>NW_001799288.1:359902-694242 GCF_000165425.1 Paramecium tetraurelia | reverse complement strand
TATAAATGATATCTCCTTTTATTCTAAATTTGCAAAATAAGTCTTTAAATGGGCATTTTGGAATACGAAATATTTAGCTCAGAACAAATTAATTTTAATTATTAAAATATCTCAAATTTTTGATTTTTAAAGAACAAATGAAGGAAATTGGAATAATAGATTTTTAAATCCTATGCTTTTCCAAGTATTTTATATAAAATATTAATTAGCTGTAGGTAGAATTTACAATAATATTTATTGATTGGATTATAAAATATGACTTCAATTTTCTGGTCATTAAGAATTTAAAAATGATAATTAAATATCAAAAGTCTTTATGAAACATTTTCAACTTCAATTACACTCTTTATTTTTTAAAAAAACTTAAAATTTTTATTTACTGGAACTTTCTAATCAATAATAGAATATCAATTTACAACATTAATAATCTTATAATAACTCAAAGGCTAAAATGATTACTATTGAAAAAAAATATTTTTATTCATATTGAAGCATAATATAAAATATGAATGATGCATATTAAAAACTAGAAATTAGAAAAGAAGGATACTACATAATTAAGTTAAAGAAGAAAAAATAAGATTTGGAAATATATGTTAATTTTATTCATTACAGCAACCTGTTTTTAATGAACTTAACTTTTCATTCTTTCCTTTAATATCATTTCCTATTTTAGAATTAACATAAACTCCACGATTTTATCTTAAGACTGATGTATTCAAAGTTTATTCATCTCTTTGAAATTTTCTAAATTGCAAACAAACAATTATTATTTCTTTTGATTCTATTTTTGTAAAACTCTATTATACTATTTTTAAATTAGCCCTATTAAAACTACAGAATTATACTTCAATCTAAACTTCTTTAAAAATTAAAATAATCAACTATTATGTGCTTTGAGGAAGTTTTGGATTAAATTCAAGGAATAATCCTTTAATATATAGATGAAAATATTATCTAGATAGGATAAATATAATTAATAATTATCAGTTAACTTCTAATAAAATGTAATAATAATTCAAGTTGATTAGAATACTCTTCAAGTCTTTATAATAAAACTTAATAATGTCGATACTTTAAGTAATGGTCCTTTCCTAATGCAAATCAATCATTTAGAATACAAGGATTTCTATTATTTTTGGAATGCTAATCTCGTGATTTTTTTTTGTTTTCTAAGATGTTTGAAATTATTAATGAGGTTTAGCTTTATAATGTTTTGAATCCAGGTCTTAAAATAAAAATGTATCAAACATACAACACACAAAAATAAATAGTTTGGAAATTAAATATAATAATATTAAAATTCATCATAATTGTATAAGATTTTAATATTAGCAATTTAATTTTTTGAAACACTCAACACTGCATTTTCGTATTTTTAGATAAACATTTTTCACATCATTTAATCTGAATATTTGATGTGTATAAGATTTAAGAAACAATTAATTGTGCCATATTATTGGATTAAATGAGTCTTATGATTGCAACAATTAATCTTAATATAAAAATTAAGTTTTTTAATTAATTATTTAATAGCTTTAAAAAAAGTACTTTTCTAATATATTCATAATAAAAATCCCTAATTATAAAAATATATAACCTTACCTATAACTTATTATTATTAATACAATAGAGCTTGTTTAAGTAATTGTAATATCCACATTATTCACTTTAATATTAATCAATTTCTATAACTTTAATAATATCTGTAACTTTGAGAATATTTTCATAATATTTAGTAATTTATTCAAAGTGCTTAATTGATTAACATTTACTCCCGAAATCATAGAGTGATTTGTCTAAATAATACAAGGTCTGTTATTTATAGCATTAAATAAGATCATCTTTTAATGACGATAATTAAGTGCAATTGAATTTTAATTTTGAGATATTTAATTTCAATTTGTTATTGCATTAAAGGCTTTAAAATACGAAATATTTAACTAGCCTTATTTTAAATTTAATTTATGGATAAAAGGAATTAATATGTATAAATTTTATATAGTTAAGGATTATAGTTTGTTAATTTTAGTTATGAAAAAATAGAAACTCATTTAATTTTGAATATTCTTTATTTATTCTATATTTTCTATAAAATTTAATTAGGCATTAATTTATCAATAAATTTTATAAGGTTTTCCTTCCGCCTTTCATTCGAAATTTTGATTTTCACATTATTGTTTTTTATTTGAACATTGTTTTTTCCCAGAATATTCCTAGCTAACAAAACCTTCTCAGATTCACTTTAAGTTAAAAATTACCCATTTATTCTTAATCTCCTCTCCGCAATAACTTTACGTATCTAATATATCTTAAACGCATTTCCAAATCGTTTTTTTTACTTATATCTTTCTATTGATTATCGGCGTATAATTTATTTGGCATATATTTCTTAATTTGTTTGAATAATTTTTAATTCCTTCATACACTAGTCATTAGATTGTCAAATACTGTTTCCAACTATGTCAATTTATCAATTTCTATTTTTGCGGGAATGTACTCATGATTGTGGTATAAATTTGGCAGCAGCTTGTGTATTGTTTAGAACATTTAAGGATTTTTCTCAGTTTTTATGGTTAATATTATTTTATATCAAATTAAAGCTCTATATTGAATTTAATCAGATAAAATGAGAATTCAATTTTGAAGTTACATAACCTTGTAGAAAGCTTGGATTCTATTGCTATCTTGACATACTTAAAGTGAAATTGAATCAATTAATTAAATCAATGAAAATTGAATATGAATAAGTAATAATAATTTAAATAGAACTATATATAAGGACTAATATGAACTTTATTTAGTTTAATGGTCCATTAGTGTGTTTATAATTAAATTAAATTTACAAGTTGGATAATTGATATTATATAATTAAGGGTAGTAAATTATTTAATATAAAGGAGATGCTTAAATTTAATGAAGGAATTTCAATATTTGTTGATGTGAATTTAAATTTTATAGATATTATTATTAATAATAATATTTTATTTGCTTTGATTTATCATTTTCTCAATTCAGCCTCTAAAGTAGCTATTTATTCCCTTAATTAATCTTAATATCCTTTATTAGTTTCTATAGCTCTCTCCCAAGCTCTTCTAGTCAATGGATGTAATTCAAGTCTATCTTCTAAAGTTTTTCTAAGAAATGTATGATTTATAAAACCTGTAAAAATTATTTTATCTTAAGCCGTCTAATTTTGCATTGGTGCCTATGGCATAAAGAGGAATTGCTACAGCAGCTGTAGACCATAAAATTCTGATTGATTATTATTAGGAAGCATAATGTCTTCCAATTAGACAAAGAACACCAAGGCCAGCATTTGTCAGCCAATCTTATTAAAAATGAGGTTTGTACATGAGAGAGTATGGGGATTTGCATAACCAGGTAATGGTCTATATTGGAATGGTTAAAATCCCTATTCTTCAAGTCTTTGCTTGATTTCAGGAGTTAAACTGGGGATTGCTTATTGCATAATAATTATATTTAATTATATCAAATACACAATTATTCATTAATCTATCTATTTTTGTTTGATTTAATAAATTTCTTCCTTCATCCACTGATAGATTTCATCTGCTTTGGATACAGCTAGTTTACTTAATTAATCCATCTCCTACTATTATAATTTTAATGTTTTTAATTCATAGAAGTCAATTTTCTATTTTCTCGATTAATATGATATAGTAAGTTCCCCTTGAGCTGTTTTACTTTCTTCTTACGTCAGATCTACGATTAAATTGCCCTGGTCTAGACCTACTGTGACTGAGACTAGAAAGTCCTTCATGGAAACACCAGCATCCAATAATGCCAAAGTGATTGCATTGAAAACAGCACTTTTAGAACTTCCATCATTTTAGATGACACAAACTGATATTGAGATTTCTGATTTCCCATTTTCATCCAAGATGATCAGATTTTCAAAGGATTCTTTAAGGTTTTCAGCAAACATTGAGTAATCCTTATCAAATTTAGAACTCCTCTTCGATTCTATGTTGCTGAATGGTGAAACAGAATATTCAATTAGCAACAATTCTGATTATGTTTTCTGATATAAAATCATAATTTACAGCTCTTGGTCCCTAGACTAAACAAATGACCTCAGTGAGTCCTTATTTATATAAGCAAGATCCGTCAACAGAGAGATCAATGGCAAGTTTAAACTCGATATTTCTCATTTATTAGAGATTCCTGCCATCCTACCTTTTCAAACTCATAAAATAAAATTATAATATTAGATCATTTATTTGTTACTAAATTAAAGAAATCTTCTAATGGTTCACTTATGTCTTTGATCATATCGTATTTAGTATGAGTCATGTCCTGATTCAGATATATTGGCTTAACAATCGAGCGCAAACTAGTCTACCATAAATTATACTTATCATATATTTCGATTGTTTAAGTATACTTAATGATATCGTCAGCTAGGCCATGAATTAAGAGAGTAGGAATTGTTATGTTTTTTGCATAATTCACATTCTAAAATCTATCTTTAACTAGTGCTCCAAAAATACCCGCATATTCATGTGCAATTTTGCTGAATGAAGCGTATGCTGATATTAATATTAAACCTTTTCCTTTATTGAGATTAGCCAAATAGCAAGCTGGACCTGTACCCATTGACCTAATTATTTCCAATAATTCTACCTTCCCATTAAATAAATCTCTGCATTCTCTTATGTGTTCTCGATATAGTCGTAAGCAGCAAGTGCATCTTACTAAATATTTTCTTCAGTAGGCTCTGCATCTTTATATAGGCCATAGTCAGGATATTCTATTGCTAATATATTGAATTCTTTTTCAGAGGCATCTTTTAATTATTACATAAATTAAGATGCTCCATATCTATTCTTTTAATCAATCTATATACAAATCTTGAGAATTTCCGTGAAAATATATTATCCAAATTTTAGAACTGCCTTTCATCATGTAGCAAGGAACTTTTCTATCTTTGCTTTTGATGAATATCAAATTAGTTCCAAAGGACCCTTAATTGTATTAAGGCTTAGGCGCTGGAAAAAAAAAAAAATTAAATTACATTAATATTTTATATAACATAATTTTGTCATTTCTCCTTAATTCCTTTTTATCTATTATTCAATTTCAATACTTATTAAATCTCTGCTCAGCAGGTTTCTAATGCATAAATCCTAAAAGAGCCAATAGAAGATCTTTTCCTTTATCTAACTATACACCAAAAGGTTTATAATTGCACCTCTACAAAAAGAAGAAAACTATTTTATAAATCTTAAATACTTTAACCTAATCTCAAATATATAAAAATGTTAATGATCCATTTAATTATACCAGTTAATCCATTTTTTAATTCAAAAATCTAAAATTATTCTTAAATAATTGTTACACAACTTATGTTGAAGTTAAAAAATCCCCAAGAAGGATTAAAATTATTGCATTGCTATTCTGAATATTATACTTTTGAAAATAAAAAATGAGTTAGCTTATTTTTTTATTAAAACTTGAAACGTTCAGAATTTACGAATAACTTAATTAATAAAATTCAACTCGATAATAATTACTAATGATTGTAATTGATAATTTTTAATTCAATCGAAAATAATTTTAAATTTTGTATTTCTCATGAAAGATTTGAATTTTATCAATTAATGTTTGTCAGTTAAAATCAAGTTTTATGGATAAAATAAAATTCATAAAAATCATTAGAAAACATGATATAAATTCTTTAATTAAACACTCAATCAATTAAAATGAATAAAGCATTAGAGTTCTATAATAAAATGTTTGAGGTAAAGGCTATATTAAAGATTATTTTAAACTATTTTAAAAAATAGGATCACATTTATATGATATCTCAAAAAAGATGGTTATTTAATAATAATAATCATTGAATTTGTAAATAAATAAGCCAAACCCTCCTAAATACCTGATATTAAATTCAAATAAATTATTCAAAATGATCTATTATCTTTCGATAAGTTTAAAGACTAGATATATAATGCTATATTCTAATTGATGTTTATCTGGTCAATTGTATTTCTAATGATCGGAAAAAAGGAATGTAAATATCAAACATATAAAAACTACCATAACAAAAAATAGTGAAAAATCTTTATTATATATTTAAGGTTTTACAAATCTTTATCAACAAAATAACGTTGAAATGCACCTTAAGTAGCAATCATAAATAAAAAAATTCAGTTCTGCTCTAAAAATAAGTAGTAATTATATTTTTGATTTTATTATTATTATTATTCATATGTTTTCTATCGATCGCCCTTTGGACTCATTGTTAAGATACAAAAAATTCCCTTTAAGAGAGCCTTTAAGAAGAAACTATCAGACTTGTAATACCAATCCTTTTGGGAGGAAAACTCCAGATTTAACTTTTACTTAAAGCCTTTAAAAATAAATAAAAATACCCCTTAACCTGAATAAGTTGTATCAAAAGAAAACCAAAAATATAATTGTTCACGAAAGCTCATCTGTTAATACATCAATGCGTTTGTAACCACCTATTTTCATTATGAAAACAATTAACATTCGAACATAATCAACTGATGAACCTAAATTATAAAAACCATTGATCATTAACAAAAAATCCTAAAATAATTCTATTTATTGTGATTCTTCAGATAATTCTGATTTCAACGAATTAAGAAGAACTTATTTGTAAAAATATTGCAGACCAAAACTTAATTAAATTGATAGACAGCCCCGATTTCGAATACACTCTGTAAATGAAGACGCATTAGATCCCTGGACCGTAGATATATGAATAAATTCTTATATTTATAAACCTGTTCTTATACTATATTTATGTAATTATTAATTCAGGTAGTACTTAATTAATAGACCTAAAAATACAATTACATCCTCATTTCTTCTTAATTTGAGTCCTAAAGTAACCAATAATTACACTTGAGCATTTCGAAGCATCTTAATAAGTCCAAGTAACTTTAAGTTTTGTATTTATAAACATTAATAAAACAAAGTATATATTATTATTGAAACATATAAAGGGTTCAAGTAATTTAGAAATCCCATCATTTACTTTAAGCAGTAAGTCTTTTGCATTGTTCCTCTAATATTCTCCATAACAACCAAGAATAGGGATGGTTATTTTTAAGTGACTATATATTAGATAAAGAATATTTACATCATCTAGTTTTCTTACTAAATTCTAATAATATTCTGTAAAAACTAGATTTTCTTTTAATCTCTGTGTAAGTTATTTTCTCTACTCGTTCCATTTAGTTTATAATATTTTGAATTATTCATTGTTGTATTATAGAAATGCATCTTATTTATCTTTTTGAAATAATTAGTTTGACATACAATACATGCCAAATTAATAGAAAGATAGACCATCTGAATTACCACAAGTTTCAATAAACTTTTATATAAACATTTGCTAATCCTTTTACCCTTCTTCTATTAGGTTAAATAAAATAGTAAATTCCTCCACACTTATTGTATCATCATCATTAATATCAACTGCTTAGAATAATTCCTTAAAGTTATCCTAATGGATTTTTTTCATCAATTAAAATTGTTGTAATGATTCCATAAAAAATAAATCTAAATCTATATGCCTATTTCCATTAAGAATTTAGATCTAAGATTTAAATTTTTATTATATTTCCATTAGATGTTCATCTAAGGATGCTAATTGATCCAAAGCTTTATCGTATAAAATCAGAACGCCTTCATAATTTTGAGTGCAAGAGATGAGATTTTCTGATTTCTATTGCACATCTAGATGTTATAGAGTTGAGAAATAGAAATCCAAATCTTCATCATTGATGGGATCCTAAATTTATAGAAACCTAGAAAATAGTCTAACTCTTGGAATGCTTCTGTAAAAGATCACTGCCTAACACAGCATAGTTAACTTATTCTCAGCTATTTATTTCAATCCAAAAGTATTCATATAGAATTCATAACATATAACATAGATGGGTTGCTTTCTTTCTAGTCGTTCCTTGTAAAATTGAGTTATCAATTTAAAAACATTTTAAAGTTGCATTGTTTATTCAATATTCTCTGGATGTTATAAACTAAATAGAAAATAGATATACTTGATTGTTTAAACAAATTATTTAATAAATTCTAGAGCAGTTTCTTTTAACTGTTATTCCTTATCTCTAATAGTTTTTGTCTCAGGAGCAGGAGGTGTCAGATAAGATCCTTTTCTTTAAACTAAAATATTCTGTAAAATTACGTTGATTAACATAAATTGAATTATTTTAAGAATTTGGTTGTGAACTATTAAATTTATATGATAATTTCTTTGTGCTAGATCTCTTAAATACTTATTCATTTTAGTTATTTTAATCAATTTGATTTTCTCCAAATTAGTCATCATCGTTGTTCACTTCATTTAAATTTAATAATGTATTTCTGATTTGAGATGAATTAAGTTGATCCTATTCTTTATTCGATGACTCTACTTATCCTATTTAATTTGTATCGTATCCTAATATAATTATGCATACTAATTACTTAATTTTTAGACTCCTTAATTAATTTAATTATTTTATTGACCGCTGGACTAATTGTTAATTTATTCACCGTTTGGCTTTTTATTATTTTAAACTTTTGTTTATTTTTAATTTGAGTTAACATTATGAGAAGTAGATTTTGAATTATCTGAAGGTTTCTTCTAATGGAGTGTTGCTTTGCCTTATTATTATTAATTATTTGAGTTGGATGTCTATAATTTAGAAGCTGTATTATTAGATAATTCTTTGTTTAAAGGTGTCTAATTTTATGAATTTGTTTAACTTGCATTATTGCTTGTAAAATTACTGTTTTATCCCTAGGTTCTTTCAGCCTTATCATTTTTTCCATTTTTTACAGTGTTATCCTAGTATTATAGTTAATTTTATTATTTTGATTTCTGAGTATTATTCAGATTATTCTTATCTACTAATTTTTCCAGTGTGTTTTAAGGAGTCCTTTATTATTCTCTGACTGGTCCTAATGACATTTACTCTCCATTATTTTCTTCAAGGGAGACAATAATCCTCTTTTTTTATTGTCTGCTTTGTAATAATGATTATAGTTCGGATTAAAGTCTTTCTATTTCTTTTTAGAGAGCTGATAGAGATATTTCCTATATGTAATATGATTGATTACTTATGAGGACAGTTTATGAGAATTGATTTCTTGTTCCCTCATTAGATGTTGTTTAGCCCTTTGTAATTCTGATATTATGTTATTGGATAACTTCAGTTTTTCTTCTAAGTCATACTTTTAATCTAATAATCTTTTCATTTAATCATTATTTTCGGAGACATGTGGTTAGTAATAATCATCCTCATTATGCAAACCTGTTTGAGTGCCTTGATGAAAAATGAATTTGATATCAGTTTGATTAGCAGTTGATATTTTTATTTTATCATGATCAAATGTCTAAGTATACTTTTCTTTTTTGATTGACATCATTTCAGAGAAATCTTCCATGGTTGTCCCTTTGTGATTTTATTCACTAAAACAACTATCAATAGATATCTGAGAGTAACGTTTTGTTTTGGCTGTTCTCAACTCTTAGGATTTCTAATAGATGGCTGTTTATAATCTTTCATTTTCTTGAGTCAAATTCTCAACTTAATTCTAGAGTGCTTCTTTAATCTCTAACAGATCTCTTCTCTAATTCTTAAGATACTCAACTTCTTGTTCAATTTCTTTCTTTTATTCTTAAATGCTAAAGAAGTTATCTTTAATATTTTTAAGTTTAAACTTCTTTCTTTCAAATTTAGTGCTTAATGAATTAAATTCATCATCTATTTATTTTAGTTTATCCTCTAAAAATTTCACAGAATTTTAATATGTTTAATGCAACTATTTTCATAAAATATTAATAATACTGATTTGAGTTGCTGTAAATATTCATTTTCTTGATTGTTCTTCTCATCATCTAATGATTTAAGTAGAAATGTATTGTAGTTAACATATTGATTCCATATTTTCTCTAATAGTACACTACCTAATTATGATATTATACCTTTTTTCAACGCAATCTAATGATATTTCTCTCACCAACTCTTTTAAACTGAGGTTAAATATCTTCTCAATTTCTCTTAGTTATTGCTATTTCATCATTTTCTTATTAGAGACCACCTGTTACATCTAATAATCAAGCCATTAAGCCAATTTGATAACATCTTGTCTTTGAGTGAGCACATTTACTTTTTTCAATCTTTAAGTATGAGTAGAGAGATGATTAGAAAAAGAAGCAGATTCCTATAGGAATTCTTTAATCTTATCTTTATTTCTCATATCCAATAAATTGACATTGATATCTGAAATTTCTAATGGTTCAATATGGATTCATACTTCTGTTATATTCTTGATCAATCTCACTGTATTCATTGTATTTATAGGGATTATCGCTGAGCATTTAAGAATAGAAATCATTTCTACTCTATCTGTTTTATGCCTCAACTTCTGTTATCTAAGATTTTGTTAATAAGGGTGAACTATAGTATTGCTGAAAAATATATGCCATTTTACATCTTAACGAGTTTAGAATTTTTCATTCCTCAGAAATGAAATGTTGGTTTTATTATTTGGTAAAGTCTTGAAGGCAATGTCTTTTGGTTATCTGATTTTTATTTGAGCATTTAACATTGAATCAAGGGTTTTGAGTTTGGATTATGGTGATTTGGTAGTAATATTGGGTAAAGTTTAGGCTTACATTAAATTAAGTAGGAAATTAAAATATAATAATAAAATATAATATAAAAATTTATGTTTTCAAGATTTATTTTACTAGACAATCTAAAAAAATTAGGTCTGGGTATTGATTGAACTGAGAATTTTTAGTTATTACTATTGAAACCTATATTCATCTCTTAAATCCATGAGAATTTACTTTTTGGGGATTCTGATATCGTCCGAGCTATATTTAAATAATTTTGTATACTATTAAATTTTTCAAATATTGAGATTATGCTTTTAATCATAAGTTCATCCTTTTTCCAATTGTTTATATAACTCTTAATTGAATGCTAATCTTATTTACCAATCCATCTTCCTTTAATTCTATTGCATATTCAACAATTTAAGATTTTTCCTAATAAGAGATCTTTTTCTCTTGATTCCTTTTTTTGTTTTTTGTATCCCCAAATTTCAAGTCGCCCTCAGTATATTTATCCAATATTGTATTTATTTGTTCTATTCCTGTAATAGAGATATTATCATCATCTGTTTATATATATAAATCATTTTTCTTCAATAATTAATATCTTTTCATATTCATAAATATGATCATTACTATATCTATTATAAAAATTTAATAAGTAATTTAAAAGGTTCAACATTTCATTTGATCATTTAATGCTCCATATACTTAATTAATGTAAAACTTATGAATGGTCAGTTCATAAAAAATTATCTATTTAACTATGGCTATAATATTCCACTCACTTATTCCAGATTCTTATATATATGAGATCTTATAATTAGGATTAATCATTGTTTTCTTTATTCAATCAGAATTCTTAATTTTTTCATTTGTAAATTAATAATAATAATTCATAATATTATTCATACACTTTATAATATATATATCAAACTTATTCACTCTATTGCAACTCATAAACTCCAGCTTATTTCTATGATTTAAATACCTATCCCTTCCATAATTAATAAAATTGTTTTCTTATGACACTCATAATAATCACAGGTATCAATATTATAGGAACTAAGTATAATAATGCTGGTTATGCTTATTAGTAGATAACCAAGGAACACATACAAACTATTAATCCAATACAATATCCAATTATCGAGGTAATGTACATACAATAACCTTTATTCAACAAATTTTCAAATTTTAGAACATACTTGATCACGATTCCTGGTAATAGTATGTCTCCTAAACCAAGTATGGAACATCTCATTAAAGGAGAAGTATTTGAAATCATCAAAGGTGGACATATAAATTTCATAGGCAAATCTATCGATGTAGCTACTTATGCCATAACAGAAGTTCCAAAAAAATAAGGACTTATGAATACCCAAAATATATCATAAAAGAAGGCCAAACTCAATAATAATGTGGCAGTTTTAAAACTATCTATTTCAATTATCTAAAGATTATTATTAAATTCTTACCTTGAACATCAAAAGTGTTATTAGAAATGCAACAATGTTATTTATTATCCAATGTTTATAATAGAAATATGAGAATACAATACCAAAACTAATTAAATATGACACAATCTTCAGTAATGTGTTGTTTCCTATCATTTTTTATAACTAATCTTCTATAATTATTTAAATACTCATTATGGCCAAAAAGAATATCACTACACTCAACACTCTATTATAAGTATAATAGCTTACAATTATCCAATTTATGGAAATTTAAATAGACAAAATAATAATACACTTGCAGATAAAATAAATAACACTGATGTCTTTGCATTGAATTCATCAGTCTTTATTTACTCAAGCATTTTAATTTCTTATAATCCATAATTGGTGCCTATTATTATTAATGTTACTGCCAAAATTAATAATATAATTAATGGATGGATTTATAGTTCTGTCTATAGGCATTATTTGTAAAAGTAGATTGCGTAATATTAAGAATGATTCTGATTGAAGAATACTTAAAATTCTAATACTATTAAACTCCATGAAATTTAATCCTTGGTAGCTTTGCATTCATAAGAGATAATAAATTATTCTGATGAGTTTGGCTCTATTTCGTATGGTTTCTTTTTGGGTGAATACAATATGTTAAGGACATCTGTATCATATACTAAAGGATGCATTACTACAGTGATCTAGTCTTCTTGATGATTGTTATTGAATATAAATTTGGTATGCTTTTCATTAGAGTTTTCTAAATATTATTTTGAAGGATGACATTGAGATTACTCCAAAGTCTCATCTTAAAATCGAATATCGGTTTTATTATCATTCGCAATGAGATATTACTTATCCTTTTCAATGAACAATTCAAAACCCTGAGATTGAATGAAAATAAACAATATATAAAAATACATTATAATTATTAAATGTGAATGCTAATTTAATTTGTCAAATATTTATTAATTAAAATTTCAATTTGCTTAAACAATAAATGCTACTCCTCTTTTTGACCAATGATTTTTATTGTTATTAATAGGTATTTTTATTTTGCAAATGAAATTAACTGATATTCCATTTGAAGTAAGTATTCCTTTTCTCTATGTTGTATTGTAGAGGGGACAAGAATAATTTTTGATTATTTTTCTCTATTGAGTAGGACAAAAATTGATTATCGGACATGGATAGAACAGGATATTATTTTAAGGTTCTACGAGTGTTTACTCTTAAAGGTCAAATTGAGCTCCATCTATTGATATCCCATTGACGCAAACACCTCTTGTTATGGTCTATGGCTCTTAAGAAAAAAAGTTGAACTCAAATTTTAATTAATCAATAGGAATTTTTGATTTTCTCGAATATGTCTACAAAACAGCAGTTAAGAATCCTTAAATAAAGAAAAGACCTCCCAACCAAAAAACCTTAGGTTGACCTTAATTTATCCACTTTTAAATGAATTCAGTTCTTTTTATTAGATCACTAAACCAGGATCCTAAAGATTTCGTAGTTAAGTAAGAAAAGGTTAGCCATTGTTCTGGAATTCGATTATCAAAAATCGCATTATATATTTCTATTGATTAATCAGAGATATTAATGAGACCATCCAAACCTTATATTAGAATACTAAGAGATTCTGATATTTTTGCTAGTAATTTGTTGTACTTTGTGATTTCTTAATGAATTATTGCATTTAAAGGATTTTCCAAAATTTGTTAAAATTTTTGTTTTGCCAATTGACTATCTAGTTATTAAGGCAAATTCTTCAAGATTTCGTTGCTTTTATTATACACAATCTGATCAGGATGTGTCTGATTTGAATCACTTTAAGTTCTGGGGAGTAATTGCAAAACTACTTAACTAAGATTTTCAGTCTCTAAGATTGACGAGTAGATTTCAGCATTATAATGAAGACCAAATAATTAAGGTGGATCGTTGATTGGCAATTGTGATATGTATTCCATATAAGCTTTTAGTTTCATTTATTGAGGAATCTAATAAATATCATAAAATTGATAATCTTATTGAATGGTTTTGGAATTGATGAAATCGTTAACATAAATTTTAAGAAGCTTTCTGTCCATTGGATCTGTCACTCTACCACCATAATTATTTTCAGCAATTAAATAATTTAGAGCATCCCATGGAATATCTTAATAGGTCTCTAGAAAGTAATGGATTTATTCCTTTGAAATTTCAAAATCATGTTATGAGAAATTGTATCCAATATTCCAACCCAAAGGACCATACTTCTTTCTTTCTAATAAGCATGCATGTAATAATGCTAATGAAAAGAATAGATTTTTCCATTCCTTTATTTTTTTGGATTACTCAAATTTGTCAGACTCCTATTGCTAATATGATCTTAACATGTTATTTTTGAGACCCCGAGGTAATTCATAAGTTATTTTGAGAGCTATCATAAAATAATATAATACATCTTAATATCACATTATGTGGTAATATTGATGTTGGTTGAGATGTCAACCACAGTCGAAAATCAGAATTCATCTCTTTTTTGTATTGCACTTCAAATAAGTTTTCAAGTTCAGGCATAAATGAAGCAGCAAGATGGCAATTCTATAATAGAACCCAAGTGCCTTATTGCATGGCACTCAGAATCATTTTGATAGCTAATTAGTTTTATCCTTATCCTAGTGAAATCTGATTAAATCGATCATTAAAATCATATTTGGTAGCCAATTTTATGATCTCTTATCTCGGATCTGCTCCGGGAGTTATGATACACAATAGAGGGATTTTGCAATCAGATTCAAAGTAGAACTACTCAAACGTCGTTGGAATATTTTCTAGAAAGAGATTACCCATTTATTATTTGATCATCTCATTGGTTGCAGATATAAATTATTCAGGTTTGATAATCTTAACCAACATATTCATTTGAAATTAATCTAAACCTCTCAATGATAATTAATAACAATTAGAACTGTTATAAAAGCTATCCCAGAATTACTTTTACGATATAAAATCTTAGCATATACTGCCAAATATGTTAGGAAAGGATTATGATAAATCCACTAATTCCAACCACATCTTATTTGTCAACCATGAGAATCCTTTGGGCATTTACACATCTGAGGATGTTAAGGTGCAACCCATAACAGTAGCTCTAATTAATTCAGAAGGAATATTCATAGTCTTTACATATAATAGAAATCGAAATATGAGTTTATCTTTCTCTAGAAGTGATCTATTAATTTAAGTGTATAAAATTTATAAAAACTTTTCTATGATATTCTAATTTCGTTTTAACTTTTCATTTTAAGATTCTCTTATAGATCTAGTGTAAAGAAAGAAATAAAACTCTAAGGACCAAATATATGTGTGTTCTATGACAGCCAAATCATTTAATATGAAGTAAAGATTGGCGACTTTCTCAGCTGCTTATTAATAGAATTATCTGATTTGCATAAAGTTTATTCTATCATACTCTAAGCTTTTTAACTTCTCTTCAATTGCTATACTTTCATCCTTTGATTTTGAGAGTGTTTAAATTAAGTCTTCATTTTCTAATAGATCTCCTGTGGATTCTGAAAGCAATTTCAATATCAATGTCTCTGTCTACATCAATTTGTCCTTATTCTAAAAATATTATTGGATGTTCTTCAATCTTTGTTCTTCCTTCTGAGGTTCATCAATCTTGACAACTATATTTAACAATTAGTCAACTAATCCATCCTGAGTAACTTAAAAGATAAGCATATTAACCATAACACAAACTTATGGTTGAAAATGAGGATTACTTAATTTGGTTGTCATATAAAATCTGAAATCAGAAGATATATCAATTATTTTATCTCCTAATTTCATAGTTGCTCTCTTTGATCTAGATTTCGCATTTTATTACAACAATGATTCAAATAATGGATCCAAAGTTTGACCAACATTTTCTAATAGAACTGCATAACCAATTTATATTCCATGTTCTAATTGCAATTGAATTTATTAGGTTGGCTAATTGGCATTTAAGATAAGCAAGTATTTGCTATCTTCCATATTTTTAATCCATTAATTGGCTTAGAGTTGTGGATCAATCATTAATGGCCATTTTGTAGACTCTTTAAGTATGATTGCATTCTCAATACTTAGCTAATCATTTGGTAATTATTATGTAATCCAATTGTTGATTATAATTGGATTACATAATTATTTCGAGATGGCATAATCACTTGAGAATTTGACATTATTTTATTTCAATAGATTTTTCCAGTAATTTTGACAGACATCTCTATACTAAATAGGAAATACTCCCAAATATGCAATTATTGAAGCACTTAAAATACAGTCTCCTTCGATTGCAATCTATTCATTTTTTATCTTTTATCCTTTTTTCTTCCATCTTTAAGCTTCATCTTATAAACCGAATAATAGTTTTTCAGCTTTATTAAGTTGTTTTTAAATAGTCTCAACTTCGGCTTAAATTATTTGCTTTTCTTAATTGGCTCTTTCGAATTCCTTTTCAAATTGCTTAAGTTCATTCAACTACTATTCTAAGATGGCTCGTTTGACTTAAACATCAGCTTCAGCTTCTTTAAGTTTTTTTTCAGCTTCAAGTAATTGTGCCTTTTTTGGTTCTATGATTTCAACAGCTTAGTATGTTTCTAAGACAGCTCTTATCCATTATGCCAAATTACCAGCTGCCTTTGATGCATTAAATACCTTCTCCTTTTCAAAAAGAGGATTAAGAACAAAAACCTAGAGTTTCTGTATATTCATTAGTTTAATAGATCTTATTTCTTCTAGTTTCATTTTTTTGACTCTCTTTATGAGCTTATCATTTAATAAATACTTTTTGGCATAATCCCAATAATCTTACATGACAGGTAGTTCTTTGTTTTTGGATTTCACTTTTTCATCTTCTTAAAATGTATAACATAGACCTTCCATAACAACAGCAGCTGATAAAGGAGGGTTAGTGAAAGATTTCAATTAGATCATGTCTTCTTTTGTAATTTTATCTAATGCTTCAGTAGCCTAACCCAAAAGGGGTAGCACTTTATTCAATTCAGTTATACATATATTCTTCAATTCAGTTGCTTAATCTCTATGTTTCTAACATATCATTTCGTCTTATTCACACAATTTTCTTTTTTAGTCTGCTTCCTCTTTTTTTAATTTAATCTGTTATAATAACTTTTAATTTTCGATGGTTGCCTACTCTAATTGTGGTTATAATTCAAATAATTGCAATTTGATTTTGTCGACTTCCTTTTGAGTCTTAATGATCTTTTCAATACCAGATTCAAATCTATCTATTAATGCCAATGATTATTCACTTATTTCTCTTTGAAGTCGTTTAAAAGTTTGCAACATCTATAAATATTATGTTGGTGTAACATAAAATTGTCTTCTTTGTTCAGAATTATATTTTTGAGTAATCTATAATACTTTGCAATGAATGTTAACAGCCACATTGACAAGAGAATTGCTGGGTAGAAATTCTTCAGCTGTAGTCACCAAAGCCTCATTTGACCAATCCATAAACCAATCTATTGTAGTACAATTAATGATTGTAGGAAATGTTCTTAATCTCTTTCTGTATAACTCTGTAACTGGTTGCATACATAAAATGACATGAACATTAAATTTACAAATCTACAAGAACTTTGAGAATGGCATCTCCTCTTATATCTTTAGTCTCTCTTCTGGAGTGAATAGATGAGTGACTTCGCCATGACTCAATAAACTACAAATATCTTCCCACATATAAGATTATTGTAATTAGGAATCATTGAATATTATGGATGCTTTCTAATTATCCAATCCAACCTATAATAGAGTATTCAACAACTCATCATTCCAAGAACGAGGGTCGATTATTATTGGTTCTGATCTAAATACTATAAAAGTTGCTAATTTGGCTAAGGAAGCTAAAGATATTATTAATTATTAGATTTACATCTCCCAGTTCCTCCTATTCCAATTAATAAAGCATGACCAAAAGTCTATTGTAGAATTCTAGTTATTCTAAATATATGCATAATAGCATTCGTAAACAAAATTAATGACAACTTGCTTTGAAATCTTTAAGCATTGAAGTCATCATGCATTCCTTACACTCTCTATTTCAAATATTAAATATTCAGAACCTCATCATAATGTTAATTACTATTCCCTTAAATCCACAGAATATTATTTAAGTTAATTCTATCCTCCACAACTATGTCCTTTATGATATTCTAAAATATCTTGATATCATTGAAATCTACCAAACGATCACCAAAGATTCTTGTGCATTCATGAACCCAGAGTTTCATCAATTGAGATTTACTTTACAATTTCGAAGCCTTACTCATACCCTCAAAAATCCTGAATACATCTCTTAAATTATAGATATAATGACATTTCTAAGGAGTTGGCAATAAACTCTCTTATATCTACTAATACAAGTTCAATGAGTTCTGAACTAATTGTTGTTTAAAATGATTTGATTTCCTCTGTAGCACAAAACTTGATCATCACCCAATCGACAAATACTTATAATATATTGGTGACACTGGCATTATCGAATCCACCAATATATAATAAATTGAAATGTCGCAGATATCTCATAGTAATTTAATTTCGACCACCACTTGCTGGTTGCATAGCACATAAGAAAGTTATGTCACACATGTATTTGAATTCCTTATTATCCAAATCATACCAACCACCTTGATCCATCCATTATCTTAATAATTCAATAGCTGGTTATGATCCTTATGGTTCTCTAAAAGGCATATTCAATTCATCCACAAATATTGTGATCTGTCCTTCTTCAGCTCCATAACATCCTTTTCTTCTCCTTTTATTGATCTTGGTTTCTATCAACCTCTGCAAACTGTTTCCAGTTGTTTAACCACTGCATGCTATTAAGAATTATGAAAACTTTGTCATCGACAAAGATTTACCAGTGCCTGTGGGTCCACAATACAACAAGTGCAATCCCAATTTACAAAAGAAGTCATTTCTATTTGATTCACTTGTTGGTACAACTATCTGATGAAAATCAGTGCTCAGAGTTATTTGTAATTATTCAGAGATCTACATATGTTAATCATATATTATACATCAATCCATTCAACCCATTTTTGATTGATAAATCCAAATAAAAAATAATCGATTCTTTCATTGATTGGAAATTACAATTTTCTATTGATTTCTAAATCTAAACCTGTGGACTAATGTTTTAGTAATTTATGCAAGAATGTGTTAAAGGGATTTCTATTTTATTCATTAATTGCAGCTCCCAATGACCAAGTAATTGAAAAGATTATTGTGTTATCAAATACAAATGTATCACTTTCATTCTAATCTAACAAAGACATCAGTTTCTAGAACAATTTCAAGAATGAACTGACTAGTATGTTTTATTGATCATAAACAGGGAATTATGCATATTTTTGCATCCATGCCAATGAATGTTCTATGAGACTATAATGAATATAAATTAATAATACTATTTGATTCTTTTAATGAAGTATTTGTGATCAAAATGATTAGGCAATCTTATATTATCTATAAGATATCTCCAATCAAAGATACTGTAGTAGATCATACCCAATCTCGAGACAGTGGCTGGAGATGCAGCAGACAGATTCTCAACTTCAAAAATCATACACATTCTCTCTGGAATTTTCAGAATCTCTCCTGATGTTAAACATAATTTTTTATTGTCATCCAAAACAGTATTAAGATTCTCAATCCATATAGAATCCACTGGTCCATCAAAAACGATCCAAACATATTTCTCTCTTTGAATATTCTCTCTCATCAATATTGGAGCTACTCCATCTGACCATTACTTTGTATCTGGATCCAACTTACCATATAATTGATCTGAATTTATGGCTTTTGGATTTAACTTTAAAATTGTAGCTTTCAATAAATGAGACAATATCTATAAGGATGTTGATTTCCCAGAGAATGTTTGACCAACCAACATTACTCCATTTCTCACTTCAATACTGTTGTGTATCTATTCACATTTGATTGCCAAAGTTTCATAGTATATCAATTTCATATTTTCAGTTTACTATTTAAAATTAGTTAATTTATCCATTTCCTATTCTTAAACATTTGGGAATGAATCCTAAGTGATCGCTTTGAATAATTCAATATCATTCTTCACCAATTTAGGTTGATTAACAATAATCAAAGCAGTTAGACACTTCTCTTGTTCTGTTCCATTCCTAGTATTTTTAATCGAATTTAATACTGCCTTCAGTGTTCTCATTCCGAAATCATAATGTTCCTGAGATGACAATTGCTCATTGCACAACTTCAAACATGTAACTATTTACTTACTCAATTCTCTAGCCCTTTCAAATCCAATACTATATAAACATATCTCTCCAATCATTTCATAATCAGCAACCATCATAGCACATGGTCTGAACAGTATTTTCAGATTATCAGGTAGTTCTGATCTCCCAGCATACCCAGGATTCATAGTCACATTTATTGCACAAGTAGGTACTAGATTGATTTCTTCCCCTTCAAATATAAATGCTTCCTGTCTTAGTTTGATTGCCTTCTGAATTGTAAATATCTATTATGCGACAACAGATAGAACTTCAGGATCAATTCTATTAAATTCATCGAAACAACACCAAGATCCTGATGTCACCAATCCTTTAAAGAATTTACCCATTGCTATATAATTCAATCCATCTGAACAATTAAAAACAATGCATGGTCTTGCCATTGCTTTTGCTAAATCCTTTACAGTTTCAGTTTTACCTGTTCCTGCTGGACCTTCAGGAGCACCTCCATAATTCATTTTATATGCTTCCATCAATGTCCTTTAACATCTATCAGTCAATGCTGTAATGACTAATCTCTAGATCTTTCCCAAATATTCATATCCATACTAATCAATATTATTATATGAAATACCTCAAAAGATGAATTAACCATTTTAACCTAAATTGAATTCTCGTCATTAAAATAATATCTTAATTAAGATATCCATAAAAATGAGTTGATGACCTCTATCTATTAGTTTAACAGTAACTAAGCAACATCTTTATTATGGACTTCTTGAATTACCATAGCTTCTAAAGTTGTTTTCTAAATCAATCTGGTCTCATTTCTCACTAAATCTACTGTTGTCTATAATTCCTTGTTTAGTAACTAAAGTAACAATTTTAAATTCAATTTCTATTGTTATCTAATTGAAGCCTCTGTGTTCCTTGTCCATTTTATTTGGTTACTTAATAGTACACTTTAACCAGGCCATTTATTAATAATCTCCAACTTAGTCGAATTCAAATCTTTCAAAGCATTGCAACTAGATTTCTTCACTGTTTTCTGCATTCTTGTTTGAAATTCAGATAGCCAACTCTCTACATTTTCTATCTTATTTCCCTTTTTCAAATTGATTACATCATCTAATAATATCTTCTCTTGATGACTTGAATAAAATGCTGTGATGACCTCATTATCTACTATTTTCAATTCTGATATATTTTCAAAACATTTGAATATATGTTTCTATACTTGCTATGGATTTTTAGTTTAAGCTAAAATTTCAACTAATTCCTCATCGGATACAAAATAAAAACGAGGAAATAATATTCTCTTGGATTCTAAGTACTTTGTTAAACTTTTTTATATTTGATCCAACATTTATACATTGTATGCAAAGTCTTATTTCATTTTGTCATTTTCAATCTAGTCCCAAAGCAATTTATTCTTATTCAAAATGATCATATAATTTTTATATGACTGATCTATTTTCTTAAAATCTAAAGTCTCTTATTTTAACTTTAATTTAATATCGTCACTTGCAAATATTGGATCTAAGTAAATCCAATGCTTCTAACATTTCATAACCTAATCAAGGGTGTCTTGAATGAGTAATATTTTATTTTCCAATTAAGCAGCCTTGATAATAACAAACTTAGCATGAGGTTGAGCCTTAAGAATATTCAAAACATTTAATTGTTCATCTAATTAAGCCATTACATCCTCATAGTTTTTAAAAATAAATGTATCCTTATACACTTATAATTCCAACTCTATTATTGACAATTTATCGAACATCTCATTTAATCTCTTCTCAACACTCCAACTCTTCTCAGCCTAAGAAGACAACTTCAATACAACATCTTTATAATTTAGTATACCCTTTTTAAGTAAATTCGATATGGTGATTTCCTCTTTATTTTCCAACTAAGGAAATTAACATTCTCTAAAAAGATCTTTCCAGAAAATGGGTTTTCTTTTATATGCTTCAATAGCCAGTGATTCAACTATCCAAATGTTATCCTTGAATTAATCCAATTACCTTCTTAAATTTCTTACCAAACTCTGTGCATTGTCATCTAGAATATCACTAAAGTAATTAAAAATTGAAATAGCTTCATTATTGAATTGTTACATCAATAGTTACATATCTAGATGATCTAATTATTTAATTGACATAGATAACCATTACTCTTTTTAAATATCAAATCTTTACTAATTATAACATATAATAATTATACTGCTAAATCCCAAAATTAATAATAAGGTTAGAACTCATGGAGTAAATTTTCAAATTCTCTGTAAACTGTTACACCTATTTGAAATGTAAGCTCTCTTAGATTGAATTCAGATATTACTTCTTTGGAATTCTCAATTTATTCTTAGAACTTTTTAATCTCAATAATATTTTCCTTTAACTTTTCATACTAACAATAAGATTTAATCTTTGTAAATGTAGTTTGCATTTACAAAATCTTGGCAATGAATTCTTATTTGTCATTATGTAATCTTCTCAAAAAGATATCTTCTTGCTATTTCAGAACTGCTTTATTAGCCTCAATTATGTCAGAAATATCTTTTGGTAAATAGATTAATTCATAATAATCGATTACTAACTAAAAGTCAAAAGGTATATAAAACTCTTCAAATAAATTTATGTATTATTCGCTATAAAAATATTTATAAGATATTTACACAAATTGAACTTCAAATTGCATTCTTGAAAAATCTACTTTAATTTCACCTAAGAACAATTTTAATTCCATCAGTTCCTATTCTGTTTGTGGAATCTATTGACTCTTTTCCCTCATTACTTAAAATTATTATTTAATCTATTAGATGTTATGTTTCAGAATCTCTTATATTTTCTATTTTAATAAAATACATGATCTTACATTAAAAATCTATATCTGTTAATCATTAATTCGTTCAACCAGAGTGTGTTTAAGCTCATAGATATTCAAAGAAAACAAACCAAATCTTTTCTAATTTTAATGGAATTAAAGTATGTCTAATTTGGACTCTTTTAACTCATATAAGTAACTCTCTATCGATGAGAAATTCATCTAACTTAGAATGGCTGCTTCCTTTGGATCCAGACCAAAGATGTCGTATAAATCTTTTGAGCGGAAAGCTTTTAGGTAACGAGAGTACTTAGTATAGTATTTAGCAATATCATCACAAGATTTATACTCATTTGAAATCAAATTAATTGTTTATTCTTTTATAGAGTTTAGTTAACCAAAGTCCATCACAGTTGATATCTTCTTTTTCTCCAATAATAATAGGGTCATGATTTCACTTTAAATACAACAACCTTCGATTATTAATTGATAAAGATAATCAAATGGCTTCATGAAGGCTGTTAAGATGGATTACATATTTGGCTCAATATAAATTATCTCCTCATCTCCTTTTATCGAATCTTTTATTAATTTTCTCATTGATTTTTTTACAGGCACTTGCACTATACATTGTACATGCAATTAAAGCAATGGCTTTTATTTTAAAGGCTTGTGAAATTGAGAATTTAGTATAAAACTTTCATAAAATTCTTTAGTGTAATTAAACTAATGTAGAACCTTTTCTTTTATAATTTATTAATACATCAGATCAACTCTAGTTAATATTCTTGACAACCCACAATCATAATAGCGTTTTCGATTTGATTCTACAAATTTATAATTTTGACCTAATATATCTTACAGATCTGATTAAATATAGAACTTTTCCCTTCTAACCTCTTTCTTAATCTCTTTTCCTTCCATTTCAAGAACAGCATCAAATTTATTGAGTATTATTGGAAACTTAAAATCCCTCTCATGAATTATTTCAATATTGATTTAATTTAATCTAAAAAGCAATTACTTCATAGCTTTATAACCATCCTTCCTTATTAGAACAGCTTCTTTCTCTAGATTGCTTTATAAAGTAGGAAAAAATTGATATCTCTGTTCAACTCTAGCAATCTATTTATAAATAACAGTGTCTCCAATAAATGAGCATTTTTTTTAAAAGAGTAAATAGTTTTAATTAACCTCTTCAAGTAGAGATTCAACTAGATTCTACTTTTTTGTATTTTAAAATCTACTAAAAAGTGAATTAATTAAAGATTAAGGGGCTTTATTGACTTCATTATCACTTATTGCATAAATCTCCCTAAGTTTTTTCATTTCTTCCTTTTGATGTTATCTAATATTCTAACTATAAATTTATAAAATTAAATAAAAACCTTCTTACTGTTGCTGCTCTGAATAAATCTTCATCTTAATTAATAAATTTGATTGATAGTCTATCAACTGATTTCGTTGATCCATCGGGATATTTTTATACTAGAAATTTTTAAGTATCCTGATTATAATTTATGACTTTTGCATCTTCCCACAAGAAAGATCTACATATGTATTTCAGCATACTTTTTTCTTTAATTAAAAAACAACACTTTTGCTTAAGGTGCTTCTGAAATCAGAGACTATTAAAACCACTCTTCATTTGATCGCTCTAATTTTTATTCAGTTTCATATGGATTTGGAGTTTATCTTTATGTTTATAGTGGACTTCTCGCTGTTTTTATCTTTGACAATCCATAAATTGTATAATTCTCATCAACCTTTTTTTATTCCTTTCTGTCCCTTGAACTTGAAGTAGTTTTTAACCCTCTAGAAAAAGATGCAGTCATTGTTCTCAATTAACATGATCTCTCCTATAATGACAACCTATTTTGATGATTAAAAGTTACTAGCTATCAGATTCAAAAGAATTAATAAAACCTTATAATTTATCTTCTTCTTCCCTTATTTTTGGTAAATTCGGAAATTTTGCGAAGTTTATTTTCACTAAGGGTCCTATTCAATTAATTAAGTATCTACCATCATCCTTCTTCTTTTTTTAATATCTAAGCACACGACTCATATATTCTTTAGTATAATTTTAAATATTATAATTATTATCAATATTGAGAATTCATTTCTGAAACATTATTTTCATTTACATTATGAGTAGAATACCAAATCCGATTGTAGTTTCTCTTTTAATCCAACTTCTGTAATAAAAAGTATGACTATTTATAAAAAAAGAGCATCCCTGACATACTTATATTTTGAAATCAAACAGCTGTAATTAATTCGACAGCAATCACTAAATATCAAAAAAAGTAGAAAAGTATATGATTTTATATAAGTTATTTTAATTTTTATGGTAAAAATATTTTGCACTGAAGATTGCTTAAAAATGCTAAAAATGGACTTTTGTTTAATATTATTCAAAGAAAATAAAGAACATATATATATAAGAAGGCTAATTTTTATTTTATCACATGTAAATTTATTTTGCTATATTTAAATTAGTCCTTTAAGTTTATTAATATTTCAAGTTTGTTTTTAATATTAGACATTCATTATCGAATTTACAAAGGAATTCAATTAATATCAACAAGAAAAACAAATAAATCAGAAAATCATAGTTTTTTGAATTTAAAAAGAATCATCTCATTCAGTTTTTATATCTACATACTTGCTCTCAAAATAAATATAAATATAAGAAGTTGTATTAATTAGAATATCAGAACTAATCATATATATTATATATATAATATTAGATTTTAAATATTATTTGTTATGTAAATGCATTAAACAAGTTTAAGTTATTAAGTTCAAAATTCTTCTGCCTGGTGATTGCAACAGAAAAATAATTTCTAAAAAAAGTTTTTCTTCTTTTTTTAACTAGAATTTGTTAAGCTTTATCTCTATTTAGTATTAGATTTGGCTGCTGATGAATTCTAGGAATTTAAAAGTGGTGACGAATAATTTGTTATTTGTTTGGTTGTTATCTTTAAGGAAAATTCTTTTAAATTGGTTTAATTAAGCATAGTTTAATTGGCAAAAGCTAAAAATAACTTAAAATACAATACCTGGAAAATCTTCATTTGGAGTACCTTTTTTCTTTTTTGGTATGTATAATTCATAAATATTGGTATTATGAACATCAGAGGAAAACGGAGTCTGTAAATATTAATTTTGGTCATTGAATTGTTAGATAAAAAGTTGAATTAGATCACCTACAGTAATGTTATTATGTGTTTGAATAATCATCTCATATTTATGATCAATATTTTAATCATACCAATAAATGAGGAATACTTCATTCTATCCTTAAATTTATGGCTATTATTTAAATATTCTAAATACTTCCTCTTCAATTACGTAAGTTTGTTCAATCAGAGATCTTGAACTTCTTCTTTAACTGATCTATGGAGTCAGTGTCAACAGACTTCCTATTATAACGTTTAAAAATACTTTGGGTTTTTATTGGCTTGTACCTGTAATTGCTATCAGCATTCGGAAAGGCCATGGAGAGTGTAGCATTGCTTTATTTTGATTAATTTGTTGTAGATTAGTCCATATTGTCAATTGTTAATTCTTCATTGATCAAAGCAAATTTTTTTTCTTCAATACAGTTAGCAGACATATAATTATATTAATATTTTATTTATTTGATGTATTCTTTATCTTTAAATATGCATTTACGAACAATTATTTAATTATAAGATATTATTTTAATCGTGTAATATATATTATTCATTAATCATTTAATTGCCTTTATATAATAGCAATTTTTGAGCAAATTTCACATTTACAACTAGGATAATGCACAGTCTTCATTGATTTAGACTTCTTATTAGTCTTTGGAGTGAAAGTGTAATCTTAATCTTTCATAGTGAGATAGTTATTCTTTGACTTTTTGAAAATGATATCCTTTTAGATTTAGGGAAGATTGATACAAAATTCATAAACATTTTCAAAAAAGTCATCAAAATCTAAGCATCGTTTTCGTTCCTATAATAATTTTAATACAGGCCAAAGAGTTTATATAATATTGGGAGGTAGATTATTTATTTCTTCATAAGAACATTATATTTAGCCATCCTGATTTGAATCCATTTCAGCAAATAATTGTTTGAGGACCTTCTTCCTTTAGAGAAATACGATATCCTCTGACAATTCGTTTTTCAATCTCACATTTTAAGATTCCTTTTCTTCCATGATTTTTTATTCAGACATTAACTACAATTTTTCTGACTTTAACTTGGACTATAAATAAAGCTTCTCATGAACGGCTTATGATTTAATCTATTCATATACGTTTTTCTGATGATGTTTAAGCATAAGGACTTCTACATATTTTAGGTCGATATAATAATTGCCGAGTCTTTACGTCAACGTTTTCATACTTCATTTTAATTAATTCCCTTCTTTCTTTCTATTCTTCCTACTTCTTTTCCATCCTAGTTAAAAAATCTTCATCAATCTTAATATTCTAGTTCACTGAAGGTTTGAAAGTACATTCAGGAATATCGTATTCTGGTTGTGAGTACATTCTGTTTCTTGCTTGTTCGTACAATTCATCAAATACGTTCTCATAATGTTGTTTCTCTCTAATATAATGACTCATTTGTTTCGATCTAATTGATAATATAAATATCTTACAATTCATTTATCTGAGGTACAAAATTATACTCCTTCCCTTGCTCATCCAAAAAGACCTATTGAATTTGTTTATCTTTCAGAGTACCCTTCTCTCTCATATATCCATTTTTACGATACCCAGCTTATTCCTTAAATAAGTCAATGAATTACTAAATACCAAATAAATTTTTGTTTGATTGCTTAGTTTAGGGGTTTATTATAATTGCTGTTACTCCTATTCCTATTTTTCTGTTTAATACTATTTTATTTAATTTTCTCTTTATTCTTTCTTCTTTTAAGCCAATTGATAGAGTCTCTCACCAGGTTATTCTGACTCTTTTGTTGAATATGATTGTAAATTTCTAGAATAATAATTTTACTATTGTAATTTTTGTTAACTTTGATAATTTTCACTATTTGTATTGCTGTTGATTTGTTTTATTAGTACATTTTATGCATTCTTGTCTAATTAGTGCAAATGACAAAATTCTGATACTTTCAATTTTGGATCATCATCTTAATATATCATTAACTATTCCACTTGATTGGAACTCAAATTTACATTTAATATTAATTTTATTTTTTTTTGTTTTGTAGTTTCAGGTGTTTTGGTAAGGTAAGTGTTATCCGTAGCTCTTGTTTAATTCTACGGTGATTTGCTTGTTTATTTTTATGGAGTACCATCCAATCCCAGTTCCTCAAGTAATGCTTCGTAATTCATTTGATTTACAGTTAATTTATTTATTATATATATTACAGATTCATAATCAATATCTAACAAATAAGTTTTTCTTCTTTAAATACTTTATATAATATATCAATCCTAAACAATATCATGCGCTTGAAATAACTCTTTCAAGCATTCATCTCCATTGGGGCAAATCTAATAAAAATAAGTTCGGAAGTGCATTCTGTTTTACTTAATTGACTAATCAGATTTCTTCAGGTTGATTAAATAGTCGGTCAAAAATAACAATTCCTTATCATATTTATTATCATAAAATGGAATTATAGGTACTCCATTATCTATTTAAAAACAATAAGAATAAGATGCGTTATCAACTAGCAAAATATTCTAGATATTGCACTAATCTTACTTCTAATTTTCTATTCCCTATTATCCTCAAATCTTTAACAAATAGGCCCTCTTCAACCTCTATACAGCTGTCCCTATAAAACCTATATTGAAATAACGTTCTATCAGGGTCTATCAATTCAAGTACTTTGTCTGCATAATATTAATAGGAGGCTGTAAATAACATCAATTCAAAATGGCTGGACAATAGTTTTAACATTTATTAACAATAGGGTCTTATGTTAATTCTTGCCTAAGTTTTATTAACATTAAGTACTTCTACTGTCCCTTCATTTGGCAATTATATCTATACAACATGGTCAGTAGGGTCATTATTATTATCATTGCAATGGATTAAAGTTTCATCTAAATCAAAAACTAATGTTTTAATCTCTTGGGATTAACCAGGTAAAAATTCATACTTTTTATTCTTTTGAATATTTTAGGTATATTTCTTGCAATATTACAAACAATTATAATTTTATAAAAAGTGCTCTTGAAATAATTCTTTAAAATAGTCCTTTAGAACTTCTGTTGAGTAGTGTAAATCAAAAAAATAGTTATAAGGGGACTGTTTTTGTTTTATTTATTCATAATGAAAATGGATTAATGAGGACTAATAATATTTTGACCCTAAAAATATTGACTCAACTAAACACTAAATTAATAAACCTAAAAATTACAGATAATCCCTCAGTTTAAACGTTCTTAGCTTATGATGCTTGTAATGTGAATTCTTCATAATGAATAGGTGTTTCCTTATTTTAACTCAAATTTTTATTTGGTTTTCTACTTGACTTCTAAGCAGTGTATCCCAAATTAGTATTTTGAGAAATTAATTTTACAGGTGCACTCTCTTTTTTGAAAGGTAAGGACTTTCCTTTCTCAAAGGTTGGTTTCATTTTATTTATTGCATTGCCAGAAAGAGGTTTTACATTTGGAGATGTAAACATTTATTTGCTTGTTGATTTTGGAGTATGTTATCTATCTGTTTTTTTAGATTATTATTGCTATTGTTATTATTATTACTATTGTTATTATTATAGCTATTGTTATTACTATTGTTATTATTATGGCTATTGTTATTATTGTTATTATTATTATTATTATTATTATTACTATTATTACTATTGTTATTATTGTTATCTTGATGTTTAAGATAATAACTGCTTTTTTTATTCTGATACAGTTGTTTATTTTGACTTATCTCTTTAAGGAGTGGCAGAGAGCTTATTTTTTGAGGCTGTTCTCTTTGAGGTTGGACTGCAATTTGATTAACGAGATATTGATGATAATGCTCTTTAGTTATTAAAAATTTTATCAACACTAGAATTATTTACTTTAGATTTAATATAAGAGCTAAACTAAAATAAAATTTAGTTATTATTACTTTTTGTTTCCTTTTATTTTCTCTCTGCTTATGGAGTTAATCTTTGTTCTTTCTGTGTTTGATTGCAAGTTTTTATCATCCTTTCTTTATATTGTAGGGTTGTTTTGATTGACGGATGTAGATGAATCGATTCTGGTTTAATTGTTTGTAGTTTTCTACTTTCTAAAATTTATTGATGTAGCTGAAATATTGAATTTATTCATGAATAATTAAATTAATATTATATATGATTTTGAATAAATCAATAATAGAATCCTCCAATCTAAAGCAATTAAACTTCATTTATTAATTGATCTTGCTAATCTTCGATTTCAATTTCTTATTGCAATTAATCTTCGATTTCATTGACTTCTTATTCTTATTATTAAGGTACTTCCTCAACGATATCAACATTTAAAGGAGTTTCCTAAAGGGCTTATTCATCATATTTAAAATCTTCATCTAACAATGGCATGCTAGTATCAATATCAGCTAATGCATCAATTTCTCCAACTTATATAAGTGATAATCCTTTAATCACTTCTTCTTGTGCTGATTAATCATATACATTATCTGCCATCATAGGGGCCTCTGAAGCATCATTATTGTCTACTTCGCTCAAACCCATATCAGGTGATCTGCCATCATTATTATAAATTGGTTTTGGTTCTTCTAGATTTTATTATTCATTGAGAGTTTCCTCAACTAAAGTCTCGGATTAGTTATCTATATCAGTGACTTACAATAATTCTAAAATATTTATTTGGTGTTCAATTACCTTTAGTGTTTGATTGTTGATGTGATAATGTCTAAGAATCACTGTGTCTAAATAATAAGAATAATAAAAAACCTCTCCTTTTTATGTCTGATGTTTGAAGCAAAGGCCCCTAACAAGAATATCAAGACAATAATTTTCATAATTATATATTAAATATAATCCGTTTTGATTTTATTCAATTCTGTAAGTTGTACGGAGGTATATATCCAATGGTTTATTAGATTTCATAGCAGTGCGATCTAATTAGATAAACTTAAGGATTTTACTAATTTATATCTAATGATTTATTGTCCATGCTCTTTTCTAAGGTTGGAAATGTGTATTTAGGTCCATCATTGATGTTCCTTTAAATATTATATCTTCCAGGTCCAACCAAACTGTCTTCTTATGGTTTTTCGTATTTGCCAGCAATATGATAGCTTGGTCCTTTATTCGTCGACATTGATATGTTAGGATTGTACTTCCCAGGACCCTAAAGGGTGTAAATTTACAAAATACAGGATTATTATCTAAAGAGTTGAAATCTTTTGATGCTTTTGGTATGACAGGTCCATTTCTTCTAAGTTTGGAATCAACCATATACTAACCAGGGCCAGGGGTTTTCTCATTTGGAACTATTGATGATCTAACTGCACTTCCAAAACTAATATTATTTTATATGCTTTTACCTAGCATGTCTGGTAGGATATTTGTATTTGGACACATCGTAATCTAGAGGTGATGGTCCAAGCTTGAGAAAATTTTAGCTACTTCTTTTTGAAGTACCAATTCTAGTTTTGAGTAAATTATCTATACTTGGCTCCTTTTACTTTATTTTATTTTAAATCTCTTTCATCATATCCAACAAATGATTTTAATTTGTAACTACCAGGGCCAGGAACACTTTATTTTTCAGTTTGTTGATTCCCTTTAACTCCAAAAGTTATTCCTTATTGTTTTGGTATACTCAAATCAAAAGCTCCTGGGCCAGGTCCAAATTCACTTTATTCTAAGCTTCTCTATGATTTTGGAAATCTGTTAGATATTGATTATACTTAATATTAGTTGAGTATTTAGGTATTTCGACATCGTATGATCCTGGTCCTGGAGTACTTGATGTTAAATGATTAGCCCTCTAGCTCGTTGATAAACCCTTATTTTAAGGCTAATGAGTATGGTAATGTTTAATTTCATAAGTTCCTGGACCAGGATTTTGTAATATCTGATTACCAATAGAATCGAATTTGCTTTGAAAGGTAAATGCTGGAGCCTTTTTTTAATCAGTCCAATTATAAGATCCAGGACCAATTTCAAATACTCGTTCCTAGTGATCTTTGGCAGTTGTAAATACGGCTGAGGGTGAAGTTTAGGAGATTGTCTAATTAAGTTATATTTTTAAAGACCTAAAATTTTAGATCATATGCTCCAGGATCTGGTGCTATACTAGGTTAATATAAGGGTTTTCTATTCGATTTTGAAAATTTGAACCCTATGGGTTTATCAATTGGATTAATAGAGTAGTGATTTGGACTATGTCAATAGCATACATTACCCTGGATTTGGATTAGTTTAGTAAATGGCAGCTAAGAAATATAGAAAGATCATACATTCGTATCGTTTACCAATAGTATATGCTCCTGAAAATTGGGAATTGGGACCGTGAATCATTAATATTATAATAAATAATAATCATAACATAGAAGGTTTATTTATTTTAGTGCATTAGAATGTTTCATTATGATTTTAAGATTCTTGACTGATATAGTATTTAAGTTTAATAACTAAAACTTCGCCTCATTAGAAAAGGTTCAATAATTTTAGAACTACTACTAAATCAAGATTCGTTAAAAAATTATAATATTATGCTGCAAATGTGGATATTAACAAAGATGTGTAAAGGGATTAAATATAAATTCTCATCTCAATTTTTGAATATTATTGATTAAATTTTCCTTTATTTGTAATTATCATCTTTATGTTCAAATTTAGTTGTATTATTTATTAATTTAATTCAAAATTCGTTATGATGATTGAGTAATAATCCCCACAATATTGGGATGATTTGATTCTTAGTAGCAGCAAAAAAGAGTCTAAATTTTAAAGTTAAACACTTGAATTTACAGCACAAAAACTCTAATAATAGTTAGAAAAAAATAAAGAATTCAATCACGAATATATGATGAGAATCCAAAGAAGCTAGTCTGATCATAGAGAACAGTACATTTCCGAACCTCATGAAGAAGAATGCGAAGAAGTAGAATAATAGAAAACATATTTGAATAAATTGATGGAAGAATTCAATTCAACTTACAGTCCAAAAATTAAAAGACCTTGTTGCCAACCAAAATCTTATGACATGCCAAGATAATAATAAAAAAAACCATTATAATATTCAAAAGAAGAGGTTTGGTAAAGGTTATTGGAAGATAAACGAAATTAGGCAGAGTAGAGGGAAAACGAGAAACGAAAATATATCGATGAATTGGTAGAATAGCATTGTACTTTTAAACCAATAATAAGTGATATTGCATCAAGAAGAAACACAGATTAGCCAGTAGTTGAAAGATTATATTAAGATGGAATTGAATAAAAAAAGAGAAAAGAATAATTAAAATTTGATCATATTAATTCTGAATAGTTCTCTTTTAAGCCCGAGATTAGTTAGATTGGCACAGTTTTGAAAGGAGAAAAATAATTTACGAAACCCCTGTATGAAAGAATAGATGAAGTTATGAAAAAAAAATAAGAAGAATTACTTTAAAAACAATAAGAACTTTAGTAACAATCTGATGTTACATATCAACCTAAGATTTCACAAAGATCTGCTTTCATAGCTGAATAAAAATAAACATCAAAGTCTGTTGTTGAAAGATTAATGGAAGATGCAGCACTGAAATTGTAGAAAAAAATGAATTAAAAGAATGAAATCTAAGAAAAAGATGAATGTACATTCAATCCTTAGATCAATCCCACCACTAAACCAGTATAATAAATTAACTAGATCTATCAAACCTAATATCTGATGGCTGATTTTATGAGAGAAAAAAAAGAAAAGCTCATCTAAGAATTTATCAAAAATTCTGATGTTACTTTTAAGCCTTAAATTAATAAAACAAGTGAACTTATGATGGAAAGCAATGAAGAAAGGCTTTAAGAAAATATGTCGGATAAAATTAATCGACTTGGAGTTAGAGATTATGAGAAAAATCAAATACTAAAAGAATAAATTTAATAAGCATATTATCAACAATACACTTTTAAACCCTAAATAAATCACATTTCTTCGATTATTGCCCAAAAAAGATCGCTTGATGATCTCGCATACAATCCAGAAAGATAAGAGAAATTAAATAGATTAAAAGAAGTAATTTTATATTTAAATTCTGTAGGAATAAGAATCCAAATAATCATTTAGTTATTATCCCTAAACTAAAAAATCTCAATAGTATTAACATGTGAAATCCAAATATGATAAAAAATTAATTAGATAAAATATGGAAATAGAAAAAGAACTTAAAGAAAGAAAAGTCCAAGACTTAAAAAGGTACTGCAACATTGTTAATTCTTAGGCAAATGTAATATGAAGAGTTGAAGGAATGTACATTTAAGCCAATTACAAAATAATTTTAGAAAGATGAAGAACCATTGAGCTAAAAGGTTAAAGGAGTTGACAGCTTCTTCTAAAACAAAGAAAACCTGAAAAAAAAAGCTTATTAACAATAAGAAAGAGAAAAAGAACTATTTCATTATGAATTAAAATACGACTTTAAAAATCATTTAGAAAAAACTAAGCCAGAACCATTTAAAATAACTTAATAAAACAACACTAATAAGAGATAACTAGAAGAGGAAGCAATATAAAAAGAAAGAGAATAATGCACATTCCACCCTAAGATTAATTAAAAATATGTTTTTTCATGAGAAAATCAATTTGAAATACTATAATAAATTTTGTTTCTAGAATAGTTATTCAATACAATATATTATAAATATATAATAATTACATCATCATTGTTTTTCTACATCTTACAATTCAATATCTTTTTTTTCATCCCTAAAATATAGGAGTAAATAAATACGATTTTATTAAATTTGAGGAGATAAACCTTTGATCAAACTAACCGATTGCATATTTACATCTTGCTAAACATCCAACCTAAGGTTTTTCTTCTTCATTTGAATCTTATGGTAACTTAAGATTCAAAATTTCAATTAAAGGTATGATGAAAGCTCCTTAGAAGTAAATATTAATTATTGCAATTAAAATTGTCATCGTTAACATAATGTTTCCATAATATTCAAATTATAAGCAACTTTCTAAAGATAATGCATATGCCATAGCTCCTCGAAATCCACTAAACCATAAAAATACTTGCTAGCTTTTATTGATTTTATTTGTTGATCTGAACCAATTCGCAATAAAGCTCATTGATACAATATTTGCTAATCTAGCAAATAAGATTGCAAAGAATGTAATTAAGAATAAACCCGCTCCCATTTCATTCCAATATAGATCAAAACCTATTAACCCAATTCCAATAAATAAAAAAGTTAGATTTTCAAAAATAGAGGACATACTATGATATATTTTACTAATGCTCTAATTAAAATATGAATTAATTATACTTTTCTTCCAGATTTACTTAAATTTGGAATAGCATATCTAGCCATTGAAATTCCACAGAAAATTATGCTGACAATTCCAGAAAATTCCAAAGCCTCAGCAATCAAATAAGAAACCCAAGGAACTATAAACATAATAATGTTCTCTAATTCCGCTATTGAATCTTATGAATCTTCATTTCTTTTTTTTAGTATCTAGTAATATTTTAATTCAATTACATAAGCACTTAAACAACCAATAACGAATCCAATTATTATTGATAGTATGAATTCAAGAAAAAACCCTAAAATGACCCAACCTACTCCCTAGTCGGAATCATTATAAAAATCCAAAGCAGCCCTTAAATTAATCAACTAACTGAAATTACTCATAACTTGTTAATGAAACAGCATCATTTAAAATACTTTCTCCAAATATTAATATGCCTAACATCTTTTCAATTTCCATTGATTTCAATGCACCGATCACACTAACTGGATCAGTTGCAGAAATTAATGAACCATATACAAATGCAAGATTTAAAGGAAAAGCAGTTACAAATCCAGTTAGTCCTCCTAAATAAATCATTCCTGTCGTTATTAAAATTGCTATAAGAGTACCAAATATTGCATATAAGTGAATAGTGCCAAAATGCTAAAAAAATGGTTACTAGAGAATAAATACAATATTATTACAGTTTCCATATTGACAGCGCTTATGAATATAGAATAATCAAAAATACCTTTCGAATAGTATTGGAGGGAGTAGAACGATCAAAAAGAGTTGACTAAATCCTCTTCTAATTTAATTCATTGCATTATCTGCTTCGATTTCGTTCATTACAATACCCGCTAGGATTCCAATAGTTGTTGTTATCATAGGGGGATTGATAAATTTTTTTATTGGACTTGTCTTCTAAATTCTGTTGAATAGATCTATAATAATCTGGTTAAGAACAAGCAAAGCCATCATCAATAAAATTGCATCACTAATGGAAGCAGTTTTCTCAGATTACTACTAATTCTACCTTATCATCTTATTCTTCTGTTCCCATCTGTAAATGATCAAAATTTTTAAATGATGAAAATAATTTATAGAAATTTCATTTTATAATTAATTTAAGGCTTTAAACTCATAAATTTATTTATTATTATAAATTAATTTTAAATTTGGATATTTATATATAAAAAGCTCACCTTTATTTTAAATCTGAAGCAAGACTACATGTGTCCTTTCATATTTTAGTATTAAAAATATATTGTAATCACAATTTTATTAAATTCTATGTTAATATTAAAAATTAATTTTCAATAAAGAGGCTAAGTTATGAAGATTGCTAATTTGAAATAAGTTTAAACCTAAGAAAAATAGATATATATTGTAATTAATAAATAAGATATAATAAAAGGTTTGGTGTAGCTTAATAAAATTTTAGTAATTGATTTAATATTTTCTTAAATGATTAGAAAAAGTGAAAATGGAACTAGAAATATGATATCAATATTATCTCATAATCATTCATCTTTTTTTTAATTTACATATTTTATTTCTGTGTTATGCAACAAAATCGTAGATCCAATCTGACAAACACAATGGTATAATAAATTCAATCAATTTAATAAAATATTTTAATTTTGTCTACTTTAGTAAATAAAAAATGGCTTTTGACTTTATTAATTTCTTATTTTATGTTATCACTGCAATTGATGTTAGATCTAATCCATATTCTTATCTTAATTTTTCATCTTAAATTGCATTCTGTAAGGAATAAAATTCAAGAATGTTAGGATTTATCAAATAGATTATGAATTTTATAAACTTATCACAAATTCCACACATGTCATCATAAAAAATATTTAGTTTTTGCTAATCAATTTTCATTATTAATAAATTTAATGTTTAATTTAATTTTTATATTTATAGTCCTTGATTGTCAACTTGTCAACACAAAGAATACAATTTTATTTCCTTAAAATAGTTTCTAGATTTTTCAATAACAATGGGTCGATTGTTAAAATACAAGTCTTATTATTCAACCATAATTTGATTAACCTGTTCGGATTCCTATTACGTATAACAAACAACTTTGCTTATATGAACCATTTTAATTTAGTCTAAATGAACCCATGAGTTTTTATTATTTTACGTTCGACAGAACAATATAAAATGATGATTTGTTGATAATAAATATTGACGGAGAGAGCTATACTGTCACTTAAGAAACTGCCGCTGATAAGTTTGTACTTATAAGACATAAGCGATTATGCAGCTATAATAGTATTGAGTTTTAGCTGCTATCAAAATCCAAGGATTTAGGTTTAATAAACTATTTGATTTTAAATTCATAAACCTAAAGTGCTGATGACTATAACTAAGTTTTAAGAGAATAATAATAATTATTATAATAAAAATATTTAGGTATTAAAGAAGAATACTAAATTACTCAATATAATTTATAAACAAAGAATTAGGAAATAATTAATTCTACTTTATATTATGAAGGAGTATTATCTTTTTAAGGTCTTGAGTTAATCAGTTCATGTTTATATTTCGATGCTTACAATTTTTACGATAAAATGAATTGTTATAATACAGAAGTTGGAGAAACAATTGTATTTGAATGTAATATAGATATCGCTAGAACAGAAAGTTATAGCTAGATGAAAAACTTAAGTAATCTTATATTATCATAATACACATTTAATTTTTATACACCGTGTTTCGAAATACCTGATTAATAAATGGTATTTTACACAATTTAATAAATTTCTGACAGCAAGTTCTCTATAGCTAGTTATATACAAGAAAAACAATTTGGTATGTAGCATCAAATCAATCTAAATTATGAACTTCAGATTAATCAATTGTAAAATTCAATAGAAATAAAATTAAATCTTAATTAATCTTAATTTTGCGTAAAAGAATTTGAGGAAGCAGTTCTTACAATAAAAAATAGTTAAGGAGAAATATTCAAGTGCGAATTATATAATAATAATAATAACTGCTTAAGTTATAGTTATAGTAAATGTTCATTTATTGTCAATTTCGATTTTAAGGATGATGTTGGATATATTTGTAATCTGACAGCAATTATCTAGAGAACTGATAACAATTATCCAAATTTTCAATTTGTATTGGTTGATGTTGATTTAAGAGGTGGCCCTGTATTTCAAGAACAAGATTACAACTTTTTTTTTGTAGCAATTCTTATATTTTTGTCCTTAGGTATGCCTATAATTTGCTTTCTGATATCCACTTCTACTATAAAAATATCTTTGTACAATAGCTTGCTCAGAGAGATCTACAATTATGAATAGAATGCTCTAAAAACTTGATTATACTATTATTAATTTATCGTATTTGTAACATACTGAAAAGTATGTCTGTCGTAATTTAATTATGTTCTCAACAGTTAGATTATATCTATATTAAAATAGATAGAAATAAAAAAATTTATTTTTATAAATGCTAGGATAAATAGCATTATTATTTTTCTGCATTTAATTTGTTGCTGAAGGCATACTAGATCTCGTCTTTCCATTAGAAAATTTATAATTCTAATTTTTGAAATGGATTGATTGTGAAACTAAAGAGTAAGTGGATGTAGATGGATAATAATAATTAAGACTACAGCAAGCCAAAGGGATTTGCTTAGACATGAATAATCAATTACCTTTAGATGAAGACAACACTTATAGTTATACCTTCATTTTTAATAGACCCCTTAATTAAGATCAATTATACATCTTTTTAGATAATAAAATGTATAATTTGAGCAAAATCGTAAATGGTTAGCCTTTCGTTTAAATATAGCAATATCATTTTTTAACTTGTAAGAATTACCTTGAAGTTTGGTTGAATTCTAATGCTTCGATAAATTTAATATTTTTTTATATAGTAAAAGTTCGAACTCATACAGTTGATTAGGTTCATTTGGCAGGATAACTTCCTCATATTAATAATTAGGATACATTTTATTATGATTTTCACTTAAGTTTACAATAGGAGATTAAAAATGGCACCTTGTATTTTTAAGCAACCTTGAAGAAATCTTAAGATTTTTATTCTTTTTTTCATTGGTTTAAATTATATTTAAATAATACTCTTTTAACTTTGACCATATCAGAGTTAGATTCTAATAATAGTTAGATACATGGAAGTCTTATTTTAGCAAACCATTATTAAATTTTAAATAATTTGGAATTTATGATCAAGATTTAATATCAAATATAATAATATTACCATTTGTCAGAAGATTATAAAACTCTAGAATTTGAAGCAATTACTTAAATTGATGATACCTTTTCATCTCTGCCTGACTAAGATACATTAACTAAGATAAAGTTTAAGCCTAATAATTAAATTAGAATGCAAGTTGAAGTTTAATCGACAATTAATAACACTTGTGCTTTAATTACAGTATCACCATAAAATTATCATAAAAATATCAAAAATCTAAGGTTAATGAATGCAAAAATTATTTTGAAAAATGATGAATAAGAAACTTTTCTAGAATGCTATTTCTAAGAAGAGAATAACGATTAGAGCTGCTTATATTATGATAGTACATTGTTTTAGTTTTAAGTAAATTGGCCATTCGAGAATAATACTTAATATTATTATGAATTGAGTGGAAATATAAAAAAGACTGTTGATGATGATCCGTTTCTCTTTTTTTAGACAGATATTGAGCATTTTCCAAATATTAATATTGAAGTAGAGACTAACAAAGGATACTGGATTGGATATCTTCTTTTAATCTATTTAATTTTACCATTGTGTATCTACTTATTCTGTGTCATTTGCATATTATCAATAAAAGCATATCATCCATACATTGGGTAAATAATTGAAACTGATGAGAACTCCTTTTAACCTAAACCTCAAGAACATATAATACATTATCATACTACTTAATAATAATAATAATATAGTGAGGAATGTGGAGAGCAAAATTTAATATAAGAAAATGAATAATGATATATGTTTTAATTTTTGTATTATTATAATTAACTTCATGCTCTTTCTCTCTTTCTTGGTGCACATTTAACAATATCATCAACTCTCATAATTAATTCAGCTGCTTCACTGGCAGCCATTAATGCTTGTTCTTTAACCCTCAAACATTCTTTAACACCTAATTCACTCATGTTTCCAATTGTTCCGTCAGTCATATTTAAACCACAAATTTAATTGCCTTTTTATAATTCAACTTTGAAATTTTAGATTAATTCAGCAGAGTCATAACCTTGAATAAATTCCATAAGAATAAATACCTCCATTATCGCAAATAATAGTTGGAATCTATCTCAAAGCTCTAGCAAAAGCTTCAATTGCAAATGCTTATTTTCCTTATACTTTTTTGGCTTCCTCTTCACAAGCAGCTGCCATTTGCATTTCTGAATTACCACCTCCCCAAACAACTCTTCTGTTTTTGACTGTAGTAATTAAAACACATAAAGCATCATGGATTGATCTATCCACTTCATCCAAAATATGTGTACTAGCTCCTCTTAACACAATGGTGCATGCTTCATTTTTCTTGCATCCTGAAAATTTAATCATCTAATAAGAATTATTTAATAGTTTACTTTTTCTTCTCCAATCATAATTTCTTCAATTAAATCACAGTGACCTAAGACTTATGCTGATCTTTCTGGAGCATCAAATGTTGATAAGATTTCAGCTCCTGTGGCTGCAGCAACTCTTTCCATTCCTTCGAAATCAGCATGTTCTATAACAGTGATTCCAGAATCTGCCAATAGTTATTCTGGATAATTGTAAATCAATTATCTATTGACAAATACTGTTGGTTAATATTTAAGAATCTTATCAACTTTATGTTTCATCTTTTCCTTTTCAGCAGCCTCTATTTCTGCAACTTTATCCATTGAATTGACTTTAACTTTTGTGCCATAAATTTTAATTTTATCATAATCCATAGCAGTATTAGCCACCAAAATCTTAGCATTTTCAATTCTTCTCTTGCATCCAATGGTTATCTATTTCTTCAAAATGAATCCATCATCCAAATAAGAGTCTCTTATTGTTCCTCCTGGAAGTTTGATTATTTGAATATAGTCCAAATTGGATGATCCCTTTAATCTAAGTACTGCTTTCACACATAAATCTGCAAAGTAATCTCTATCTGTAGTGATTAACTTTGAACTCAATGTAGTTCTGGCAATCTTAACCAAATCATCATGAAATTCTTAAGAATTGATATCATTTTCACTAGCTAATCAACATAATACAATTCCTTACAAATATCTCTAAGTCTCTTTAAGGCCACATCCCTAGCAATTCTCCAACCAGCAATAACATGTTATGGATGAATTCTTTTTTAGATTAATTTCTCTCCTTCCCGCAATAATTCGCCTGCCAATACTGCAACTGTTGTAGTCCCATCTCCTACTTCCTCATCCTAGGTCTTGCTGATTTCTATAAGAATCTTGGCTGCGGGATTCTCCACATACATTGACCTCAGAATTGTAGCACCATCATTGGTTACAGTGATATGAGTCATTTCTTAGCCTGGTCCAGTTGGTTTCAATATTTTATCCTATAAAATTAATTCATAAATCTAACCATTCCTTTTGGTCCAAGAGTTGTTTTTACTAGATCTGCAACTGCAATTGCTCCTACAAAGCTTTACTTTTGAATGTTAATAATCAATAATTTACCAATCTGGCCATCTCTCCCTTATCTTCAGTAGCTTCGTCTTTCAAAACTTATGGCAACACGTTCTATGATAACGATTATGATTTACTCCAACGATATCCATTATTTATGGTCAATTAAAAAAAGAAATTTTTTTTAATCAAATATTAAATGAACATTAAGGAAGAAAAAATAAAAGTAATTCTCTAATTTTTAAGATAATATAAATATGATCAAACTTTTTAGAAACTCTAAGAATAATCATAAATTCAACTTGATCCTTACAGTTTAGAATTAATAACTCAATCTATAAAAAATTATGACATAAAATAATTAGAATAGATTCTGAATCAATATGTAGATGAAAACACAAAATAATAATGCATTTTGAAAGTATTAGAATAACAATATATTAAATTACTTAAATTGCACAATGTTTAAGAAGCAGTCTAATTATTGAGAAATCAAATGACAAAATTTTGTTAAGGTACATTTCAATATGTCTATATTTAGATGAAGATTAAAAGTATCAATATGCTTCCATGATTTATCTGCCAGAACTTAAAGTGAAATAAGAACAAGAATTGATAGATGAAGTAATGTAGTTGTGCTATAAATAAATTGGATTAATTGAACCCAATAGATTGGTGACCATAATACAACAATAATAAGCCAAACAAATTTTGGATTGCCATTTCCATAATAAATTAGAACAAGATTACAAAATCATCTAAAAGCACTCCTGCAATTTTCAACTCAACATCATCAAACAAAAGAAAAATATTAGTTTTTGCCTCTTTTCATCTAATGGTCAATATAAAGCATTAGTGCATGGTCTCTCAATTTATTTATATTAATTTGATAACTAAATCAAAGAATATTAGAAAAAGCCAAGAAAAATACCAACGGGCCAAACTAGTGTCATTACATCAATAGTATTCTCACCTTGCAACAAATACTTAGGAACATCCTCTGAAGATTTTACAGTTTTTGTGTATAATATCTAAACAGAAAAAAAATATAAACTTGAAGGACACAATGCCGTAGTTCAAGCGTTCAACTTTGTTTTATGTGATTAACAGAAGAAAAAGTAGAAAAATGAATATGACATCTATACTATATCAAAAGATGGATGGCTTTATGAATGGAATGAAAGTGAGAGGAAGGGAGGATTAAAAATTGAAGAAAAACTGCTGAATTTACATATTCATCAATAAAAGGAACTTTTGCTATTAACAAGTCAAAATAAAATCAGTTTGTATCAATTATATTCTAAAAAATAAATATCCTAAACTTCAACTATCAAAAACAATCAGAATTCAATTGTAGATAAAGACTTTAACTTTGTATTATTATTCGTAAGTGACACTATAACATAATTGCATTTATATTCAATATCAGAACTACTGTTGATTAAAGTATTCCAACCTACTTCTAGTATAACTACTCTTAGTACTCAATTAGACTTTGGATGCATGAATAGTAATTTAATAGCTGCTGCGAATAGTTCAGGGTAGTTGTTAGTTTGGCACATTCAGAAATCAAGTTAACCTATTGAAATATTTTAAGTAAACAAATATTATAATATAGGTATCAGAATAATAAAAAGAGATATCCTGTTTCAAGTTTCATCCGACCTAAAACTAACTATATGTTTATTAGCAAAAGGATGTGAAAAGGCAATCCTCTTAATAACAGTAAGTTTCTGAAGACATTAGGGCTTAATTCCTTTAATAAAGGCATTAATTCCAAAGACATCCATGGGGGATGCAATAAATTTTAAATTTTTTATAGAGAATTGCTAGGTAAGAGTAAATGAGTAGCAATTAATCATCAATGTAAGAGGAAGACAAGGGTAGTAGTGATGAGGATCTGTGAATCTATAATCTATCAATATTTAAGTAATAGATTACTTATGCTGATTCACTTAAACAAAAAATTGGATAATAATAATTATTATATATTTATTCATAAAAAGAATGGGAAACAATTCGTAGAAGCAATAGACAATAGAAGAACCAAAAACTAAAGAGTCTACAATTTAAAAGTCTCAAAGCTAGAATCTTCTTGATATAAATAATGATAATCTAGTAGTTGTTTGATTAAATTCCATAGATTAAAAAAGATGACCCAGAATTAGACCCTTTGGAACAATAGGTGTAGACTGTTTTCGATGAATTAATGTAATCCATAAATGAAGTAAAATTTGTTTAATATAAAAAGTTGGATAAAGATATCGAAGAAATGGTAAAAGAATTAAGGGAATAATAGTAATGATAATCAAATATATATATATAAATTAAATAGGACTGAGATAACTATTTATTTCTCCTTCTTAAACTATCTAATAAAGATAGCATTATTTAAATTAAATAAAATCAATGGGTATCTGCGGTTGTAAGACACAAAAAAAGAATGTACAAGCTAAATAAGGGAGCCTACCAAAATAAATGTAACAATAACAATCAGTTTCTTTAATTTAATAAAACTAATAAATTACAGAAACAGCACAAGCAGGAAATAAGGTTGAATTTAGAGAACAAGATCTTCAAAAAGAACCTGCTAAAGTTCAAGAAACTTAAGCTATAAATCAAAATCCAGAAATATAATAATTTAATGATGAAATCTTCGTAAATGATATAATGAAGTCATTTGATGAATTAAATCAACTATTTAATCAAGTATAACATAATTTTATTATATAGATGGCATAAGAATTTGATTCAATATCATAGTACTTATAATCAATGTCTGGATATCAAGAGTGATTATGAGGAATACTTATTAACAAGATTATTATTTTAATATTCTAAAATAAAATTTTTATGTTTTGATTCTAACAATTAATAGAAAAAGTATTAATAATGTTTAAAGTTATCAATTTTACTTTCAGAAAGAATTAGATTTTAGATCCACCAAATTCAGTGCTATTAAATCATCATTCTGATCATTTCTTAGAACCAAATAATATTTAATAAAAATGATTTACTTTAACTTAAACTTTATAATATACTTATAAATACAATTTATATGAATAAAAAATACCCTACCTACATAGTCAAAGAAACACCAAGAATCTGTTTAGACAATGGCACTCAATAATTTGAAGAACCTCTTAATAAACGAATTTTAGTAACTCAAGAATAAACTAATTAATCATTCAAGGATATCTAGCAATCTAATTCAAAAAATGAATAAAAAAAGAACAAATTTGTATTACAAAAAGAATATGATGCTAAGTGTATTGCATATACAGATTAATGCTACTCATTTCTTATTAATTAAATGCTAAGTCGTTTTGCTTCCTTAGAAAGTGCTTCTTAAGCTGCCACAGCTTAACCCTTATTCAAAATGCTTAGAGGAGTAACAAAAAAGTTCATGTTCAATGAACTCGAGGTTATATTCTTTCTCCATATTATTGAATCATAGAAGTGGAGATTTGACGATGACCCTCTCATTTAAAATTTCATATAATATTTTAAGTAAGACTTTTTATGTAATTCTGAAGTAAATCTATTTTAATTCTTAGATCTACAACCTAGAAGGATATAAAAAGCTTTTGCTCTTTTTAGTATGCTGTGGCTACACGATTAAATGTTTTTTTAATGAATCAAATGATTAAGACATTTTACTAATTACCTAACATATTCAGTCATATTGCAATGATGAGTAAATACATTCAATATGCGTAGTTTTAAAAAGTTTATAGAAAATTGGAGATAAACCTATATGAATGGAGCATTAAGAACTGCACCAAGGATTATTAATAAACTATTCTGTAAACTCATGAGAATGCCAAAGGATGGTAAACATGATCTCCAACTTGATTATAATGCATTGGTAGATTCAATCATTTAATTATCTCCTCCTTATTAAAGCAATGATACTAAAACTTAAAAAAAGAATGATAAACTCCAAGATAAAGAATAACAATAATAATAATAATAATAACAACAACAACAACAACAACAACAACAATAATAAGAAATTTATCAATAAGACTAATCATTTTAATCAATTAATCTTCAATAAAATCCATAATTGTAATTTTCAGCCTAATTTATGTTGCCATTTTAATCGAACTAACAACCAAACCTAAATCTATTTAATTCACTTTAATTAAATAATTCTGACTTTCTTGATCAATTTAAATAATAAGATGGTTTATTTGTATCAAACATTAAACAATAAGAGTGTCAATCCTAACTCTATAATTCAACAAACATATTTAAAAAATGAATCAATTAATTTTATTTATTTATTTTCAGAGAGGATATTATATTCGCCTCTTTTATTATACTTAACTTTATATTTTTAATAAATACTTTGAGTGTTCATATGTTAATCCAATAATTTCTCAAGAATTAACTCATTTATATCATATTTATAAATTATTTTTTATCCATATTTATTATTAATAAGTACCTATATATACTTTTTTTTTAGTCATAACTAAATACTATATTTATAAACTAATTATATTAAGTTTAAAAAAATTATACATTTTAATTTCATGATTTAGTGTGAGTTGGATAAGTTCTATAGCAAAGAAAAATTATATGTTAAAAAAACTATAATTGGATCATTTAGTAACTCAAAATGAATTAAAAATTTATATAGGTATCAGGAAGATACACACATATCTACTTAACAAATTGAAATGAAAAGTATTTAAATTAATGCTAATATGATCATCAATAAAGTTCTTATTATTTAAGCAAAATATAATATAAGTATAAACGGCTGTTTCCATTTAGTAACAATTTAAATTCAAATCAATTAATCCATCACCCTTGACTCTTTCCTAATACTATAAATTAAATAATAGAATAGCTTATTTTTTCTCTTTAGATAGAGATAGATTCATGCTAAAATATTAATATTAATATTTAATTATAACTCTAGTCTGAAATAAATGAGACCTGTACATTAAGTGTACTTAATTATAATTACTTTAAGAAATGATATCTAATATTATAATATCAAAGAAAATGATCATGGTGAAGAATAATGATTTAATAAACGTATTAACCTCTACAACAAAGCCATTCGATTAATTTAAGCGTTCTTCAAATTCCACCCCTAAGTTAGGGTCTAAACAGATAATTTTTATACATCTGTCTCACGAATTTATAAAAAAAATCACACCAGCTTACTAAATTTACGAAAATTATAAACATATTAAGCTTACTATATACCAGATAAAAATTAAATGATAATAAATCTAAATAAGAGAATTTAAAAATCTGAAAATTAATAAAGGAATACGAAAATTCAGATTAAAATATAATGGTTGATATTATTGATTTCATTTCATGTTTGAGATATAGTTCAATTACATATTATTTCCCTATTTCTCAAATAATGAATCAAGAACAGCCTAAGAGTGAAATTTCACTCTACTCTACTATTTCTTGATTATACAGAATTTATTTATATATTAAATTAATGCCCAATAAAGACTTTTATTTTGTGTTGAATCATTCAATAAAACTCAATCTAAATAAGGATATAAAGATATTCATTGATAAACCGTAGACTTTCTTAAATAGAAAAAAAATTGTCATAATTTTTCTGAATAGATTGTATTATACATAAATACAAAAACAATAATAGAAGTGTTTGCATTATTAAAATTAATTAGACTGTTTCTTTAATTATTACAATGTTCAAAAGTTTAAATTTTAAAGAAAACATAAAGCAATGATTAGTCACTATCATAATCTTGTGTATTATTTTTTCTTAAACTCAACTTCTTTATCGAACCAATATTTAGCCCATAGACCTTCATATACTCCTAAGACAAGTCCATTTGATATAAAAATAAAAGGTAATATAGCCTAAAAATAAAGTTGGAGTTAAACCATATGAATATTGAGAAACCCCTAAAGCTTCAACCTATTTTTGACGAATCTAACACTAAATGGATAAATAGATCTTGATAGAACTGCTGCTAAAAGTAATGCACTCTAATTTTGATAAGATTGTTTGTTTACCCAAAAATTAACTGAATACTCAATTCTAAACCTTATTTATCTATCAGTATCTTATTCATCTTCGATATAGAAGTTTCCAAGATTTTCTTCACCTAAAGTTCCCTTATGTTTTTTAATCAACAATCTAGCTTTAATGAGTATGTTTTAGTTTTACATTTCATCTCTTTAACATATGAGTCATCTTCATTTTGATTAGGATCAGCTACATCTTTGGTTTTAGTCTTTGTAAAATCCATTATCAAAGGAATTTAAGTTAAAATAAATAATTGCTTTTTCAGAATATAAAATAGAGAAATTATGTTAAAGTACCAAAAAAAGAACTCACATATGTTAAAAAATAGTGTATAGGGATTTTTGAGTGGATTAGATATGTTTGGACAACCTCCGGTATTAAGGATTTTAAAAAAAAATAAATTCACTACATCAACTGGCTTCTTTTGTTCATCAGCCATCACCACAATCTGTGTACTTTATTTAATTTATTAAATCAAATAATTATATGATCGAAAAAGCCCGGTTGTTGTATTTTCAGAGTATTAAATGGCAGACACTGCTGTAAGACTATTTAATTATTGAAGCCTGTTCCTTTATTGATGAATAACTTTACGATGGCAATTTCAGTTGCAAATCTTAGTTTGAATGCTCTTTCAACTTTAAATACACATTTTACTCTTACAGTGAGAAACTGTGTGAGATTAAGAGTGATTGATGAAACAACAGGAAAAACTAAAATTTAGCAGAAGTATCTTATGATTTTAGTATCAAAGTTGTACAGAATATCCAACAGAAGCATGCAGTGATAAACACTTTGTTACAAATATTTAAAAACAATATTTTTCATCCATCAATTTAGGTTATACCCAATGTTTAAACTATGAATAATGGCAAAAATCTCCTCCAGTAACTTATTATAGATATTCACTAGATTCTGCAAGGTTAAATTGCTGGCAAATCTTATTAATATATCACAATTATGATTTAGGAGTGCAAGAACTCTACTACTTATAACTAATGTGCACCTATCGAAAACATCTAAAAAGAATTGAAAACAGGTTACTATGTGGTCCACTTGTCAGATAACCTGGTGCAAATGAAGCAGCCTGGTTATCCGTTTTCAGAATATATCTCACTTTAATATACAACAATGTCAATAGCAAATTCAAAAACCATAATTTAAAATTTAAAAGTCACTAATGTCATAACCGATAATGGACTAATTACTGATGATAAGACTGAGACTTCAAGTTTGATTTAGTATACTAATCGTGAGTCGCAAGAGGAATACAACGATCAATTTATAGTTCTTCATTACATCACTTTGGATCAAAGATAGGCTGAATATTCTAGATCCTATGCTAAAGTATAAGCCATCTTAAGTACAATAGGAGGACTCTATCAGGTTTTGTTTTTATCTATTTGTTCTATTTTAAGACCATTGATTTAGAAATTTATGAATCTTCAGATGGCAAACAAATTATTCAGATTCGAGGATGCAAATGATTTTTTTGATGATGATCAAAATGTCCAAGAGAATTATGTTATTTAATCACCTAAATAATAATCATCTCAACGAGTAATAGACTTTGACATGAAAAAATCTTCGTTTTCAAAATCTTTAGGAAAATCTCTTAAGTCGAAGAATTTTGATAAAATTTAAGACTCGAAAACTATGAGTTAATTTTTAAAGTCTAAAAAATAATCACTAAATTTAACCTTAAGAGATATGATTGTTATGAGTTTTGGATGTAAGAAAAAAGAATAAATGTAAATATAGTATGCAACTGATAAATTTATGTCGAAATTAGATGTTGCTTATATAATATCTAAAATTTATGAGATAGACAAATTGAAATTGGTTTTATTGAATGAAGATTAATTGCAATTATTCAATTATTTACCAAAACCTGTGATTCCTTCTGCTCTATTTGGAAATGATGCAGAAAAGAAAGTTAAAGAAATTGAATCAAAAAAAGCATATTAATTTATATTGCAAGATGAAAAGTCAGATCTCCTAAAGCTGCAAGAGGCATTTATATCTTTTGCAAAATTAAAAAAGAAAAAGGAATTAAGCTAAATAGATAAAAACATAATTGAAATCTTAGATGAAGATATTATTGAATTGTTCTACACTTTGAATAAGGATCAAACCAAACTAGACTAAATCTTTAATTAAAAGCTGAGTTTGAACCTTTAAGTTTCAGAACCTGATTATAAGAGATCTCACTCAATTGTAGATGTTGACTGTTCAGATGATTTGCCAAATTCTATTCCTTATTTGAGATCGAGATCATGAAATCAATATATGCATTATAAATTATATATATTACTAAAGTCTATATTTTATTAAATAACACAATCATGTGTCTCACATACCAAAATTCTAAAGAAATACATTTAAAATTCAAAATGGAAAACCTTATAAAAAGCATATAAGTTTAGGACAATCAAAATTATTTTATGTGTTTAATAATTGATTATTGATTTTGCCAATTCTGCAAAATGTTAATTTAATCTTAACTTTTCGCTTCAATTCAATCGAATAAAAATGTCAATAATTAAGCGATAAATAGATAAAAGTTACAATAGAAATTTATAAAATTATGTTAAAACAGAATTTGATAAAAAATTTCTTGACTAATCTAAATCCTATTAATACATAATTAATAATTATAAAAATTACAATATTTAATATAAAATGTTAGTTAGAATACTATATGCTTTTACTAAATTTTCTCTTAAATGTATTCAATTAAACTAAATCATACCAATGTATTCTATTTTTCATAATTTTAACCAGATTCACATTTAGAAATACGCAACATTTGATATTACAAATATTCGAAATAATCCTATACTGAAGAATTCAAATTAACTTAATATGTTTGAATTTCAATAGATTTTACTTATAAATATATTTCAGTTGCTTATGATCTGCTCATCTTGAATATACTCATCAATCATATTTCCTATTTAGATTTTTTTTTCAAAAAAATTATAGATATATAAGAAATATGAAAAAATTAATTAGTTATATCTGAACTTAAATATAAATACATTATTATGAATGATATCATTATCAAAATTATATTTAATAATATAAAATCATTTATTAAATTTCATTAATTTATATATTTAAATTCACAATCATATGATGAAAAATATTAACAAGATTTAGCAATTTATTTTTTTCTATCTATTTACAATTTATGATTAAATTAGAAAAGGAGATCAAGTTTTAATGATACAAAAGAATCACTTAAATCTGGATTATATTTTTAAATCCATCTTTAACAATATTACAATATTATTCTTGTCACTAATATATTTTTTTATTAGATTGTTACATATTATTATTACACTAGTATCTCATATAAAGTTTAGAAATAATTTATCGAAATCAATTTTCTAATTTTGCTAAACTTCTATGGAAGAGGATCAAAAAAATTGTATTTGTAATGTAAAATGGTTCACTGACGTGAGAATATAATTACTTATTTTCTTTTTAAAAATTGAAAAGTCATATCAGAATAATAAATCTCTAAAAATTATAGATATAAGTTCTTTTTTATCCAAAAAGTATTGTTTAAATGAAATATTTCTATACATATCCTCTTCTTAATAAATTTTATGACTGAATATTTGTAGAGCTATCTTGATTATTCTTGTTTTCCTTAAAATTTTGATAGCTTTGCTAATAATATAGTTAGAAGATAACAAATTATTATGACTGGAACAATTATCAAGCTTAGCTGCTTAAATTGATGATGAATTATTAATTATTAAGAATCTAGAGTGATACAATCATTATATGAAAATTACCTATCCAAAGTGAAGTAAGGATATCTGATTTATATTAGACCTTTTCTTAGCAAAATAGAGTAGCTTAAGAAAATTATAATGATGATAATATGATTGGAATCTCATTAGGATAGAAAAATAAGATTAAATATAGAAATAGATTTCATAATGTCAAAGCTAGAAGAAGGTTGTTATGAAAATACATAGTCTTTTTTCTCCATTAATCTTTTATTTTGATTGGGAATCAATAAAGGAATTGAGGATTATGATTTGAACTAAGTTCACATGAAATTAGTAACATAAATAGCATCCAACTTTATTTTTTAAAGATCATTTTTCTTTAAATTTCAAAAATCATAGGCGATGATGTTTTTTATTTTTCAATCATCACAATATTAGTTTGATCATATATATTTTATTAATTGTTATCAATTAAATTAGATAGTCAAACTTTTCAAATTTAATTATGCTTATGCATTAATCCCAAGAATACTTGGTTCCTAATAATTAAGATCATTAAATATGATGATTAATATTTTTTAATAACTAATTGCTCATATAATTATAATCCAAATTTAATTAATTAAAGGCTTCATTCATACGATTTATTTAAAAATTTTTTAATCTTTTTTACCTGAATTATAAAATCCTGAATCTTATTTCTAAAAATGATGCAATATTATCAATTTTTCTGGTATAAAAATCATTGCCTTTTGCTTTTGATGATGATAATTAAAAATTTTAATGAATTATCCCATCGATCCTTCCATGGATTTGTCTCAATTCAACAACCTCCTTAACAAGTAAATTAAGAGAGTGAATTCAAAAAAACATAGGAAGGCTATTCACAAAGAGTTGAAATGTCCCAATAAGCTTAAAAACGAAGCCAAATATATTTGTGAATTAATAAGGCCTTTGGCTGAATAAGAAAAATAGTAACAGGAAGTTTCGAATACAAACGAAAAATCTAGACAGACATTTGGGTATTTGCTAAGAGACATTTTTTCTTAATATTTCAAAATAATAGCAATGTAAAACTAAAAAAATGAACTTATCGTTCACGGCCTGCCTTTTCAATAATATAAAATATTTGAATTAAAAATAAATTTTCCTTTTTATTTATTTTTAGAGTAAGTTTCAAACTTTTAAGTATGTTTTGAGAATTAAAAAAATATATTTTCACCAAAATAATTAGAGTTACCACAAGAAATTATTGAATTTATTGTTGATCATAATTAAATTGTAATTGGATGCAATCGAATAGTAAATAAATGGTGGTTGAAAATGTTGGGTATAAATTCAGATATGATTATCCATTACATTTAATAATCTCAATCATTCCCTATAGGTTGGATTGCAGATGGTCTTAAATCTTACAGTTTATATTAAGACGTAATGCAAACCAAATCTATATCAATATGCTTAACTAATTACAATGGATAGAAATTTAATGCTTAAATACAAGTTAAATATGAATAAGAAGTCAAATCGAAAAACAAAATTTTTGAAAGATATATAATTTCATATTTTGTAAACAGACAACAATTAAGTTTACATTAGATTGAGTAGAACTTTGCCAAATACTTTGGAATAACTCAGATTTCGAAAGAACTCGCTAGTACTTTTATTGAACACACAAACAAATAATGTGGGATCAAATTTATATGATTAAGATAATATATAATTGAATAAATTTAAATATAGTGATTTGCATCAACGATGTATGATAAACATACAAACTGAAGAATTCGAGTAAAATGACTGTGTCAATCAAGTCTTAACTTAGAAGGTATTGCATAAATATAAGAACAGTGAAGGAAGTATAACAATTAGGAAGAAATCAAAATGACTATTCTGATTGCATCAAATGACATTTCACTTCAAAATTAAATGTCATAGATTGATAAAATATACATGGAACATCCTTTAGAAAATAAGTAAACATAGTGCCAAAATATTAACATAATAATTAATTCAAATATGAAGAAAAAAACATCTAAGACAAACTCTAACAATTACTTTTAGAAAGCAATCTAATTTCTAGATTCAGGATAATTAGTTAGATTTTATTTAAATTTATAAAATACTTGCCAAATTTTTATGCTCATTTTTATATATATTATTTCTCCAATTTCATAATATTTATTAAAATAAATTTAAACATAATAGTGGTTTAGAAACTAAAGTATTAAAAAATAATCCAAAATATTTTTTTGTTTAACATCCCTTCAAAAAAAAGGGTATATTTATCAAATTTCAATTATGTATAAAAAGATTGTGTCTTTTCATTAAAAACTATTTATATATGCACTCTTATCAATTTTTGATTAATTTTTCAAAATATTAATTCATTATAGATAATAATCATTATTTTCTATGTGGCATTCTAAAATTATTAATATTCATTATATAATAAATGGCTGATGATTTTATTAAAATCAATAATGAAAAATAATCAGAAGAATAAAATGAAACATCTGAGATTAATCAATAAGATTAGAAGGAAGAAGTTTAAGTTGAAAAGGACAAAAATAATAACCCAGAAGTTGAAAATCCAAAGGAAAAAGAATTTGTATTAGATTTATGGGAAACAATAGTCTAAGGAAATTTTGATATAGTCTACAGTTATGAGGGCATCATAGATTACAATTCCTTTAGTCAATAAGGATTTGCCATTGTTCATTATTTAGCAACTTAAGGATAGCTAGATGGTTTAAAATTGATGAAATAAAGAGGAGCTAATCTGGATTTAATGACTTAAACAAAACAAAATGCATTGGCAATTGCTTGTAATTTTGGTTATATTGATATCGCAAAATATTTAATTGACTAAGGTTGCTCTATAGATAACAGAAATTTATCAAATATGTCTCCTTTGACATACGCAATAAAGAATAAAAAATACGCCTTAATATTTTATCTTCTAACTAAAGGATAGTTTTAAAATATATAAGATTCATCAGGAAATTCCTTTGTTCATTATTCAGCCATTGAAAATGATGTTTTTATGCTTTAATTTTATCATGCTTTTTAATTAGAATATAATCTGTTTGATAAATAAGGATAAACTCCATTAACGAAAGCAATCAATAGTTGCGCTATTGATAGTATCAAATTTTTATTAAGAGAAAATCCAAAGCTAATCGAATATGCAATTGATTTAGATGTAGTAAAATCAAATGAAAGAATTAAACAATTAATAAAGTATGCTAAAATATAAAAAATGCTGGAGTCTAGTCAAAACTATTAAAAAATAATAATATTTATTTAAACCTATCAAAAGTATATTTTGATAGTGAGTTTGGTATTATTCATATTTTTTGAACTAATTTTATTTATTATTAGTGAAGTTTAGAAAGTACATTATTCATTTAATTATTTTAGACTTTGAATGATGGATTTTTAGGGTTAATGTTTGATATTGGTTTTATAATTGGAATGTTATATTTGATATTTTATGTGGTGTGGTTTATGCTGAAAACTACGGATAATTAGAATTAAGGAACTAAACTCATCTAAAAAAGAATGCCAGAGCTAAGCAGCTAAAACAGGGAAGCATCTGAGGTTAATGTTGTTATAAAGGAGGAAGAATAGAAATAAATAGAAATAAAGCCGATATAATAGAAAGAAACTTTAAGATACCAACGATTCTAAGCAGACGAATATATGCCTTTAGCTGGGGTTATGAATGCTGGATAAATGTAGGAAGAGAATGGGAATGAAGAGGAGGAAGAAGAGAATGAAGATATTAATAATAATTAAGAAGAAGAGGGATTAAATGAAAAATAGTAATTCTTGAAGAAATTTCAAAAAGATAGCCGATTGAAATTTAATCTATATCAAAATGACATGACTCCATCGTTTTTAGAAGGAATTACTCTAAAAGACTTTTTATAGTTGAATTATAAGCCAGTTGAAGACTTAATAGATCAAATGCATACAAAACCTTCTTACTATTTTAAATTTGCTAATAAAATCAATTAATTCAAGCAAGAAATAAATTCTCTTTTGGAAATTAATGATCCACTATGGTATAACGGATTTACGATAATTCATATTGTTTACTTTTTATTTGAGACAAATAGGTTTAAATTATTGCACAGAATAGATTGGAATAGAATTTGCTTTACATGTCTTTCATATAAACTACCAAGAACTTATCATTGTTCAAGTTGCAATATGTGTGTAATTTATTTGAGTTTAGATTTAGGTTAAAGATTATCACTTCCATTCTAAATTTTTTGGTAAATGCATTAATTCAACTAACCATTTTTTTTATTTTCTATTTGTTCTTTCATTTACAATCTTGATTGACTTTCATCTTTTATTTACTTTTTTGCATTACTATGACTAAATTAATTCTTTGGCTATTGTAATTCCGAATATATTTTTCTTGATTGATTAATATAGTAGATTCCAATCAGTGATATTTTTAATCAATACAGGGTTATCTTTTATTTTAAACTTTGAATTGCTTGTTGAAGTAAATCGATTATTCTATAAATTAGATAACATGCATATTGAATAACATGACTCGTAATGAGCTTTTTAATAGCAGTAAATATAAGTATTTATATGTCCCAATTGTGTAAGCAAATGGGTAAGCTCAAATGAGATATGCAAAACGATTTTAATAGGGAATATCAATCAATATATTCAATTTTGTTAAAAATTCATTTAGAAACATAAAGTTATTATGAAAAAAATGTGTATGATTTATATGATATCGAACATTATGGGAATATTTTTTAATATATTTTAAAGAATTAAATTAATATAAATCAGAAAAATGATAAGAATGTTAATGAAGAGGTGTTTCACTGTCCAATTAAAAGATTTAGAGGAGACAGCAAAAGTGATTAGATTGAATAAACAAAATAAGAAAGCTGAAACGGAATAATTTACCCCAATTCCAACATCCCCTGTTCTTGGCCCAATAAAAATAGAGGATCCTAAAGTTTCCAATAAGACATATAGATGGTGCGCATGTGGATTAAGTTAGAAATAAGTATATAACAATAATTAATTCAGCCTTTATGTGATGGCTCTCATTAAGGAACATCATTTAAGCCATATAGATTTACATTAGAATAAGAAACAGATTCATTAGAATTATGTGGGTGCAAATTAACAAAAAGTGTGCCATTTTGCGATGGATAAACCTGTGTGAATCTTAGGAAATAATCTGGTTAACCGTGAGTTTTATATTAAATTTATGAATATTTAATATTGCTTTGTTTTATTCAATTTCTGTGTCTTATTATGTAAATTTTAAAGAAATAATTAAACCAAAGAATCTAACAATATTATAACAAAGAATAATAATTGATTATAGTCTTAAATTAGGTTAATTATTTTGAATAATTAATTATAGTCTTCAATTAGCTTGAATAATCAATGCTACTCCTCTCTTAGACCAATGTTCTTTATTGTTATTTATTGGTACTTTAATTTTACAGATAAAATTGACTGATAGTCCATTTGAGGTTAACACTCCTTTTCTTTGGGAAGTGTTGTAGAGTGGACATGAATAATACTTGTAAGTTTTGACAATTTCTTAGGTAGGACAAAATTATATGATAGGACATGGATAAAATAAAATGCTGCTTGAAGGTTCAGTTAAGGTTGATTCTTGGAAATCAAAAGATGCTCCATCAATAGAAATTCCATTTGCATATACTTCATTTCCACTTACAGATGGTTCATCCTGATGAAATTTAAAGTCAAATCTCAATTAATCAATTGGAATTTTAGATTTTCTTGAGTATTATTATAAGATTGCTGTTAAGAAACCTTATATAAAGAATAGTCCACCTAACCAAAATACTCTAGGTTATCCTTTTGTAATCCATTTATTTAGAAATTCAATTCTCTGTTTTAGATCTGTCACCCAAGAACCCAAGGATTTTGTTGTTAAATAAGATAAAGCTAACCATTATTCAGGGATCTTATTATCAAAAACAGAATTATATATCTCTAGAGATTGATCAGAAATGTTAATGAATCCATCTAAACCTTAAACAAGTACACTTAAAGAATCTTATATCTTTGCTAGGAGTCTATTATATTTAGTAATTTCTTATTAGATGACAGCATTCAAAGGATTATCCAAAGTTAATGGAAATAGTTATTGTACTTCATCAATATTGAATTAAGATGGTAAATTTTTAAGAATTTCTTAGCTTTTTTTACATACTAAACTATCTGTATGTTTTTGAGCTGAATCTCCTTAAGTTCTAGGTAATAATTAAAGTATCACTGAACTCAAATTCTCAGTTTCCAATATTGCTGAATATATCTCTGCATTTGCGTGCAAACCAAATAATTAAGGAGGGTCATTCAAAGGCAATTATGATATGTGATCGATATAACCTTTTAGATTCATCTAAGGTGGTGTTTAATAAATGTCATAGAAAATATAATCTTGAGAAATTGTCTTTTGATTCACCAAGTCCTCTACATAGATTTTCAAGAGTTTTCTATCCATTGGGTCTGTTACTCTACCTCCATAATTGTTTTCTGCTATTAGATAATGGAGAGCATCCCAAGGGATTTCAGAATATTGATCTAAAAAGAATAATATTTGTTCTTTTGATATTTCCAAATCATGTTATGAAAAATTGTATCCAATATTCCATCCCAATGGACCATACTTCTTTCTTTCCAATAAACAAGCGTGTAAAAGCGAAAGTGAAAAAAATAGATTTTTCCATTCTTTTAACTTTTTGCATTATTCGAATTTATCAGCTTCCAGTGTTTAGTAAGATCTTAACATATTATTTTTCAATCCTCTTGGTAATTCATAAGTGATTTTTAAAGCTAAATTATTATTCATTTATACATTTTAATATAACATTATGAGGTAATATTGAAGTTGGCTAGGAAGTTAGCCATAATCTAAAATCAGCATTTATTTCTTTCTTATATTGCGTCTCAAATAACTATTCTAAATCTGGCATAAAAGAAGATGCTAAATGACAGTTTTGCAGTAAAACCCATGAACCTTAAGACATTGCACTGAGTATCATTTTTATAGCTAATTGACTCTACCCTTAACCTAATGAAATTTAATTGAATTTATCTTCAAATTCATACTTCGAAGCCAATTTGATGATTTCCTACCTAGGATCTGCTCCTGGAGTAATCAAGCACAATAATGGTATTTTGTTATCAGATTTTAAATAGAATTGTTCAAAAGTAGTTGGAATATTCTCTAAAAATGCACTTCCTATTTATTTTCGTATCATCTCATTTGTAGCCTATATAAACTACTCAGGTTTAATGATCTTGATGAGCATATTTACCTAGTATTAGTCTAACTCTTTATATTGCATTTTATAACAAGTTTGACTTTAATAGAAGCTATCCCAAAAAGTCTTTTACTCAACAAATTCAGAACAAATAGTCTCAAATATTTATGGAAATTATATTGTTAAATCGACAAGTTCTAACCACATTTTACTAGTTAACCATGGAAATCCTTTGGGAATTTAAATATCAGTTGATGTAAGAGTGCAACCCATAACAGTGGCTCTTATAAGATCGGTTGGAACATTCATCATTTTCACGCACAATAAAAATCTAAATATTAATTTGTCCTTCTCTAGCAAAGATCTATTAATTTATGTATAAAGAGTTAATATAAACTTTTCAATAATGTTTTAATTTCTCTTAGACTTTTCATATTGTGCCTCTTTTATCGATTTTGTGTAGAGTGAGAAATAGAAATCAAGAGACCAAAGATATGTATGTTCTATGACAGCAAGATCATTCAAAATAAAATATAGACTTGCTACTTTTTCTGCAGCGGGTTTATAAAATTATCTTATTTAATTGAAATTTACTCTATCATACTCTAAGCCCTTTAATTTTTCTTCAATTGATAGACTCTCATCTTTAGATTTTTGGAGTGTTTAAATAAGATCTTCATTTTCTAACAGTTCTCCCTTTGATTCAGAAAGTAATTTTAAAATTAGGGTTTCAGTTTAAATGAGCTTATTCTTATTTATAAAATTAGATTAAATATTTTTAATACGCTATTCTTCTTTCTATGGTTCATCTATTTTAACAACAATATTTAAAAGTTAATCTACCAATCCCTCTTATGTTACTTGAAACATCAACATATTCACCATTACACATACTTAAGGTTGGAAATGAGGATTATTAAGTTTAGTGGTCATGTAAAATCTAAAATCATTAGAATATTCAATTAATTTTTCACCGAATTTGATAGAGCATTTATTTTGCTTCCTAATTATTTTTTATTATAGAATAGGTTCATACAGAGGGTCAATACTTTATCCTAGATTTTCAAGTAGGACAGGATAGCCAATTTAGATGGCATGTTCTAATTATAATTAGACTTATTAAGGTGGTTATGTAGAATTAAGTATTAATAGTACTTTAATATCTTCCATGTTTTTGATCCACTCATTAGCTTACAATTAAGGGTCAATCATGAGTGGCCATCTAGTTGATTATTTTAATATGATAGCATTATCAATAGAGAAGGAATCATTTGGTAATTTTTATTGAATCCACTTATTTATTTGAATTGGATCGCATAATTGAGCTTACAATGAGTAATCATCAGAGAAGTTGACTTAATTTTGCTTTAATTTTAATTTCCAAAATTGTAGACACTATTCTCTATACTAGATTGGGAACACACCTAAATAGGATATGATGGCAGCACTGATTAAACAATCCCCATCAGCATTTGATTATTCTGATTTATAGGCAATTACTTTTCTTTTCCATCTTTGTTTTTCTTCACCTAATCCATTGGTTAACTTTTCAGCTCTATTTAATTGAGCCTAAATTTGTGAAACTTTCTTTTCAATTTCTTCTTTTTCTTTTCTAGCCTTTTAGTACTCAACTGATAATACACTCAAAACAAGCATAGCTTCGGCTAATGCTTACCTTTTGATTTCAACTTATTCTTCTGCCAACTTAAGATTTTTCTCAGCTTCGACTAATTATGCTTTCTTTGGTTCAATAATTTCAACAGCTTCATAAGTAGAATAGACTGCTCTAATCCAATCAGCAAGGTTGCCTGCAGCCATTGAAGCATTAAATACTTTTTCTCTTTCAAATAAAGGATTTTAAATGAAAACTGATAATTTTTGGATTTTGGTTGGATGAATAGCTCTAATTTCTTCAATTTTCATTTTTTTAATTCTCTTAATTAGTTTTTCATTTAAAACATATTTTTTGGAATACTCCCAAAAGTCTTCCATTTGTGGTGGTTCTTTGCCATTATTTTTCCCTTTTACTTTTTCATCTTCTTGGAATGCATAACACAATCCTTGCATAACAACTGCAGCAGAGGGTGGAGGCTTTTGAAATGACTTTAATAATATCATATCATCTTTTGTGATTTTCTCAAGAGCCTCTGTTGCTTTGGATAACAAAGGAAGTACATTGTCTAGTTACTTTTAACATATGTCTTTTAATTAATTAGCTTCCTCTCTTTTCAGGCTGCATTATTATTCATCAAATTCACAAATCAATCTAGTTTAATCTGCTTCTTATTATTTCTTTTAAATGTTTTTTAGTAATTCAAGATTTTCAACTGTAGCTTTTTCCAATTTCGGTTGTAATTCAAATAGTACTTTTCTTATCTTATCTACTTCTTTTTCAGTTTAAATGATTTTTTCAACTCCAGTTTCAAATTTGTCAATAGAAATTCTTGAATTTTCATTTTTTTCAGTGTGAATCTTTTTGAAGGTTGCCAGTAATTACAAATATTGTGTGGGTGTTACATAAAAGTGTCTTCTAAGTTCTTAGGTGAATCTCTCTTTGATTTCTAAGACTTTGTGATGAATATCTACAGCTATTTTGACTAGATTTTAAGGGAGGAATTAGCTGGCCGTAGATTCTAATGCCTCATCTGGCCAACTCATAAACCAATCAATGGTAGAACAATTGATGATAGTAGGGAACATCCTTAACCGTTTTCTAAATTGTGTACCTACTGGTTGCATGCATAGGATGACATGAGTATTTAATTTGCAATTCAGAACAAATTTTGGATAAGTCATTTCTTCTTGGATTTTAATTCTCTCTTCAGGAGGGAATAGATGTGGTACTTCTCCATGACTCATAATGTTACACACATCTTCCAACATGGATTCAGTCTAAAATTGGGAATCATTGAATATGATGGTAGACTTGTGATCGTCCAAACCTATGTGTTTCAAAATACCTAATAGCTAATCATCCCATTATCTTGGATCGACTGTTTGGACATGTTCACCGAAAATGATATAATTGGCTAATTTGGATAGAGAGGCTTATTAATAATAATAGAGAATACTTCTTCCAGTTCCACCCATGCCAACCAATAGAGCATGTCCTTGAATGGCTAACAATATTCTAGCTATTCTGGAGATGTGCAACACAGCATTGTTAAATAAGATGAGACTCAATGCATGTTATTGATTCATTTAGTTGTACTCTTCAAGAACTTGTTGCAATTTTATCTTAACATTTACAACATTACCTGCATCATCATAAGCATTATGTAAGAAAGATACATAAATTAGATTTTTATAATCTTAAATTTGATAACCGATTTAAGTGGTAGATTCCTTGAGTACATTTTCAAAGATCTTCAAATCATAACTATCTATCAATCTATCACTGAACACTCTCAGACATTCATGAGTCCACAATTTAACTAGGTTATATTGATTGTTAATTCTGGCCACTTTGCTCATTCCCTCGAATACTTTAATCAAATCCCTTAAATTATAAATGTATAGACTCTTAGCAGGAGTGGGCAACAAACTCAATTAAATCTTGTCATAAACTTAGATTGTATGAAATACTATATCATTCTTCATCTTTAGTATATCTTATGAGGGTTATATCTTTTGGAACACCCACTCAACAAAAACTTACAATATATTTGAGATGCTTTAATTGTCGAATCCTCCTATGTACAATAGATTAAAATATCTGAGATATCGTTTGCTCACTTAATCCCTTCCTCCACTGGCTGGTTGCATAGCACTCAGAAAAGTGATGTCACACATGTATTTGAATTCCTTATTTTCTAAATCATACCAACCCCCTTAATCCATCCATTATCTCAACAATTCAATTGCTGGCTATGCACCTTAAGGTTCTCTAAATGGCATATTTAGATCATCTACAAATATCATTATATGTCCTTCTTCAGCTCCATAATATCCTTTTCTTCTTCTTTTATTTATTTTAGTTTCAATCAATCGTTGTAAACTATTGCTTGTGGTTTGTCCTGAACAAGTAATCTGAAACTTTGAGAATTTATTCATAGACAATGACTTTCCAGTACTTGTTGGACCACAAAAGAGGAAGTGCAATCCCATTTTACAAAAATAATCATTTCTCATCAATTCAGCAGTAGGTATAATAATCTCATGAAATTACATCCCTGGCTACACTTCAAATTTTTCAGTTAACTACTGCTCTATTAAATCATATAAATACATCTGTCCATTTGATCCATAGTCCATCCTAAAACACACAAGAAAAGAACTCTATTTTCTCTGGAAAATTTAATTTCAACTCCAAATCATCTCCAAAATTAGTTTTCAATCCACTTTTATTAGTTCTAAATAACTTGTGTAAAAAGTCATTGAACAAAGATCTTCCTTTCTCCTCTAAACATCCTCCAATAGACCAAACTAAAGCGAATATCAAGCAACTATCCCAATTATTACTGTTCTATTGATTCTCAGAAAGAGATTTCAATAACTAAACCAATAATGAAATAAAACTCTAAACCATTAAATTTATAGTATCATACACAGGAAATTATACATACTCCTTCACCCATGCATAGGAATGATCTATCAAACTATATTATATAGTACAAATACTTACAATCTCATTCTTCTTATAAAATACTATTTTTCCAAACCTCCTGGTAACTAAATGCTTTGCACTTGCAGGTACCTTACATTAATCAATCTATTACCAATCAATCTATAAGAAGTATACCATACCACATCTTGATATTGTAGCTGGAGATGCAGCAGATAAATCTTCAACTTCAAATAACATACACATGGTCTGTGGTATCTTTAAGATCTCTCCTGATGTCAAACACAACTTTTTATTGTCATCCAAAACAGTATTCAAATTTTCTATCCACAATGAATCTACAGGTCCATCAAACCAAATCCAGATCTTTGTTGGTTTATTTAAGTTTTCCCTTATTAATATAGGTAATATTCCATCAGACCATTATTTGGTATCTGGATCAAGCTTCCCATACAATTAATCAGTAGTTACTGCTTTCGGATTCAATTTAAGTGTTTGAGCACCCAAAGATTTTCCTAGAGTTGAGATTGCTGCTGTCTTTCCGGAGAATGTTTTCCCGATACACATCACACCGTTCCTAACTGATATTGTATTATGCAATTATTAGCATTTCTCTTGAAAATCTATGTCAGGTTAGTAATTGTTCTCACAACAGTAATCAACCAATATTTGAGATGTTTAATTTAATGGGTTAATACTTGGAAACAAGTCTTGAGTTATAGCCAAGAATAGTTGGACATCACTCTAAGTGAACTTAGGTTTGTTAACATTAATCAAGGCTGTTAAGCATATGACTTCTTCGGATCCAGTACTTAACTATTTGGCTGTGCTTAAGACTGCCTTAAGTACTCTCATTCCGAAATCATAATGTTCTTAAGGAGACAGTTATTCATTGCACAATTTTAAACATGTCACAATCTTTGGACTTAACTCTCTAGCCTTCTCAAAACCAATACTATATAAATAAATTTCTGCGATCATTGCATAGTCAGGTACCATCATGGCACATGGACGGAATAGAATTTTTAAATTATCAGGTAATTCAGATCGACCAGCATATCCTGGATTCATAGTTACGTTAATAGCACAAGTAGGAATTAAATTAATTTCTTCACCTTCAAATGTAAATCTATTTTTTTTTTCTTTGATTGCCTTCTATATGGTAAAAATCTATTAAGCAACCACTGACAAGACCTCAGGATCTATTCTATTAAATTCATCGAAACAACACCAAGCTCCAGAAGAAGATAACCCTTTGAAAAATTTACCTTAATTTATAATACTATTAATTTACCCATTGCTATGTAATTGAGACCATCTGAACAATTGAATACAATACAAGGCATAGCAACTGCCTTTGCTAAATCTTTCACTGTTTCAGATTTGCCGGTTCCAGCTGGACCTTCAGGAGCACCTCCATAATTTAAATGCATGGCACTCAATAATGTTCTTTAGCATCGATCAGTTAAAGATGTTATTACTAATCTTGTGACCTTACCTAAATATTCGAACCCATATTGAATTTATGCATTTACCATCCTCACATTTACTCCCTCATCTTCAAAATAATATCTCAATTAAGAAACCCAAGCAAAATCATAAATACTTTTGACATCTTAATGTATTAATTATTGCACAATATCTTTACAATGAACTTCCATTACTACCATAGCTTCCAATGTTGTTTTCATTACCATTCTCTCCTCATTCCTGACCAATTAAACTGTCTCCTACAATTGTTTCGTTAGGATTTCCAAATGGATATGCAAATTCATTTTTTACAATTCCCTTATTGCTGATTCAGTATTTCTAGTCCATTTGATATGATCAGCTAATAGAATGCATTATGTTGGCCATTTACTAATATAATCCTATTTCTAAGAGTTTAAGTCTTGCAATGTCTTATTCAATTGAGTTCTTAATGTTTGAACCATTATTCTTTACAACTCACACAACCATTACTCAACATTTCCTTACTTCTCTCCTTTCAACAATTCTATCTTCTTGTCAAAAATTACTAGTTCCTATTAGGAAGACATCATCCCTAATAATGAATGATTCCCTTCGAATTTTAATTCATGCATCCCTTCAAAACATTTGAAGATATGTTTCTGCAGTAAATTTGGGTCCTTCACCAAAGCCAATATTTCTATGAGTTCTTCATCTGAAACAAAATAGAACCTAGGAAATAAGGTCCTTTTTTATTCTAGATATTTTGACAATGATTTTTGAATAGAATCCAATAATTGCACATTATTCTGAAACTCTTGCTTTATCTTTTCATTATCAATCGAATCCCATAATATCTTATTTTTATTTAAAATAGCCATCTATTATCTATAGGATTAATCAACCAATTTAAAGTATTCAGTCTCTTCCACTAATTTCCTCTTTATATCTTCACTTGCAAATATTGGATCCAAATACATCCAATGTTTTTAGCATTTCATTCCCAATTCCAATGTATCCTGAATCAATACTATCTTATATTCCAATTAATTTGCTTTCCCTAATACCATTTTTATATGTTGTTAACTCTTTAACATTGATAATACATTCAATTACTCATCCAATAATGTTTGAACTTCTTCATAATTTTTCTAGATGAATGTTTCTCTGAATTCTTACAGTTCTATCTCAATGATTACTAATTTATCATACATTTCATTCAATCTTTTTTCTATATTCCAACCCTTCTCCACTTTTTAAGATAATTGTACAACCTATTCCTTAACATTAAGAATTCCTCTTTAGATTAGTGATTACAAGGAGAAATCTTCCTTTGGGTCGAAATTCTAAATCCTGCACTCTTTAAAGAGTTCTCTCCACAACACTGGCTTCTTTGTAAATGCCTCTATTGCAAGAGTTTCTACAACCCATAAATTATCTTTGAATGCATCTAAAGCTCTTCTAAACCCTCTTGTTACTGATTATCCATTTTCATCAGTAATTTCTTTAAATGTATTGGATAAAACCATTGTTTCATTTACATAATATGTCAATTTTTATAGGATTTATTGGTGATTCAAATTTTTAAATGAACCATAGAGCCATGATTCCTTTTAAAATTCATATTCATTTGCCAATTCCCACAAATACTAGAAAGGTTTGAATTCTGTAACTAGTTAATGGAATTCTCTATATTATGATAATGGGATCTAAAACATAGTCTCCCTTTGGTTAAATGAGTTTATTTATTCTTATCCCTAAAATATCCAATCTGCCAATATCTTCATTTCATTTGCTTATTGCTTCACAATTCCAAATTAATTGAACCCTTTAATCTTTGTGAATTATTCTTTCATCTAAAATAACTTCTCTGTGAATTCAACTTTATCGTGTTCTAACTTTTAGAAGAATTGTCTCTCAATCGATTCTATCTGTCTACTGTTAGTCTTAATGCTTCTTTTAATCTCTTTTGGCCATTGCAATAGGTAGTAATACTCTTTCATTAGCATCAAGTCATACTCCTAAAAGATCTCATCCAAGTAATTGATAAACTTCTTACTAATAAGGAATTACAGATGATTATTACATTTATGAAATTTCTAAAAATTATTTCGAGAATTATATCTTAATTTCATCAAGAAATAACTTCAATTCAATCAGATCTTCTTCTGTTTAAGGAACTGTTGAAGTTTTAGCATACATTTCTTAATAGTGTGTTTTTATATTGGTTACATTGTGCTTAATTATTTCGATTAATTTTTACACAATCAATTAATAGTTTTCTTGTGCTCTCTATATTAAGATTTGTTTTATTTCCTTAGAATTCAAAGTAAATAGTCCAATGACCTAAGTGTCAATAAAGTTATAGTTTATTTCTCTTTAAGCTTTGCTCAGATTGTCCAAGGCTTCTCGAATGACAGAGAGTCTAATCTAATGTAGGGTAGGTTTCTCCTTCCCTTCGATCCCAAAGATTTTATTAATGGCTTTGGTTTTCATAGGTATCAATAAGTATTGATAAGGCAGAAACTTCTTGCAAAACTATTAACATTTAGAGTATTCTTTCTCAATGAGATCTGCGGTTTCTTACTTTAAGACTTCAAAAAAAGCCAAGTTTTCTCTTTCGATTGAGTATTGTTAAGGAATCTTCAACAATGGAACTATTTCGCTTTCAATTTTATACAATTAAGAAATGATATTGAATAAACTTCTATTTGGATAGGTTGCTATATTGATCACTTGACTCAAGGAAGTATCCAAGGTTATCAATTCCAAATCATCATTGATAGAATTCCTGGTTTATTCGTACTTTTCCAACTTGGATTTATTCATCCCAACAATTCTTAATTGAAACAAGGAAGTTGCAACCAATCTGATATTCTATTGAACCAATTGAAACTTTTAATAAAATCTGATTATCTTCTATTATTCATCCCTTAATAACTTATAGAGATATTCAGTATAATGTAAATCAAATCTTTAGACTACGCTTTTGAGATCACTTGCCACATATTCAGGCATCGTAATGTTAAAGAAATTAAACGTGTTCTATAAGTTCTCTTGGATTTGAGCATAAATAAAGAACCTCTATTTTTTCAATTGCTATTCAATTTTATTCATATTGGCATCAATAAGCTATTCAAACTTTTCCCAAGAGACAGGCAAATGCACTTTGTCAAATTCAAACAAATTCACTTAGAAATTATTCATAAATCGAATCATCTGTAACCAACAATCTATCACAGCCTTATTCACAAACATGAGACTCTTCTTTAGTTGTTACTATGAAGTATAAAATATCTTCATTCTGGGAATCGGAGCAAACTTTTATTTATATTTAGTCAAATCCTTCAAATACACACATTTCTTCATGTTTTAGTGATACATATCCTCCACTTAAGCAATTAGGTTCGTAACTAAATTTTAGTTTTTGTACTTTTAGAATCTTATCAAGAGTTTCTATTTTAGTTTATCAGAAATGGAATTAACTAATTTAGAATCCACAGCCATGACTTTATTAACATAGGCTAGTTCAGTTTACTTCTCATGAAGCTACAGTTACCTATATACTATAGAATTCGTTACTCTTATTAAATCATGCTTTCGAAAAACTATTGATTTTAGTTATTGAATTTAATTTGCAATCGATCTACTTGTTTCTTGGGACCTTTAGGATATTATTGAATTAAAAATTTCTCTGACTCTTCGTTGTAATCTAAAATTTAAACATCACACCATTCGTATTATCTAAGGGTCAATTTAAAATATACTTCTCCGATTATTTATAAAATTATGCCTGTGCATGAGGTGGTGGTTACCTTAAACAAATCTCAAACCAATCCCTATTAGTATTTTCATCCTATTGCGTATAATATAGATGCTTGATTGTTCGTTCACTTTAAAAAGGTTGCTCTTTTCTTTCAATTTTTAATTTTGATAATCCATAGACTGCATATTCCTCTGATATTTTTTTATCTGTTGATAAATTTATATTGGTTGTGTGAACTAATTTCCTAAATGATCTATTATTAAACGATCTGTCTCTAGCAGATTATGGATCATAATCAGAAATATTTAAAGCAGCCTAAAACGATTCTTCTTACTTTCTTATTTTAGGTAAGTTTATTTATTTCTTTATCTTTACTAAAGGGCCGAAGTTTAATTTCCTAACTTAAGGGGATCCACTCATCAAATTATATTATAAATTATTATTATAAATTAATTGAATACTTCCTCAAAACTTAATTTTTAATCTGAATTACTCTATTCATAGATATTATTTTAGAACTTAAGAAACTGTCTAATTTTACTTCATTTTTATGCTATTAAATAATATATGAATGAAGTTATAAGAGATATCATTATTATCCTTATCTATCATGAATTAATAGATACTCTCGAGATTCCTTCAACAATATAGTTGAATTATTCATTTACAGAATGAAATGTAATAATTAATAATTTAATAATGCCCTTATAAAATATAATGTGATTAATCAAATTGGAACAACGTTTGTATCATAGATACCACAAGTGTTTTTTCCTCTGGCCAAAAAGATATATCCCTTGACTCCCCAACTAGTTGACCAAGAGTTCTTGAGTTTGAATGCCTTATCGTCATATCCTACAGCCAATACTACGTGATTCATTTTAGTATCACAATCACTGAACACTTTTTCATCCTTTGGACTATAGTATTACCAGTTAGTGGCATCTACTCCGACTGAGACTGGTCCCTTGTTTAAGTAGGCAACCAAAGTTTCCTCATCCTTGGCCAAAACTTAAGATCCTTTAATGTGATAGGCACCTCCCTTAATTTTGCATGTTCCTTGAACGGCAGTCTAAATTAAAAATATTAATTACATATGGATAAGCTGCACCAGTAGTAATACCATTTCTTTTAACGTAGTTCAAAGCTCTAGCTGGTAAACCTCCATCGCAACCCTTGTTGAAATCGATAACTGTTGAGCAGTCCAATAATTGTTATTCTGATAGATCTGGCAATTCTCCTGTTGTGAGATAGAAGAAACTCTCCAAAACACCTGTTGTACTGAAAGTCCAGCAAGAACCACATTATCCTTGATCTTTGATTGGAGTCACAGCACCTTAAGTAGTCCAATCTACTGAAGCTTGGAGGTTGTTTGATCTAGCAGAGACTCTTGTCACATTCAAGTCTTCTTCAGTTGCCTGGGCTGTGAGATATATTTATGCAAATTCTTCTTGAGTCAAATCGAAAAAGATAGTTTCTCCAAATACTCTCTTTCCTTTCTATAGATTGTGAGCTTCAGCAAATAATAAGTTCTGGGTGTAGACAGCCAATCTGTATGCTTCCTCTGTTGATCCATATCTTTTTCCGAATCTCTACTTGAATGCTTCAAACTTAGAAACATAATCAACAGATTAAGGTTAGTTGGCCATTAATAGAGCTCCAATCAAAGCTATAGTTCCTAATGCTAATATTGTTTTGGACATGATTTATTATTAATGTCAAACAATTTGATCATAGCATTTAAATTACTAGATTTGAAGTCATTAAAATATAAACTTTTACGTCATTGTTATAAAATTAATAATATATTCGATTCTATATTGATTTATATTTAATCAAAATTAAATTACTATAAAGTCAATAAAAATTAACGATACCGTCATCATATTTGTATATAAAATAATCTCATTTTTTCATTTCACGCAACTTTCTGCCTTAAAATCATGAAAACTCTTCAATCCCATTCATTTTCAAAATAAATCAAATCCTTCATATTCTCTTCTTTAGTAGTTCAAAAAGAGCAGTAGATATCAAGAAGAAAAAGATCTTTCAAAATACTATGTACTAGACACTTTATTAGGTGAAAAACATATTTAACAAAATTTGTTAGACATTTTAATCTATATAAGGTTTTTAATGTATATGATTAGTTATTGTCATAGAATTGTAATAATAATTTCAATAATAGTTTAACCAATAATAAGTACAACTAGTGTTATTAATGGTATACAAATAAAATACTTAGATATTGGTTCTAATTTCAAATACTACATATCTAAAATATAATAATAACAACAATTATTCTACACGAATAAATTATAAATATTTAAACAATATTTGATCAAATACGTAATGAAAGCAAGAAATATACAAGTTTTTGTAGTTCTTTGTATTTTGATTAATGCTTCATACTCATTAGAAGCTACAACCTATATGTACATCCTAGCATAAGAATGGGTTGGATCTGTATGCAATGTTGAACCTAGCTGTCCATATATGGGAAAATATGATGGACAACGCTGGAATATACATGGTTTATGGCCTAATACTTAACTAACCTCATCTTGTGGATCAATCCAATATTGTAGAACAGATCCATATGATTCATCTAAAATATAATAAAATACTAAAGATGTATTGAATTTGGTTTGGAATGGCTTATATTCAGACACCGAAGCTTTTAGAGGGTATATATATAGAGGTTATATGAAGATATGAATGGGAAAAACATGGTACCTGCTACCCAGGGGAAGTCTCATAGAATTATTTCTTTTAGACAGCAGCAGGATTAGCATAAAAATACAACTATTATTCGATTTTGGCTAAATCTGAAATTTATCCTGATGATAGTAGACCATTAGTTGAATCTGATATAAGAAATGCCTTTGCAGCAGTATTAGGTTCAAGTGCTAAGATTACTTTCTCTTGTTTCAAACATTGTATTTAATAATTTAATTCTCCGTAGAAGTGACAGGGAAATTCTTTTTAGGATAACTAAAAGTTTGTTTTGATGAGTAATTATAAATTCGAACTTGTAATTGCAAATTGAACGGAGAAGATGAGGAGATAGAGGAAAAAGAGAATTACTCTTAGTTTTCTGCTTAGCCATTGGTTTCCTGTGGTTCTGTATTCTACTATCCAGAGTTGTGATAAAAAGTTGTTATTTATAAAATTAACGATAATTCAATAATCATCATCTTATAATATTTATAAGGCTTTTCTTTCTAATTCACTTTAAGCTGATAATACTTTTTATTCACTTTAATTGAATAGAGTGCTGAATTTTTAATCAGGAAGGGTTTGATATTTCTGCTCTCCTGTAGCTTAAAGTTACTTATTCTCCATTTTTTTTGTTGACTCAAGTGTTAATGATCTAATTACCCCATCCTTCATCTCTATCATTTTTAGCAAATCCATATTTTACTTTGAGAGTTTATTTTTAGAAGCTTTCTACTCCTAGATTTCATTGCTTTAATCAAATATAGTTTTTTATAATTAATTTTAGATTTCTTGTTGTTCAAGATTAGCTTATTCTAATTACTTTTCAACAATCTCTTATTACTTCTACATTTCCTATTTGAGTTGTAATATTAAATTCTCTTGGTCTATTATTTTCTCTTTCTATTATCTAATTTATAATTGCAATTCTTTAATTTAATTTGAATATTCTCTTTAACTAAAATCTCCTTCCTATCTAATTTATCTTATTTATAATTCTAAATCATTTTACAAATCTCTTAACTTCAAAATATCAGAGTTTTTTTATTAATCCTTAAGTACATAATTATCTATTATTTACTAATAGTCACTTCTTATTTTATCACATTGTGTTTAATGCTCTACATTTTATAATGATAATTGTTTTTCATATTGCTATTAAATTTAATCCATTTTTATTTTAATCTCCTCTTATTATAGATTAAACTTTTGTTTATGAAACTAATTCTCTTGTCCTAATAAAGCTATTTGTTATTCCAATTATGCTTTAATATGCAATATTTCAACATTCTATCTTTCTTAGCAACTATTTAATTCAAATTGCAATTTCAATTTTTCTTCCTCTAAATTCTTAATCTACGAATACAAATTCACAAAACCTTTGCTCTTATCTTAATTACTAGAATCTTCATTCTTTAGATTAATCTGCTCTAAAAGATATTGAGTCAATAAACTTACTTATTTAATTATACATTGATTTAAAGTGATCAACTTGTGCCTTTAAATGTTCATTTTCTTATTATATTCCCTACATCTATATTTGGATTGATAAATTTTGTTATTTCATTTTAGTTATTTATTCTGAACATTTTTTTATTAAAACATCTAGTTTTTCATCTTAAGTTTCCTCTTCTAACAGATGTTTAAGGGAATAAATCAAAAATTATTATTCATGTTGCTTTTATTGTTATTGTCTCTTTAATTTACTTGAACACTTAAACAACTTTTTTTATAATTACTACAATTATCTGGTTCTCTTTTCAATCATCTAAAGATATTTCATTTGTCCAAAGTTCTTTAAAACTAATTGCTAAATGGTTTTGAAATGATCATAAGTAAGTAATTTGTATTATTTATTTTAAACCAATTATTTGAAAACCTCTTGTCTCCACTTATTCAAATAATCTATGTTCATTTAAAATTTCTAAGCTAATTGCTGTTCCTGCAGTTTTATTATGTATTCTGTTTCCAATGATTGCTAAATAATGCAACCATCCAATATTTATAATTTTTTGTATTTCAATTTAGCATCATTCTCATAATTCTTAAATGAATTAGCGTAGATGTTCAGAGAAAGCAAATTCGGTATTTTGTTTGGCAATTTATCTAAATAATTATTCGATATATCCAAAATCTCAAGTTATGGTAAATGAATTTCAAATTGCTCTATTAAATTATTTCCACACCTCAGCACTCTTAATTTTTATAATTGCTATAGATAGTCTACATTAGCAATACTATTATTGGATATGTCCAAATAGAGTAGATTTAATGGCATATATTCTAAATTTTAAATTCGATTTGATGCTAAATATAATTTCTCTACTTCTTGTTTGATTTGGTTCAATTATGTTAAATGCTCTACATTGCAGCCTTGTAAGTCAATATCAGAAATCTTCTGTTTCTTTTAAAGAGATTTGATTAATTACAAAGGTATGCATTCACATTTTGTGTCACACATTTTTGTATTAATTATTTATAATTTATATTGTATAAATTACAAATTACTATTCTTGAATTTTGAATTTATTCATTCTAGAGTTCTTTATTTACAAGTGAAGGATTGTTAAGAATAACTTAATTTGAATATTGAATTACAATTGAAATTATTTACAATTTATTTGTTAAATTTATTTAAGTAATTTCATTTCTTAATCAATGATTCATACTCCTTTAATGAACAAATCAAATTTAACCTATACTGCACTTTACGAAGAGCAAGTTTAAATTATTTAGAATTAAGACTAGGAATTAATTAAGAAATCTGAATAAATCCTCTTTTTAAAAAATAAACTAAGCGAATTAGAGTGCAAATTAGTTGACACGCAAGGAATTTTATTAAATTTATCAACTAGACTTTGTACATAAATTAGTACTGAGATGAATGAAATCATAACAGATTAGACTGTTAGAGAAAGAAAATCAAAAAGCTTCTTTAGCTTTTAAAAACCAAAAAAAAATAATAGACAATTCATTACATATTTAAAAAAATAGAATAAATGAATAATGAGGAATTGATTTTTATTTTTATTTAATGTAATTCTTTAATTTGTTGTCATTACTTTTATATAGAAAGTAAATTCATTTATAACTATTCTACCATAACTATAAAATTATCTAGTAATTTGATGAGATGCGGAATTAAAGTTAAAAAGTCAAATAAATTGCAAGTTTGTTAAGTAAATATTATTACAAATAATTGCACACATTGGAATTGATATTGATTCGCAGAAATCAGGCCGTATGGAAGTAGAATTTTGATAACTTATAATTAGAACTGATAGTAAATAAAAATTTATATTAATTGATAAATAATTAATGAATTCTGAAGCTGTATGCTTGAAACTTGCATCTAAACATTTTGATGAATAAATATTTTAAGAATTATTAAGCGAAGGCGATAAAAATGGATTAGAATATGTAAAATAAGTGTGGGAACCCACAGAAGTATCAACATCAGTTTCAATGGAGTCATCAGAGAGTTGTGGTTATGTTAAAAAAATACGATTATTAAATCATATAAACAAGTACCTTGATAGTTCATTGCATTCAACAACGATTAAGAGATTAAGGGAATTACAATGAAAATACAAAATTTTATAATTAATTTTGCATATATTAAAATGATAATTAAATAATTAATAAATAAATAATGGACACAACAAATGCCCCTTAAATTATTGAGCATCTCAATAAATCACTAAACTTCACTCCTTTTGTCACAAGATGGATTCCAGGAACTGCAAAATTTGTATTATGTGGTCAGCCACCTAAAGCAAACGGAATTATTGAAATATTGTAGTTGAATAAAACAGAACTTCAAACCTTAGCATCAGTTATAAATACATATATCATTAGATTGAATAACCTAAAGGAATAAAATGTGGATAATTTTTGGATAATTTATTTGCATTTGGTGATTTTGATGGAAAACTGAAAGTTATAGATCTAGAAACTAGAAAAGTAGAGTTTAATTACATATTAGACCACATTTGAAGTTAAGGCACACGATCAAATAATTAATTCGATTGATACTTGTTTCAATATTGGAGCTCCTGAAATTGTAACTGGTTCCAGAGATGGATGTGTAAGAGTATGGGATCCAAGATAAGCAGCCCCAGTTGTATCATTAGAGCCCATAGGAAAAGATGTTATACCTGATGCTTGGAGTGTTGCATTTGGTAATTCATATAATGATGAACGTGTTATTGCCTGTGGTTATGATAATGGAGATATTAAGCTATTTGATCTAAAATAAAATCAGTTGATTTGGGATACTAATGTAAAAAATGGAATCTGCGGGATTGAATTTGATAGAAAGGATATCTAAATGAATAAGTTAATAGCCACTACCTTAGAAAGTAATTATAGATTAAATTTAGGCAAAATTAATGTTTTTGATTTGAGAACTTTCAATAATGGGTATGCATCACTAACACATGAAGGATAAAAGTCCACTATTTGGGGAGTCAAACATTTACCTTAGAACAGAGATGTATTTGCAACCCAGGGAGGAGATGGTGCTTTAAATATTTATAAATATTCGTATCCATCATAAAGATAGATCTAAGATGCTGAAGGAAAACCTAAGGGAGTTATAGGAAAATTAGAATTACTCAACAAATAAGAGATATGTTAACAGCCGATTTCATCTTTGGATTGGAATTCTGACAAATTGGGTAAATGAAATTTTAGAAATTTTAGGACTGGCTTGTTTGTGCGGGTTGGATTAAACTTGTAAAGTAATTATTGTTACCAAATTAAATTTGTATTGATTTATTGATTGAGTATAAATGTAAAATAAGATTTATAAGACATATCTTTTATTACTCATAATTTACTTTAAACTAAAATAACATTTACTTAAAATGAAATTTTTTGATTTTTAAATTTCTTTATTAGTCAGGCTCTTAATTAAGGGGATTGAGTTTCGTTTCTTACGTTATATGATTTAGAAACAGATTAATTTTAATAAAATAATTTATATTATTTAACATAATGGGAGAATTGTGCTCTACTGGTAAGAAAATAAAAATCAAAATTTACAACTCATAAGAAATTATGAAAATTCTCGACGAGGAGGATACCAGAAAGAATCTAGAATCTATTTCAATCTAATTAAGGAACTCTGTCTTGAATCTCTTCCTAATAATAGATTCATAGATGACTATAATCAAACAGAAACTACTTTTCGAAAGTGATAGAAGTATTGCACACAATACCCTTCATAAGTACTTAAGGATTCTGATCAATTCTTATTATATACCATTTCAACAAAATTTTTTGAATGTCGCTTTTCCTATGCTCGAACTTTGCGTAGTCAAGGTAAGATCTTTATTTAAGTAGATCCTAATCGAATCATACTTAGCCATAAAAACCTTAAATTCGAAACAAGAAATATGGTGGAATTCTAACTACTTTTAAATACGAAAACGAGTCCTGATATAGGAATTCAAAATGGATGTGAAATCTTAGAAACCAAGTATTGAGGCTCCATTCATCGAATATCTACAATTATTAATAGATATAATCGAAGTATAACTGAATTCCGCATGTGTCTTTAACTTATAAGAAAAAAAAAATATCCAATAAATTTCAGAATCTCATACAGGCACCAATATATTCTATAGTGAATTAAAAAGAAACATTGAACTATGATTCTTGTCAATCACAACCTATTGATATTTAAAAAGAAAGTTTTTTATTTTCCATTAAACATATAATAATAGTTAAAATTAAGTAGTTAAGCACTTATTTATAAAACACATCCCATATTGTTAAACAATATCTTCTAAGAAGAAGTCTTCAAATCCTCAGGCCTAATCATTTTGTTTATAGAAAGGATACTTATAATTACCAAAAATAATGCATTGTAAAATATGTGAATTTAATTTTCTTAAGTATTCATTTTATTAAAGAATAAATTAAATCACAATATTATTTAAAATTTTCTTAGACCTTCTTAAATCCTACATGCAAAATTAAAGGGTGCAATTAAGCCTTAGAGTACAATCCTAAAATCACTTCTTCTTTAGATTCAACATATTAAGGATTATTTGAATCAATTAATTAGTAGAATCCTTCAACTGGATTTCTTGAAAAGTCGAAGATAGGAACGTAATCTTTCTTAAATAGTATTTTATAAATGTACATTAAAAGGTAGTTGTTATTTACTAAGCGGTAAGTTGTAAAATCTATCAATAAATAAATAATGGAGTACGGAGACAAACACTTTTAACGCTTCCTTGTAATTTACCAACTTTTTCCAAAAATCAGCTTCAACTATTTAAGGTAATAAAATTTAAATGAAAGAGTATTCCATCAGTAACATCTATGATTGCTCAGGTGTTTCAATACTTAAATTTTAATTACAATTTTACTTTAAAGTATTATTTGGTCTTAAATTCATTCTGCTAGTAACATATTTACTGTGTCCAATTAACAGATATCCTTTTGGAAGTGAAAATTTTCTCATGAATTCAATGTGTTCCTTAGTAAAGTCCAGAGGTTAAACTATCAAGTATCTAAAAAATATCTCCAATGCGTTGAGCATAGTCTGACATCTTGCCTGAATATCTATGGTTTAAGTAAAGACCCATGATTTATCCAATTGTTTCTTGAGTGTGCATTCTCTATAAAACTATGAAATGACTGACAGGTAGTTCTATATATGGTTATATTAATATTTTTACAAACTATGGATCATAAGATCCTATCTGATCCTGAGAATATTGCTTAAAGGAGACCAACTTTTAATTCCAAATCTTTTTACAAAATTTTAAATAAGTCAAAGCTATCCAAAAATATCTAACTGCTCCTTTAAATTTTCTCATGAGTTATTTCAATCTTAGCTGAGTTAATACTAACTTTTTTGAAGACGGCTTTTACGAACCTACTCCTAATGATTATTGTTATGATAATTAGGATTATTTTCGAATTATATATTAAGAATTTTCTGAATGGCCTTTTCGAATACCATTTTGTTTTAGTTTTTAAGATCTTCTCTATGATCTTGATTTTAATAAAGGTGTTTATTGATTCTGTCTATTAGAGGAGTAATTTTAGGAGGACTCAATATCGGTCACATAACGAATATCTGAATTATCTTTGGGCTTATTATCCTTATTCTTTTGCTGTTCTTTCTCATGTAACATTTTCAACAGAAACTTATGCAAAGTGTCCATTTCTTTTGGTCTTTTTGGCTTAAGTTATTGTTGATGATTTAAATATTATTAAGGTTGAATGGGTTAACTCTGTTAATGAAATGGATTCTATGAATATGGAACCTAAGCATAATTATATTATTATGGTGGAAATCCCTATTAAAATTATCCTGGCAAGGGAGGGAAAAAGGGTTATTAATACATTTAAGGGGTAGATTACAGAACTGGTGGACTTTGTTCAATCTTTTTGATCTTCTATTTCAAAGTTTTGAGTTCTTCTAAAATTTAGATACTGTATTTTTGTTCTTCGGCTTGCTTTAATCTTTCTAAATATTAGATCTATCTTTATTATTCAAATCTTGAATCTTCAAATGCTTTAATTAGATTATTTATTGTTTGATTTTAATGTTGAATTTTTCTTTCTATGGTTCCCACAAAAGAACCATCTTCAACAAAATTAGGAGTTGATTATTGCTCAACAAAAGAGTCTTGTCTAGGATATTTATCTCTCCTTCTATAAAAATGAAAATCTCTTCCGCTCATTGAAAGTTGTTATATTCTTTGATAATAATAATAATATGTCAAAATTTTAGTTTTATTTTTTATCTTTAATCATAATCATTTTAATCTTCAAAATTATGTATTACGAGCAACTTCCTCCAAAACTTCCTTTGCTGGACATTGATTCAAATTTTTTGGATCAAATTCTTTACGATATTCACTATTGTATTAGCCATTATAAGAAGGATTTAAGTTTGCCTATATTATTAAAAATGAAGGAGTACATTTTATTAGCTCTTAGCTGTGGGTACTCTATCGGTTCTAAAGGGTTTATACGAAGATTTAGCTATAGATTCAGCAGAAAATTGCAAATCTGGGGGAGATAATGGGGATCTACATAGTTAAACAATATACTTCATGGCTTTGTTCATGTTTTTACAACTCTATGCTGGAGGAGCTTACACTCCTTAATAACTGTCTTTGTAGATGCTCCTTCCCATAAAAGGCATTTCCTTTATAATAGTAGGATTATTTTAAGGTAGTAGTTGAGGTGTATCACCCATTCCCCAATTCAAGTACATATTGTTGTAGGTTGACAATCCAGAAAAAGGGACTCCACTTACTGTAGGTTTCTATGAATTCTTGTGTAGTTCAGCTTTGCTCTCATATCCTGGAAAATCATGCTAATTAAGTAGAATGTAGACAAATACTTTATATGTTGTCACATTCCCTAGATCTCCTTCTGCCTTAGGTTGGGTGAATATATTCTGATTATATCGAGACCCAGTTTCTGGAGTCTTCTTCTGATATTCCTTTTAATAAATAGTGTAATTTCCATGTAATTAGGGTTTGTGTAAGCAATTTTTGCCATTACATTTGTGTTTGCCACAGTTACATAATGCACATAGACATTTGCCTTTTTGTTTTATATTCAATCAAATTTACCTCCTAAATGATCAAAGTATTAGGATACTTCTGTTTGATTGTCTCTATTTGTTTAAGAACTCATCAATCTGTCATAAACTTCCTAAATTTCAGTATTTTATTTTACCTTCTTTTTACTAGAAATCACATCATTATCGATGGTTTACGATGCATTTACAAATTGTTTTTAATTAGAAGATAATTGTAAATTGGAATTAATCTTGTTAGAATTATTATGTTTTGGAGTTTATTAAGCCATTTGCAAATAAGTTTTTATTTAATTATTAAGTTTATATTGAAAATATTTTAGATACATATTTTAGATATGTTGCCTTAATATAATATATCAATTCAAATTAACTAATCATGTTTAATTATTTGCTCTAAATTCTGAAATAAGAGCGATAACTATTATTTTTTATTGGTTTTTAAAAATATTAACTCTTCAGTTGGTACATAAAGTACATCATAGTCCGAATACTTTTCCTATTTTATTGGCTTGAAATTTGAAGTGATTAATATATCTATACGGTAGTAAAATTTGAATTCTTCTATGATTTAAAGGAATTCTTTTGTGATTTTAGATTTCAATCTGCATTATGTTTCCCAACTTTAATTCAGTTTTTCTATTACCGATCTTTTACCCTTTTGAAAAGGCTAAGTGGTAAAAATTACGTCTTCAAGGATATAACGAGAATAATTAGTTCGAATTATTGGTATATAATTTAAGTTTAATATTTTTAGTATAACATCTACTCCTAATTGAGAGATCAAATTGAACCTTTTTTGTTTCTTGCATTCCAAAGGCTCGTTCTATGAAAATTAATAGTATATCATTAACTTACAAAGTATAGAAAACGACACTCCTTCTAAACGTGATTCAATAGATGTTTATATAGAGCTGATGAAAATTCCTCAGAATAATCTTCTATTAATTTGATACTTATTTTCGGTAAAACCTCTTGGTTATTGACCAAAAACCTAATCTCTGTACAATCGTTTTCGAAATGCTCTTTCACTAGGATGACTTAAATCTAGTCCATCATGTAAATTTTTGGGATAGCTAAATTTAATATTATTATTATTAATCATCGACGACTCTACATTCATTATTAGATTTGGAAACATTTCAACTTACATTTAAGCAAAAAGATGGTTCAAATAATAATCAAAATTTGGCAGAATACTTTTAAAACCAACTAATTCTTAAGTTCAAAATTATTCAAGTATATTAATTTTAATCGAGGCCTTACTCAAATTATTATTATAATTCTTGCAATAAAAAAAGGAGGTTATTTTTTAATAATAAAAATAAAATCCAACAAAATTTAGAAACTAAACAGATTTCCATCCAAAAATAATTGTTCTTTTCTACATGTAGATAAAATGAAATATAAATAAATCAATAGGTTTCACTATGAAAATTGAATTAAATATACAGAACAGAATAATGTAGAAATTTGAATTTTTTAAATTTATAGGTTTGATTATAATTTCTTATTATAACATGGCAACTAAGCCTGAACATTTTATGAATATTCTACAAGTATTTTTATCCTTATTAGTTATATTCTTAGTGATCAATATGATAAATTATTAAACAATAATTTATAAGATCTATTTACATTATATATTAATTATTATTTAACTTTCTTAGATCAGCATTTACTTATTTAAATAAATAAATTCAGAATCATTTCTTTTATTTTGATAAGAAATCTTTAAACCCTTGTTGTGGCCCTTTCTTATTTATTCTCTCTCCTATCAATTTTAGTTATTCTTCCTTTTCTAATACTTCTGGTCTCTGCTTTTAAAGCGCCAAGTATAGTTAGTCACTAGCTTTTTTACATTCAACACTTTTGCCATTGTAAACTTATACGGTAACTTTGATAATATTGTCCCAATCGCAATTAAAATCGGAGGCTAACACTATTTTCACCAAGGTAGGGTAAGAATGTGTTTGTAATTTCTATTGTAAATTGTGTATTTTACATAATTGGACTATAATGTGATATTACACAAGATCTAGATGAGTTAATCAGAGTATGGCTTATGCGATAGAATTTCAAGTGTTTGCAAAGCTTCATTTTTTAAAAACTTAAAATCACTTTCACATTTTTCAAATAATTTATGAAGAATTTTTTCATCGTAAACATTATTTTGTTAGACTTTATATTTTAACTATTAATACTTGTTTCTTTAATCAGCATCAAAGCATTTTTGGACACATTGCTTCTTATACTATCAGTTAAGGGTTAAAGTTAATCCCACCATTCCTAAATTTTAAATTAATCATTGTGAAATTTGTTCTAAGCTCTTAAGCTGTCGATAAATAAAAACTGCTATTTCCAATCACTTAGATCGTTTTTTTAAATCTCTTAATCTTGCAAATTCTCATAAGTTGTATATTAAACTTAGTCCTGTTATTATTAATCCATAATTTATGAAAAAATTAAACTAAATAATATAAATCCATCAGTGAAAAAGTATGTTTGATTAATCATACCTGTTAAGAATAAAAATATAGATTAAGCTTTTGCAGAAGAAGAGGGGACTTTAGGATTTAATTGAAATTTGCATCTATTAAGTTTTTTCTTATATCATAAAACGAGACGATCCATTTTCTAAAAATAACACAAGAAATTTAAATAAAAATTAATTTTTTATTAATGATGCCCCAATAATCACCTTTTTAGACACTTTTTGAAAATATAATTGGATAAATGAAGAGAGGAGAAAGTTAGAGTGCATTGATTGAAATAGATAGATAATTGAAAAAGACCAAGTTTAATCAGACTGAAAAAAAATAATTGCAATTGCTAAAAGGATCAATATTGGTGTAGATTGGAGCATTGGGTGATGCTACAAAAATATTGAATGACAATTTAAATTAAGCTGAATTAGAAGTCCTCTAATTGTATTCTAATCTATGTAAGGATCTAAATATGATGAATAATTATTTTGAGAAATTCAAACCATAAAATTTAGAGTAAACAAAGGAATTTTATTCTCAATTGATATAAGCCCATCGATTTTAAGAGGCATCAACATATGCCATTAAGATTTTCAGGGCAGAAGGAGAAAAAAATTAAGAATACATGATGGAGTATATTGTATAATTGAGTTAAAAGGAAGATATGGGAGGGAAAATTGTCGAGATGTTTGTTGATAAGGTGGCAAAAAACATCAAACTAGAGAAGTAAAAAAATTGTAAATGATTTAGCAATTTGAAGCTTTGTACTAATGAAGAATTAGGAGCTTAATTGATTAAATTTTAATTGAAATTCTACTAGAATAACAAAAACAAAAATGTGGATAAAGTGTAATAAATATTGGACAATCATGGTCCTCTTTTTGTTGAATATTAATAAAATGCAGCAATTTCATTATGGATTTACTAAAATAATCCTACAGGTATATAAATTATAAATGAAATTTAGATTTTACTTACGAATAAACTCTTAAATACCATTATTAAGTCTATAATTCTTTGGCCACAGATTAAATTCTTATAAATTTTGAATGCTAAGAATAACTAGTATTAGCCTTTTACACTGAGCCATTCTAATTAGAAATTGAATAAATAGAGAAACCCTTCTAAATAGTTCCAAAGGATAAACTATTGAGTCATATTTACAATAGTTGTTAATTATTATTAAAAACAACTACAAATAGTTTAGCATTAAAACAACTTATACTAATTTCATTAAAAATAATTAACTTATCATAAAATCCAAAAACTGAAGAGATTTTAAAGCTAGTTGAATTATTATTTTAATAATAAGGAGATAAATATACATTTTGCACTGAATTATTTAGGGCAATTCCAAAACTACAACTACACAAGGAAATATACAACACTATTCAAAAAGTAAAGACTTAATCTAAGTCTAAAGAGGCAGAAACAATAGCTCATATCAATTTGAAGAAGCTTGAAATTTACATCTCAGAGGAACCAATAAAATATCTTGATGAATTAGTTAAGTTGTATAATTCTCATCCAGTTCCAGAAAAGGTTGAAAAAGGTGATAGGTTATTATAAGATGAATATTTGATGATTGCCATTGATATTCTGTTTGATGTAAATGATTTTGAAAAGATTTTAAGAAGCTTAGAATTAATAGATTTAGGATTAAAAAACTCTCCATATAATTTTGATTTCTTGTTCAGACAAATCATCTTATTATGCGAATTAGGATAAGTGGAGTAGGCTATTGAATCCTTAACAAGATTGGATATAAAGGGAGTGTAATTTGAAACATTAGGAATGACCTTTGCAAAATCCTTCCTTGAATTTGGAGGTAATTTAGATTAAGTTGAGAGAAAGAATTAATAAGCTTTAATATTTTATTTAGAAAATGTGAGAGAATCTAAGAAGAATTTATTGACATCATTCAAAATGAAGAATTATGTACCATTTGAATCATTTCATTAATTTGAAAATTGGATTTCAAACTCTTATATTAAATTAATATACTATTTTGTTCAATGTACCATATTTAATGAGAGACAGAAATAATAGAGCAATGTCGAATATTTTTGCTAGTAGATACAAAATAAATTAAAATCCGCTTCAACTTTTTCGATTTAAGAAACTCATTTCCAAAGTTATTTTATTAGAGAATTTAGCAATTCCAATTAAAAATATGATAATTATATTGGAATATATAAAAGTCAAAAATAATTACTATTAGAGACTTTGTTTTTAACGGTAAATAAAAAATTTTATTCTATTAGTTTAATAATGAGTTTAATGAATTAAAAAATGATATCCAACAAGTTTAAAGTGTATTCAATGTGTACAAAGAAATTGTGAATGTCCAATAGAATTATAATGAAGCTCATTTAAATTACAGAAATAAGTTGGAAAATTAATCATTATAAATAAAGTACTTAGAAGATTACAATGAGTAATTTGAAAAGTTAATATCATTAGGTTTATTAATTTGGAGAGAGAACTTCGATTGTCAATAGCCAGATTCTATATTTCTTTGTATCAACCTCAAAATGATATTCCTACAAATGACTTCTTAGTTGATCTATCAAAAGTATAGGATTTATAGAAAATCATACAAAAAATATTAAATGGTTAAGAAATGCCAACAAACTCAGTCAGAATTTTGAATCGCTTTTACAAGCATACTTTCCCAGTGTTGATAGTCCTTATCAAGTAATAAGCGGAGATCAAATAAAAATTATTTTCACTCCAAAAAAAGGCTTAGGGTGATTCAAAGAACATTTTAGAGAAGGCCCAAAAATAAATAGCTCAGACTTTATCTTCTCTTAAAGATGAACTGGTACAATCAAGTACACAATAATTGATGTTTATTAAGAATGAGCTGCCATCATAGATTAAATAACAATTAAAGTAATAATAATTTGATTAATTTTAGCAAGACAATAAACAATAAAGAGTTGATCCAAACCTTAGAATCCAATTTACAGTTTTAAGCCTTATCAATATAAACGATGATTGAGGAAAAGTTAAAACAAATGAAATGAAAATAATATAAATATTAAAGATTTCATTTGAGTACTCTTTAGATATTTGAGATAATTATTGAGACTTCTTATGCCAGAGTTTCAGGATTTTCTGACTAATTAATATTCTTCAATCTCATCAAATTCTCTTTTATAATGCTATGAACATTATTTATATTTTCTATGATAGGTATCAAATCCACTTAGGAGAAACCCATCCATTAATAACATAACCATAGTTTATTGACCTTTTTCATTTCCATTAAATTGAATAAATTTTCACTAGCCCCAGATTAATTTTTCAATATGTAATTAAAACGTGGATAGTTTGATTGTTCTCTTTGAGTGAAGAGAAAAAACAATCCATCAACTTTGGAAATGCAATTTACAAAATATATAGTAAGATCATCTAATATATCGAATTCTATTAAATTTATGTAAATTGAAAATAGCCTACTTTCCTCATGTATTGATTACATAGTTACATACGTATTAGCAATAATAAAAAGCATTAAAATCTCGTTACTATATATTTCAGAAGCAAAATTTTGAACGTGCTGCTTTTTATTCAGTTTGTTCATAAACTTAATATTTAACAAAGAAAATTAAAAAAATATTCTATTTATATAGATCACTTTAACAAATCTGAAAGATACAATAAATTTTTAGCTTCAAAAACATATATAAATTTATTTATATAGAATAGCTCCTAAAAGAGAAAAATAAATTGATCCACAAAATTATAAAGGATTAAATAAATAAATAAAAGGAAAAATTTAAAAAAAGAATGTAAGCCATTGTTTAGAGTTTGGAATGAACTTAAGAAAATCCTGAAATTCTTGGATACAAATATTTCTTAAACATCTAAATTATTGGACTAGAACTGCCAAATCATATGATGATCATATGTAGATATACCAAGATAAATTGTTTGAATTGGGCTAAGTCTTTAATGCAAACCTAAGGTAAATTAAATAGATCATATTTATATTCAAAGGGTATTCTTTGTTTAAAAATATATTGAAAATAATAATATTGTTGTTCTAAGATAGACAAAGATTATAAAAATCACGCGAAAAAGGCTTTTGAAAGCAATTTGAGCTATGGAGAATCATAAATTTCTAGAAATGAATGCCCAAAACTATTAATCTGCAAGAAAAAACTTAAGCGAATTTTTAATAAATTGATTAAGTAAAATAAAATAATTTATATTATGAAATAATAAAATTAATTCTGTTACCTTAAACAATTACTCAAAGTATTAGAGGAGCTGAAAATGAATTTATTTTTCAAATGATTCAAGGAAATACATTTTATAAATCACATTTAATGGACTATTAAGCAAATTTATATTAGTAATTTGCTATAGAATTAATAATGTCATAAAGGCTAAATTGATTAGTGAACAGCTACTTGGATCACCAAAATAGATTAAACAAATATTTAATATATAGTCTTAAGTATAAGAGAATTTTTATTCAAGAAAGATGATAATAATATTTAAGTGAGCATTCCAAAATTAATTTCTCTTTGTGCAGTCTCAATTAAAAGAGCTTATAAGGATAGAAAAAAAGAAAATTAATAAAAAACAATTATTTGCAGAAACTACTAATACTCAACAAGTGTTTATATCTATCCAGAAGGGAAAAGAAAATTAAGAAGTAGAATTAAAATTGAGATAAGAATAATAAGGATTTGATGAAGAGAGAAGGAATAATAATTTCTACTGAAAAATATGGAGATATTGATTATAGAACTGTTATTATACACAATCATAAAAAATTAGACTTGAAAAGAACTAATTGATATAGTTGTGGATGAGCTGAAGAAATTTACGAAGTAAGAACCCAATTAAATTGATGAATAATGAATTTTGTTCAAATTTATATATTAATTTTTTTCCTCGATAATTCTGCTTTATATTTATCTGGGATAGCGTTATCATTTAATGTCTTTAATTTAGTTTCTTTGATATTTTCCAATAATTTCTTCTCATTTAACATTTTATCTCTAATTTTTTTACCTTCTTCCAATCTAAAATTAAAATTAGGTTATAACATAATACTTGTCTCTTTCTTCTTATTTTCTTTTTTCCTCATTGAGAGATATCTACTTCCTGAGTTCATCTGCATGTTTCTTTACTAATGCTTCTTTTTCATGATGTAATTTTAATTCATTTTCTCTCTCTTATTTTTGTTTCTATATGACTCTCTAAAATTCGTCTCTTTCTAATCTAGCCTAAATAAAAGTTAATAAAGTTATGTACCTATTCTTCTAATCTTTCTTGTTTTTCATATTGTTATAATTTTCTTGCTTCATGGACCTCATGATTCAATTTCATTTTCCACTCTGCTTCCTTTCTTTCCTTTTCTCTGGCTTATCTTTCATTTTATTCCATTGCTCTTTTGGCTCTTAAAGCATCTAATTCAGCTTATCTGTCTTATGCTTTTTCTTGCATTTCTCTTAATCTCTAAACTTCTCTTTCTTTTTCTTCCTTGATTCTTCTTTACTCTTCCAACAATTCTGCTTCTTTCTATGCCTTTTACAAATTGTATTTAACGATCATTTCTTCTTCCTCTCTTTCCTCCAACTTTCTCTTCTCTTTAACCAAAATAGCTCTATCATTAGCCTCTAAGATCTCTTCTTAAACCTTTTATTAAGTAACCTTCTTCTGCATAGCTTTCTATTATTCTTCGACTTGCAATTATTTGATTTATTTAAGCATGACTTAACCTTCTCTTTCTTATTCTTCTTTATCTTTCAAACGAATAAGTTCTCTCTCCTTTATTTATTCAATTATAATATCATGACCATGTTTTTATTCAACTTTTCTTTATTTATCTTTTTCTTCATGATATTTAATAGATTTGAGTCTTTCAATTTCCATCATCAAATCCTTACGTTTCTCTTATACTTTATATTATTCATGAAGTTCTTTCTTCTCGTATAATTGCTTGTCTCGAACAGTTACACATTTTGCATACATAACCATTTTGTTCATTTCCTTAACATCATCCATCTATTCATTCATGATCTCTGCTGCCTATCAAAGAATAAAAACCATATTCTACCCTTGCAAGAAGTGAATCTTTGACCACCTTATCTTCCTCCTACTGAGTTGAAAGAGGCACTTATCTTTTCTTTTCTTCCTCCATTTGTAACATTTTCTGCTTTTTAGCCTTTGCTGCAGCCATCTACTTCTCTTTTTATTCCTCAAGCAATTTTTTTTAGTATAATTATTCTTCTTTGGTCGTTATGATAGCATTATTCTGAAAATATATAAAATACAAGTAATACCTTCATTCTTTATAATTCAGCTTCCCCAATGAGGACAACTTCCGGATTAGACACATCTCCATTCCTTACATTTTTTGCAACTGATTATATCTATTCTTCGGTTCTGGGCTTAACTAAATTTAAATTGATAATATTACTTTATATTTCCTCAATAACTGGAGGCTTTTTAATCTTCCCACTGAGTTTGCTATTCTAAGAGATAATAATATGAATGATATACCATTATTTTCAAAAATAGTTAATATAATATAATAAATATATAAATCGAATATCAAGTGAATAGATTTGTTTTTATTATTTTCTTCTGTTTGCCTTCTATTTCATATTTTTCTCATTGAAATCTTGTTACTCTATCCTTCAGAAAAGTTCAGATAAGAATATGGGTATCAAGAAATAATTAGATAACAAGAGTATATACTGAAAAAATATTAATTATCAAGTGATAAGATAGAATTCTCCTATAAAATTTAGATATCCAAATGAATCTAGACTCTCTTTTTAATTTAACTTAGTTTTCATAGATTTACACATCTTATCTAATTCCTAGAAAGTCATATCATTTTAGATTTAGATACATGTTTATAAGTAATTAATACTCTGCCGTGTCGAACATTATTGTGGATATTTTGTAGCGATAAATTAGTTTTTCAAATTCCATAATTTTTCTAACTTTATTTTTTCAAAAGATTAAATTGATCTACTTTATTTTCGAGCTGTATCCCATCCAATTAATCAGTACAAATAAACTCATACTTGAATTAAACATCAATATGCCTGCTTGTATATGGTAAAGATTATTAACTTTTATGATTATTGTTACTTAGAACTGCCTGGTTTTTATGTCATCTTATCACTAAATCAGAAATAGCACTTTGAATTACGGAATTGTCACTCCAACATGTTAATGAATATGAGAAAAATAATATTAGAAAACCTTTATTAGAATTGTTGTAGAAATTATATTTCATATTCTTGGTCACAATAGTTTATTAATTTATAAGCGTATATTTTTTTAAATATTGTATTTTATTATATTTCTTTCTTGGTGAAATAAACAAAGATATTTTTTAATGTAATTTTCTTTCCATAAATTCCTTTTATTCTCTTTATATTCTTTCCTTCCCTTACTCTATATAGAGAAGCTTTGATTGAAATAGTTTTGTATTTTTAATCTCCAACTGTGTTCATGAATTAATAATTAATAATGAAATTAAGCCTAATATTCTGTTTCATTGCTTTAATCTTAGCATAAGACCCGACAGAAGCACCAGCATAAGAGGAGAATCCATAAACTGTTGAGCCACCCTAGCCAGTGGTATAGCCAATAACTGCTTTGCCCACTAACATTGACACTTTGATATCAGGCCATCCTTTGATTTTAATTGAATTTTATGCATCTTGGTGTGCTCCATGCAAATAATTTGCTCCTGAATATCAACAACTTACCGATAAGGCATCTAAGCACTCTATTGCTTGTGCTGCTTACGATTCACAGAGAGACCCAGATAGATATGCTCTTGAAAAATTCAAAATCTCATCTTTCCCCACTTTCATCTTTTTCATTGATGGTAAGCCTTTTCAATTTACTGGGTAAAGAAGTGCTGATTCCATACTTTAATGGATGTTATAGGTATATAAATATAATCTATATTATTTTAGTTGGTCAATGGGCCAAATCCCACCGAGATCTTGACATAAGATCAATTCAATCAATTTTTGAATGACAATGATGTTGTACTCTTCTATTAAGGATCAGAAAACAATATCAACGATCCTAATTATTGGACCTTCTTCGAGATGAGTAAGACAAATTCAGATGCCGCATTTGCCTTCTCATATCTTTTCCCCATTGGTAAACCAGGAAGATTGTATTATTATTCAAAAGAAATCTCAGAGAAAAAGCAATTCAATCAAGCATTCACAAAACAAAATATTGAAAGATTTTTATTACAAAATTAATTGCCTGATGTACCATAATTAAATGAGTAATCAGAAAAACTCGTTTATTCTGGAGCTACTCCTGCCTTTATTTTATTCAGCAGTTTAGATGAGTAATCCATCAAAGCTGAAAAAGCATTCCTTGAAACAGCCTAATTGTTTAAGAAGACATATCAATTTTCATTCGCAAAAATCACCGATGAAAAATTTTTCGATTAATTGAATTAACTTGGAGCAGATGACAATGTGTTCCCCAAGATCATAGCTTGGAATTAAGGATTAAAATACAAATACAATGGACCCGACTTTACTGTCAAAGGAATCAAGAACTTCATTTTTGATTTCAGATAAGGCAAAATTGAGAAATTCATCAAATCTGAACCAGTCCCTGATTACACTTAAGAGAACACTTATGTTAGGGTATCATATTATATATATTATTCACTTAGAAAGTTGTAGCATTGAATTATGAGGAAGAAGTTATCAAAAGCAAGAAGGATGTTTTACTTGAATTCTATGCTACATGGTGTGGACATTGCAAACAATTTAAACCACTCTATGATCAAATTGCTTATGAATTGAGAGATAATCCTAACATCGTCGTAGCTCAAATAAATGCTCCTGACAATGAAATTTCTGACGTTTATCAACCTCATTCCTATCCAGATGTTGTGTTGTTTAGAGCTGCCGATAAATAGAGAAAGGCTATTCCTTGGAAAGGAGATAGTAGAACTGTGGAATCAGTTTTAGAGTTTGTTAGAAATAATACAATTGTTACAAAATGAAAAATAAATATTAAAAATATTTATGATAATTTTAAGAACATTATTGAAATAGAGATTTTCTACTCAAACTAGTTTTATAAATTTCTCTACTCGTGATGGATTTGAGAATGAATCAGATGATGACATAGATATTATCGATTCTCCAAAAGAGGAAGTCAAAGTTGTATAAAATGAATAAGAATTGATGACACTCATTAGTGAACATGTAGATCCTAAAACCTTGATAGATATATTTAACAAGAATAAATATATATTTAGCTTATAACATTCATTACTGACAATTCGCATCATTGCTCATTTCTTGAATTCTGTAAAATATTATGAAAATGAACCTATATTTCGCAAAGGAATGGGTGATATAGCAATACTATTAAATAACTAAATTGAACAACTTACTCCCATTGATTTACTTGAATTGCTTTGCTTCAAATCTAAATATTAGGTCAAAGGTCAATCATCATTACTTCAAAATTTGGATGATAAAATGTTAGCAAACAATCTAAATAAGATATTACAAAACTGCACTGATTTCAGTATTAGACATTACATTAATATTTGGTATGATTCCTAAGTTTTAAACATGTAATTGCCTTAAATTCAATAACTGGTGGAAGATCGATTATAGGCTGAACCTCTTTCCTCAATGGAAGTGATTCTTATAATAAGATGTGAAATGATGAAATCCTAAAAAAAGAAATATCTAAATTCCAGTTTAATTGAATTCTGTATTTCTCATTATGACGCTAATTCATTCTATTACGATTTCTAGTAAGTAACCACATTTTACATTATGTTACTTAAGATGAAATATTAATATTTTAACCCATATTTAGAATCACACCCTATTCTCATTAAAATGAGATAATTCTTAACCGATACCCTCAACGTAATGGATGAACACACTATTATATCATTAATATAAAATTACCAATTTTTACCTGTTGATGTTTATCCAGTATTAGAAATCAAAATTAAAGAATTTTTGTTTAAACAACTAAGTTTGAGACCTTAAAAAATATCCTTACATTTTATTTAATAATTTTTAATTAATTTAGAATAGATTTGTACAGCATAAGAGGTTGAAAAATTAATTGATGAAATTATTTAAAGGCTATCATTAGAAACTAATCAGCATTCGCTCTTTTAAGCTAATAAAGTGTCTCAGATTTTTTTAAGTTTAAACAAATTAACATTAACTGTTAACTCTAGATAAAAATTGAGTACCTTTTCTGATTATGTAAGATAAGTCTGTGAATTTTCCTTTCCAGAAAATGGTCTTCTATACTTGAGGTTTATATGTGAATAGGAAGTTGATTCCTTTTTAAATGAGGAGAATGCATTTGCTCGTCCCCTCCACTCATATGCTGTAACCAAGAATGAAAAACTTAAACTTAAATTGAGTGGTCACTTAAATAAAAAAATCAAAGATAATCCAATAAAAATGATAAATGAAATTTTAAGTTTCCAATATTAAGATTAACAAATATTCAAAGATTTGTTTCCTATTATTATAATAGAGTTTATGAAAAAGACTCACTATTAAGAAAGGTACTTGCCACATTTATTTAAATTGTTGAATGATGTTAAATCTTTAAATCTTCTAAAAGATTGTCTTTCCTACAAAAAATCAGATGTTTATCGTTTAGCAAATAAAAATAACTTAACAGAATTATAAGCCTAGATCTTTGGTGGTCGACTTTTATAATAAATCGAAAGATATCAGAGACATGGTGTTTTGAATCTAATTCTGAATTCGAATCTCGCTATACAGATTGGAAAAAAGAATCCTGAATATTTAGCTACTATAATGAGTATTATAAAATAGTAAAAGGACGGAATTGAAACATATTAATTTTGTAAATACTTAAAAGATTTCAATGTGGATTACAGATAAGTATTATAAAATTCATAACGCAGAGCTAGATTAGAAAAAATAGTGGATCTATATAATTCTTAAAAATGTGTAGAGAAGAAAATGATGTTATTATACATAATTTTTTTTAACTGAAATAAATAAATGTATTCCTAATTGAAAAAGAATAAGACTCCAGATGTTCATCCGTTGATTTCCAAAGGTTAATTTTCAAATGACCAAAAATTTTACTAAGAGTTAACCCAAAAATTATGGGAATCTCATCCCACAGACGAAAATTTAGAAACCTCCGTAGAAGTACCATAGATGCAAACGAAAAGAGCATAACCATATTTAACCGAAGAGAATAACTTGACTCTAGAAAATCGTAAACTGAAGGAAACAATAATCTAAATGAAATTGGAAATGTATATTGTACAAATTTATTTAGGAAGTCTAAATTAGAGGCTGATCTATTGAAACAAAAAAATGAATTCCAAACTATATTATAGGAATATGTAGCGTTCATAGATAAGATTTTGCAGGATAAAAAGGATCTATAGTTACAATTAGCATAATGTTAAAGGTAAGAAGCTCAAGAAAATTAAAATGAATTGATTGAGCAACTTCACTTTTTGCAGGAAGAAAATTATAAATCACTTCAATAATCAGAGGAATTTAGCAATAAATTAGTTTAAATTGAGACCCTGTTAATAAATTTAGAGGAGGAAAAGAAATCAGCTTATGATAAGATTGAATAACTAAAGCTTTAAAATCAACAGCTAAAACAACATTATGAAGAGAAGCTTTAGAATTTGAAATAGTAACATTTCGCTGATATTACGAAATTTGAATCTATAGTTGAGGAAGCATTAAATAAAAAGGACTGTAAGATATAGAGATTAAAGGAGCAATTAAGTTATTACACTGATCAATTTTGAATTAAATGTATAATTTTAATTATATTTCACCCATTATATTATTTTTCAAATTCTAAATGCTTCTCAAATATGTCAATAATTCCTTACATATTTTCAGTGTCTTCTGTGTTGTGTTTGATAAACCGTTTATTTTTATTGAAACTTTAGAGAGTTTTATTTTTATGTTTGATATTCTGATCGATTTTCTCGACGATAATTGAATTAGATAATTAATTGAGATAATTTTAATCTTTGTTATAATATTTATCTGTATCCAATCCTTGCATTTTAGAAATGGTGGGCAATCTAACAGTTTTAATGAGATCAGTGAACCCACTTCTATTGGTGGGAGTGATTTGTTGCCTGGACCTCTGTTCCTTCAATAATTTGAGTTATTCAGAATCCAAAGCATAATTTTTGACTTCTCTGAATTCTTTTGGTCTGGTTCTCATATTTAATGGTCCATAGACATTAAGTAAATCATTTTTCTCAACAAAATCTGTGAAAAGCTCTTATTTTAAAAGATTAAAGGATACCTCTTTTTCTATTGAATAATTTATCTTAGATGGATTTGTAAGCACTTTCAAAAGTAAAGATTTAGCCATTGTCATCATTGAATGGTTTTTATACAATTTTAACCTAATTTGTAATCGTACTTAATGTTGAGATTAATTTTATACTCTGTTATTTTATTAGTAATGTAACCTGTAGGTTTTCGATTCGTGAATCTCTAATCAGAAATATTATAAAATTCATAATTATTGAGAGTGCTTCCCTTGAGAGAGTCTAACTTGCTTAATGGAGGCACTTTAGTCTTGATATAAGGATTGTCATAACTTTCTCGACAAACCAAAGAGTTCGACAATTTAAAATAGGTAGGAGCCTCATGAGAATTCCCGTAAGCAAATTATGGAAACACCTAATTAGTGATGAGATTTACTTTTTTCCCCTTGAGAATTTTAGTTGGTTCCAATTATTAATAAGTTTGGGAATATGAAGATCTTAGATATTAAGGCAATTCTTCACTTTCAGCATTCCCTTTACCACTCTTAGAAATAATAAATGAGTATGTTACTTTGGTGTTCATTTTATCTAATTCTTCTTTGCCAGTGAGCATTTTAATAATTATTTTTTTATTTTATTATATCTCAATTATTCTTTTTAGGTGGATAGTTACTTAAGGGTCTCAATTCCATGAATTTTTACACAATCTCGTCTGTGACAAGAGCTCTTCTCTATTGATGTTCTGTTACTATCTTAGTAATCACTGTAATCAATTCCTTCTTGACTTCACTAGTCATCATGACTCCCTTTCCATATTGGACTCTGATTTCTTCAAGACGAGCATCATCTTCAAGGAAGAATCTCAAATAATGATATGGGACATCAACAGTAAGATCAGCACCTTTCTCTTGATGTTCCTTTTTGGTCATACCACCACCTGACATAGCATGTTTTTTGATCTAAATCAATTAATTAATAATTCACTTTCTCTTCAATCTCCTTAGGAGTATCTGTTAAAAATATAGCTGATGTTGGATCTGTAGTTCCCATTTTGGTACCGAATCCATGAAGTCCTGGCAGAAATTGGGAGTGGATGCATCCAGTTTTAGGAACCTTTAGTTTATAACACACATCTCTTGTCATTCTGAAGTAAGGGTCTTGGTCTATGCCTTGTGGGACTAAACACATCACTTCATCCTTTCCAAAGATGTGTTTAAATGAGGAGGACAAGGATGGAGCTGCTTAAACTGCTGGGTAGGCTACTTTTCCACAATTATCGGATTCATTCAAACCAAATATTCCTCTCAATTATGAATAGGTTATGGCATGTTGGAATTTACAAATGTTGTGATACATGTGACCTGCATATTAGGAACTTAAGAAAATGAATGTTTTGTTAACATCGAATCCACATGCTATAATGTCTTTAGCATTTTCATATCCATATCGTTGATATTCCTCCAATGTTGTTTCGCTCTTATGGAAAAACTTCTCATCATCTGACAATTCAATCACTACTGGCACATCGAAAGCTTCCTACAAATATTTAGTAAATATGAATGGCATCAAATGGCCCACGTGCATTGAGTCTCCAGATGGTCCTCTGCCTGTGTACAGATAGAATCCTTTGCCAGCTTCATAGGCATCCAATACCTGGGTTAAGTCTCGATGTGAAAAGAAAATGCCACGTCTTAAGTAATGATGAACAGGTTTTTAAGTTAAGGCTTATATTCGATCAATGTGAGCTTGGTCGATTCTCTAGCAACCGAAGGATTGGATCAACTTATCGTAGTCAATTTACTTCTTGGAATTGTTCACCACTTCATAAGGATTGATAATTAAATCAGGAATCTCATTTTGAGCAATTACTTACTCCTTTTATTGTTCCTATTCGCTTTATTACATAATTAATTAACATTTTTATTGAGGAAACTCACCCGGTAAACAACTAACAATTTAATCTCAATATCTTTCTCACTTTAACTACAACCTTATATCCACTATTAAAAACTAATCTAGAAATCAAACCTCAATAATTTTAAACACTTTTTTATTAGAAACTCCATAAATATATTCTCACTCACTGTTGCTTTAGTGTTTTATTAAAATTATGTGACTAATTTTTGGATTCTCAAAAATGAAAAAAAGATCTTTTCTTAAACTATTGAGCAAACCAAAATAAACCTAAAGTTATGGTGTACTTATTCTCATCTAATTCAAGTTATCTTCAAGATATCAAGACGTTGTATATATCACTAACAATTTTCAGTTAAAAAATGAGGCAATTTAAGATATGTTTTTAAATAGTTGAACAATTGTAATATTAAATCACAATAAACCTTGATTATCATACTAATTTCGAATATTATTTCAGTTTGAGATTTAGCTATGGCTTAATATCAAATTACAAATATTTAAAACAAAGAATTATATTCCTATTTAAAAGATATATCTTTAAAAATAATAAAATTCATTTAAAAATAAATGAATATTATTCTTTAAATTAAATAGTATATATTCCGTTAAATAATTTATATTCAAAATGAAAGCACAATAAATTCCAAGACTATTTTGTGTTGCAGACTACTAAAATGAAAATTTTTATTGTGCGCCTAAACATTAAAGAGTGTAGTCATCCTTAGCCATAAGAGAGAAGACATCAAATTCATTTCATTCTATGATACCTCCTCAAAAACCACAATTGAAATCAAATGATGAATAGAGCTATAGAACAAGAGAAGGGTTTTAAAGAGTAAAAACAGACTCAAATATGCCTATGCCTTTAAGAAACGGAAGAAATCTGAGTATCACTAGTGGAATCACTTCAATTTTAAGTAATAAAACAATTTAATTACCCTCAAAAATTGAAAATCCACAAATGGTAAATGCCTATAAAAATGAAATTGTTACATATATGAAAGATAGAAGTGTAATTAATCTTCTTAATTTAGTGTAAATCTATTTTCAAAATGACCGCTTTCCAATTTTAAACAGAAATTACAGAGAAAATGCGCAGTATTCTACTAGATTGGTTAGTAGATGTACATCATAAATTCAAATTAGACCCAGAAACCTTGTTTTTGACAATATCGATAGTTGATAGGTATTTATTACCTAAATTTGAGAGTACTTGAGTTGCATCAGATACCGAAATCTAAATTTTAGCTTTATGGAGTTGCAGCTTTATTTATAGCATCCAAATATGAAGAAGTATACTCTGTTCCTCATGTAAGGGATTTAGTATATGTATGTGATAACGCATATCCAAAAGAGGAAATATTGGAAGCAGAGGGGAAAATTATTTCAATACTTTCCTTTGATTTATTAACCACGAGTCCCTACAGACTATTAAATGTATATTAGGAAACAGCTAAATTAGATTTGAAAAACTTAATGCTTAGTAGGTAAATATCATTTTAATTCCTTTAGATATCTAATAGAACTCTCCTTATTAGAATATTCTATGATTCAATATTCAAATAATGTGTTAGCAAGCGCAGCTATTTATTTGGTTCATAAAATCAGAAGAATTCACCCTTCTTGGAGTCAAGACTAGATGGTTTCAATAACTGGCTTAAATGAAATTGACATCAGAACATGCGCTAAAGAAATGTGTAATCTTTTACAAGGACAAGATAAGAAGCAATTTAATTCATTAAGAAAAAAGTTCTCTTTACCAAAATATTTGGAGGTTTCAAAAATTAGAATAGAAAAGCGACCATCTTAAAATTTGCAAACCCTCCAATATTGAAACAATTTGAGAGAGCAAATTTTGCTTTTGATTTAATTAATTAATATTATAATCTATATTTTTGATTTTTATTTTGTTAAGGAAAAAAAACAAAATTGTCTTTGCAAAATTTCGATGGATACAATAAATAAAATTGATATGTATTATTGATTTTGATGAATTTGTAAATATATAATAAATGAATTCTTGTAATAAGAAAAATAAACTTGATTGGAAAATTGATATATAAAGAAATAGGAGTTTTGAATTTTTATATATAAAAGGAATTATCAAAATAATAAAGAATAATATGATCAAGTTTTATCTGTTCGTTTGTTAATAATTAGTGATTCGTGTTGCTTATTTTCTTCGTGTATTTAAAAATTATCTCGTGAAATTGGTAGGGCAAATTTAATAACAGTGCCTTAAACCCCAGTAGTGCCTTTTACATAATTAATAATTTCCATCGGTTTTTGAGTATCATATGCCAAAAATCTTAATAGTTTTTAAGTAGCTTCTAAACCAAATCTGCAATCATTCAATCTATTTTTAAGCATTTCTTCATTTATACCTCCACCATTATCTGAAATTTCGATAATAATCTTATCTTAATCACTGTGTGCTTTAAAAACGATCATATTTTATTGTTTTAGATCTTATTTTGAGCTCATCTGCCGTTGTTGAGTTTATAGATTTTCATTTTTTTCGTTTTGAATCTCTTATTTATTGAGTTCAAAGTTTTCTATTGAATTCTTAATGATATTGATTAAAATTTATTTAATTTTCATTTTATCAGATTTAATGATTACTTAAGTTTAATGATTTATCTCTTAAGTAATTATGATGTTGTGCTGGTTTAAGATAGGATTTTATTAAAAAATATCTTTGACAATATTAAAACTACTTGATATATTAATTTATTCAATATCTAATTAAGCATGACTAAATAATACAAAGAAATTAAAATTGTTTTGTTTCATCATTATTAGATCGAAATTTAATTTTTCTATTTATTTAAGTATTTCCTAAGATTGTTAGTAATATGCAATTTATAATTATTACAAGTTCAAAATCTAACTCTCATGAGGATTACTGTGAGTGGAAGTGAGTTTTTAATTTGTATTGCTTTCCGGAGTATGATTGAGAACTGCTTAATAGGGATTACTAATGCCTCCGATATATCTTTCTGATTTTTTGAAAATGGTGTCATTAAAGGACAAAGAATAATCGAATTCTCTTTAAATTAAATAATGATATATATACTTTAATTATTATTATAGAGACTTTTTCAGGACATTAACTGATTTTAGTATTTCTCCTGAATGAGTAGCCAATCGACCAATATGTTTATAAAATATAGATCTTTATTGATCTAGAATTTCACTTTTAATTAGCTTGTCAACATTTTTCATTTAAATAATGATGGACTATTGCTTTGATTGATTAGTTTTATCATCGTCAACTAGAAATATTGATAAACTCAAATTATAAACAATTTAGTTAAGGCAAAGATAGCATTACAAGAATGTTTTATTATTAGAGGTTTAGATATCCACATTAAGAGGCAAGGGTTACAATCCAGAGAGGTCTTGAGATAGATCATTTTGATTTATGTATCTCCTATCATGAGATAGCATAGATTTTTAATCATCCTCAGCCTACTAGTTTATATTCTACCTATCACTAAATAATTTCTATTTTATAAAATTTTGAGGAGTTTCTTATAAATAATTTTTCTCTAACCATTATAAAAATGTATTATTTTCTTATAATTCAAATTATGAAATAATGGAGGCATTCTAGGATTATCTAACAATTATCAGATTGCTAAAAAATTAACTCAAATTAGATTTGTTTTCTTATAAAAAATTTTATAAAACGAGAGATTGTTCTTTTGTTTCCAAAGTTCGATTAAATTTAAATTTGTTGATGTCAATTTTACAAATCCAATCATCTGTTAGGCAATTAAATTGTTCCCAAATTGATTTGGTTGATTGAGGTTATTATATTGTCTAACACTTTTTCAATTCTACTTAAGAGTTTCTTTAATTTGTATTGAAACCCTCCTATTTGGAACCAATAAATTAAGATTCGTAATTATCATATAATCCCAAGAGAACTAATAAAATTATATTGGAGATGATGAAAATTATTTGATGATTGCAAGGATTTGTTAGAAAGTTGTAAACTATTAAAACTGATATCAAAATAACTTAAATAGCATTTCTAACCTACTTATAATACATCTTTTAATCCTTAACGACTAATTTATTTGAGTATATTCCATTTAAAAAGCCAAACAAGAAATAAATGAATTCACTACTGTTTATCCCAACCAGAGTTATTCTTTTAATAGCCAAAGCCCAATAAAAAAATGGTGATATATCTCCTAAAGGTAATATTGAAGTTTACCCTTATTCCATCCTAATTGTTGAGTAATATAAATCCAAGAGAAAAAAGTGCCACATAAAATGAATACAATGTCCATTATTATTGAATCTGAGAGTTCATTGATGAAACACTCTATGAGAGCAAGAAGAACAGAGATTAGAACGTTTAAGCTCATTCCTAAAAGTTACATGGCCCTATTGTTCATAAGAACACCAATTATTGTATTTATAAATATATAATTAATAACATCAAATTTCCTATTCAAATCTTCGATATTTTGTTTTATAATTTAACAAGATATATAGATACCCTGGAGTAATGGTCAAACATCCAATCCATAATCCAAACTATTCGAATTCAGGTAACACGATTAAGTAATTTAACACAAATCCTACCATCTTTCACTTTAATTTAAATATGTATACATTAGCCAAACATAACAAACCAGTAACCAATACTAATTCTGTAGCAGGGTACAATTTTTCAACGTAAGCCTATATAGCGATAGGATAAAACGAATTGAGACCCACACCCATTGCAAAATTAACGAAGAGCAACATCCAGAATCCTAAATATTCTATGATAAATGCTTCTAAAATCAGAGTGATCATTCCTATGGTAGTGAAGATCTTGATGTATCTATCATAATCAGGTTGTATTCCCTATTTAGCTTATGAATCCAATTTTATAGAAGCCCACAAACCAACTGCCACTCCGGAAATCTAATAAACAGTTCCATTTATTGCAACTTCAGCCTAAAGTTTACTAATTACTGAAATACTTGAGTATAACCAAAAGGATACATCTCTAAAGATATGATTGTCGTATACACCCAGCCCAATCCAATGACTTTATTATGTAATAAATTTACAGATTCCAAGAGCCATTAGATCAATTACTGATTCTTCTTTTGTTATCATTTTCACTGTGGATTTCCAAATTGTGTCTTTGACTATATTCTTTATTTACAGAAATATGGGTTACATCTGAATTTGAAGCTGGTTGAGGAGGTCTATTCCTCAAAAACATCAAAAGAAAAACTGCTCCAACTGTATTAAAAATTGCGATCATCAGATTCATTTCATTTATTTTTGAGTTCACCACACTCTATTCGTCTGTTACATTAAAATAAAAAGATGAAAATCCATATGCAAATGCCATTCCAACATACTAAAAGAAACTGCCTAGACTAGTTGCTAACAGTCTCTCAAAGACGGAGAACCATTTTTCAGAGAGGACTTCATAATGAACAATTTAATTACAAACTGGAACTATTAAAATCATAGCATCGCTAATTCCAATTATAAACAAACCTATCAGAGTCATTAAATATGATTATCCTCCTATCCATATTATCCATGCCCTTCAATTTATCATTCAACTCTATTACCCTATAGCACTTATGACTCCAATCAAATGCAAACTTATATCCAGTCTTACCAATAATGGTTTTATGCAAAAAGGAGCCAAAACAAAAAATGTGATATAATACATATTCCCTATCCATTGCAAGTCTTATGGTGGAATACCATAATATATTGCTGCCTACTCCCAAATCGGACTGTAACTTACCAATTACATCACATTAGCCATTCTAAATCTCTAATAAATTGTAATACGCAATAATTGAATAAGAGAATAGGACCAGCCACCTTTGAAATGAGGACTTAATTTATTTTGGATTATGTTCTACGATTACAACTTCTTTGGACATTTTTATCCTATTGAAATTAATATGCTGAAATGAAATTGAATAACAAAATATATACGTAATACTAATTCTAATTAGGGCTTTAATTAAATTTTAATTATTTTAGAAACATTCTAATAATGAAATAATTGTATAAATTAAGTGTGTGTTTAATTAATAAAATTCTCAATCAGTTAAGCTTTTCTCAACAACCATTATATTGAAACAAATGCGTTACATTCTTATTTAAATCAAATTACACGCTGAGTTTTTTTTTATTGAGTTTTCTCACATCTTTGGTAACAAGAGATGGTTTTGTATTAAAGATTGTATTATGAAAAGTATTTTTTAGAAGTTCCCTATCAGTTTGATCAAATGTATTCATCATATCTTAATAGGAAAATGCAAACTTTTTCCAAACTTTATCCTATATTAATACATCAAAGTATTACTTTTATTGGCTCTTATTTAGTATTGCTATTTTTCCAAAGAAAATAAGGGACGAACAACAATATCATGAACATTAAGAAATACTTAGGTTCAAAAAAACTAGAGTTATCAGAGTGGTAACTTCTGTAATTTTCATGACTTTCCATTTAATTATTAATTTAATCAATTTTGAATTATAAATGAGTGAAGAAGACAGTTAAGAGTTGGAAAGTGAATAAGAGGAGGATAGAGTGAGGAAGAAGAAGAAGAATAGGAATAGGAATAATAACCTCCAAAAGATGAATTAAACGATATTTAGAAAGTATAATGCATTTTCGAGCTATGCACAATTAGACAGGGGTTAATAAAAGCAATACAATGATCATAACCCATTGGAATACTATTATTAAAATAATGTTCCCATACCTTACTAACCATAAGTTAATTACCAAGATAGACTATAAAAGCATCAATATTAAATTGATAATGCTAACCTTGCAATTAAGATGTTATAAAATCCTAAAATGCAAATTCACAATTATTACGACAACTACCCTCCATCAGCACCACACTATCCTCCATCCGAACAATAATATAATCCTCATTTTTATCATTAACCAAATGCTCATCATTAACCAAATCATTATTAATAAGTAACTCCTTCTCCTCAATATTAAAGGAAGAGATCACATGAAGAAATTATACCAAACCCATATTTGGAATAATCTAATGATTAGAGAAGGAGAAATTCATTTAAAGAATACAATTTCATCCCACCATCACATTAAAACATGTCTCAATATCCAGTTTAAGAATAGTATTATAATCAATCTCCAAATCAATATTACCCTTAACAGCAATAAGGGTTTTAATAACCAAATCAATTTCTTTATTAATAGCCGATTTAAGATGAACATGATTATTATTAATAGTAGAATTACCCAAAATAATCTTAAGATAACAAACTTTATTAACAATAAAGACCTTCCAGGCCTCCTTTGCCCTAATAGAATGATCAAAAGGAAGAAAAGAAGCCAAATTTATAAAAAAGTGATGATTAATAAATTGACTAAGAATTCTAAGAATTTATTCGATTTAAAGAGGCAGCAAAGAAGTTACAAAAAGTAATTGATGACAACGAATATTAAGATTTCTTGGAATTCAAAAAATCAAAATTGCAATAAAAAACAAATAATATTGCATAATAAACAAATCATGCTGTGTAATAAACGAATAATGTTGGATAAGCAACTCAGCAAAAATAGATAAATGATTTGTATAAAAGAACAAAATAAAGTACAATATATTAATAAGATATAGTCTAAAGTGAAAATGAATTGAGGCCAAAATTTACTGAGACTAAATTTGAAAGAAAACCTGGTGAAAATTACAAATAGAAATACATTGCTCCAAAATTGGATACTAATTTAGAGATTCAAAGGGCGATGGAAGTTCTAATGAAGAAATGAATAAAACTTACTGAAATTACCATATTATAATTTCAATCAAAAACTACTTATTATTTTTTGAATAGATTATATGTTTAGTTTGTTTATTTGTAAATTAATGTAAAACAGAATATTATTATTTCTATTTCTATTAAATATAAATATTGTATCATTTATTTGCTTTTTAGGATATAATTTAAGTTTAAACCATAGATTTGAGATTTCAGAAGATTCATAATATTCTTATCAAATTCATTTAAATGAAATGTATAGATATATCATATTTATAAAAATAATAAATCAAAAAAATTAACTTATAGCTATTTAAGGTTATGATTAACTTTGTTATTCAAGTTAGCCACTCCATTAATAAACTTTGGTAGTTGATTTCATCCCATTGAATGTAGATTTAGGTCCAATAGTATAGCTTCCCATACCTTGCATGCATAACCAATCTCCTACATTCATGTCAGTAGGAACAGTAATATTGTTAGCGATAACATCAGCTCCATCACATGTCATACCAAAGATTGAGACATTAGATTAGTCTGAAATTTAAGAATTTTAGGATTCATCAGAATTAAGAACACTATAAAATTGATCATTCAAATTTTCAAATGATATTCCATCCATAAGGATACTGTTGAAAGAATGGTACAAAGATTCATTAACATGATAACATAATCTCCCATGCTTTATTCTTTTAGTCAAAATTCGAAATAAAAGTGAACATGAGTTAGCACTAAAGTGTCTTCCTGGTTCAGCAATTACTTCATATCCTAAAGGATCATTTTCTGTTCTTTTTAATGCTTTAATAGCATTTTCATGAATGTTTCCCGTTGGAAATCCCCGCCTATATCTAACAACTCCATCTTATGTCCGTATTATCTTCCGATTCTCATACAATCTTAGGCTAAATCTATAGTCTAGGGATAATAAAATTCAATACTTTCCCAAATGAGGATGATCCTTAGACAGCACTTCCACAATGAAAATGAATACCATGTAATTGAATTCCCATTTGTTGAATTTACTTAAATCTTTTATGAGCAGCGTCTAAATTTGGAACATCATCTCCAAATTTACCGGAAAAAAGAGTAGCCATTTATCCAGGGTTCTCCTCAACAATGGATATTCTCCAAAGTATTTTCATCTATGGCGCTATCTTTTGGATCTTTAATAGTTCTTCAATACTATCTGCACTTGTGATTTAAACTCCTTTGCTCTTTGCAAAGAAGATGTCTTTTTCTTCCTTAACTGGATTACTATAAACCAACTTTAACTCAGGAACTCCATATTTCGTCACCATTTAGATTTCCTGAAAAGATAACATCGATACTTTACTCCTTTTGAAGCACAATCAAAAGTTCCATAAGGTCCATTAATAATACAGTAATTTGATTATATATTTCATTCATTCAATTAATTAATTATTTACTAAGAGTACTATTACTTTATCTTATATTAAAGGCTCAATAGGGTTGCTTTTGATTGCGTAATGTGGTGTAATCCAAGGAAGAGTTAGTTACCATTAATTTACCTTGTTTTTAAGTTCAATTGAATTATATATCATGAAGGAATGGCCATATGGGTCAATTCTAGCAAAATTGAGAAATTCTTTCTATTAGGATATGGAGAGCTTTCTATTATCACAGCCTAAGATTAGATTAATTAGATAAGCCTACCTCTTAGGAAGTATAATCTAAAAGCATATGTACTGGTTTAATTAAATGACTTGGACAGTCTATGGTAATTGTTCAGCGTTTTAAGAAGAAAAGATGTTTTATTTTAAAAATAATGTCATTTTATGTAAGTTGGATTTAATTCTAAATTATTACGCAATTTTTTATGTAATATTATAATAAATGATTCCAAAATAACCTTTTATAGTCATTATTATTTATTATCCTTAGTAGTTATCATTCTTAAATAACTATCAATTCACATTTAAATTTATGCAAATCCAGATTATTGAACTGCATTTTCCTTTCTTCCTTCCCCAATATTTTTACTCATCTTTTATTTTTAGAAATCTAAATCAAAACTCTGTCAACATTATTAGTTTTAATATCATACAAGTATCAGTCATTCATTCTAAGTTGATTTTTGTATGTTCTAATCAAATAAATTCTTCGGGATATCCAGAATTGTATTTTATATAGGAATTTAATTATAGATAACCTCTAAAGGAACTATCTCAAAATTTTCTCTTTCAACCTATATAGGACTGTTAATGCATTTGACATTAGCCTGGTTCTTTCGGAAAAAGAAATTTTTTTTAAAAGAAACATCTTCAGCTACATTTTATCTGTACACAATCTGATTGAGTTCCTAAAGAATCTTAGTAACCCCTACAAATCTGTATTCAAACCCTCCATCTATAACCATTCTTAATGTATGTCTGAATACAGCAAAAGCATGTATAGCAAAGACAATGTTCTTCATTCTTTCATATATATTTAAAGATATTAATTACTATTGTTAATTAGTCTGCTATCATTTCTACTAAGATAAGGAAGCATTTCGAATTTGAAATTCTATGAGTGAGTATATGATTCTAATTGTCTCTAAAATTTACAATACCGAGGTATTGAGTTAAACTAAATTCAAATACTAATGAGCAAAAACCATTCTGATTTCCTCAACAGAAACCAAGATAAATCTATAAATATTTTAATTAATAATTTTCTCTCAACATATAATAATTTATCAGAAAAGCGACAATAAAATATAGTTTTTCTTCTAAATAGCCAAAACAATGGAAGACAAAAAGATACTTAATCAATACTAATAAAGTAATTTAAATAGTTTTATTATTATTATTTTCTAACAAATTCAAAATCTATTGAATAGCCATCTTCTTTGATCTTAAGTTTATCAGAGTTAAAACAATAACTAATTTTAATATACAATCCTGAAATAAGTTTAACATCCCCAAAGATATATCAGATAATAGTATCATTATCTCTCATATCTATACACTCATTACTGTAGGATATACATATTATGCTTGATGTAAATAATTAACAAATTATCTGAGCTGGTACACAATTACCTCATACTCTCCAAATACATCCATTTGCTTCTGGAATGAAGAGGATTATGATGTGGAATATTGATTTTAACATAATGATTTCTCTGTCACCTATGCAAGAGTTTTCTATTAAATATTCTGCTCATCTAGTAGCCTAGTTATCTATATGTATTCTAGAATGAATAAACGCTATCTTCAATTATTATACTATTACATAAATTTCTAAATTATTTAAACCTCAGTATAAATGAATATAAAGATTATAAGTTAATGATGTGTCATTTGAAAAATTATGTTTTTAGTAAATTGTTTAAAAAAGATAATAACTCCAGTACCTAATTGCCAGCATTATTAAAGAAATTGTGATAAGAAGGCTCCTTGTTGTGGTAAGTTTTACCCTTGCAGGCTTTGTCATGACTCTGATTAGAAAGGATCAACTTCTGATAGATGCAAAACAGAAATCATGGATCGATATAATGTTACCGTAATAAGATGTCGAAAATGCTTATGTGAACAACCCCCAACCAATAAGTGTATATAATGCGGAATAAAATTTGCTAAATATTTTTGTTCCATTTGTAAATTATATGATGACGATCCTAATAAAGACATTTATCATTGTGATTAATGTAATATGTGCAGGAGAGTAATTATCATATACTAAACTAGGGAGTTAAAGAAAACAATTTTCATTGTAATACATGCGGCATCTGTTTAAGTAAATCAATATAAAATTCACATAAATGTTTAAATCAAGCCGCCGAAAACGATTGCCCTATTTGTTTGTAAAATCTAAAGGCTTCTACAAGTTATATAATGTAATTACCTAATTGTGTTCACTTCATTCATTCAAAATGCTTCAATTAACTAATTTAATCCAATTAAAGAAATTGCCCAATTTGTAGCTTTCCTATATTTGTAAATATTAGATATATTAAAAGAAAATGACTCTAAATGAGATTGAATAATATGATAAATTAGCTGAAGACTCAAAAAAATTATTATCTCCTCAAGTTTAGAAGTAAAAGGTTTAGATTAAATGCTTGGATTGTAGAGAAATTTCGAATGATATCTCTTCTAACTACTATCTAAAATGCAATCACTGTGGCTCATACAATACAAAATAATGAATTATTAATTAAGCTCTTATTTATTATTTCAATTATTGTTTTCCTCATTATCTTCAAATTTTCTAAAATATCTGAATCTAATAATTGGAATTCAATATTTAATTTGATTTGAAGTCTAGAAATTATAAATGTTAAAATTAAAAATAGGTTATTAAAATTACTATAAATTCAAAATTTTCTAAACATATTCTAATTTTAACTTAATGGTTTTAAATGCAATTGGGAATTAGGCTTTGTTAACTCTTAAGTTCTTCCAGAAGTTGGAGGTCTGAATATATTGTTATCAATTTTAGTAGGATTTTGTGATTATTTTACTTATTAGGTTTTTTATGTTGTTTATGGTGATCTTATTCTAAATTAATTGCCAGGTTGGGGTGGAGATAATAATTGCTATTATTGACCTACCGCTTTTGAAGAAGGCTATGGAGTTTTTTAAGAAGAAATCGATTATCTTGTTGAAGAGGATTTCAATTGTTAGTTATTTGATTATTATTGTTACTATTATGATTTTTATTAGGGATTTTCATCATTCAATTAAAATACTCTTCCATATGTTGGGTTAGATGAATTTTACTATGGTTAATTAGTTTGTTAAACTTTTTGTTACTATGAATAGTTTTATTGATTTGGTTTCTATTATTATTATTATGGAATGGGTATCTATTAATTTTATTTCTTTTCTTGAATTGTTTTTGGTTTATTGACTACGTTTTAACAAATAGATATATGTTTTTCAGCCTTACTTGGATCAAATTTTCTTTGACAATAAGGACATTAAACGTAATTGCTATTTGAAGATACTGGAGGAGGTCCCAATTATTTGATATCACCTCCTTCCTCTTATATTTTTTTCACTTGTCTATTATACTTTACAGTATTTATGAATTCTTCGTGATATTTCCTCCATCCAGTTTTAGGAGCCTTTTGAACTTCAACTACATGTTCTTTTTTTTCAAAATACTTCTTGCCTTTGCAAACTTTCATATGTTTTTTTATTCTATCTTATGCAAACCTTCTGTCGCATTTTTCACATGCAATTAAATCAATTTCATCTTCTTAATTCTATTGATCTTCATCGGAATAATTATTTTAATTTTACACTGATTATTTTTCTTAATGTTATGATTATTATTTGGACAATTATTTTGGTTATTCATTCACCTTCTAACTGCTATTATCATTTTTTTAGAAATTCTCAAATACTGAGCTCATATAAATTGTTTGAAGTGCTTAAGATGGATTTGGTATTTATATTAAATCATCATAGATTTAAGGTTTTGTTCCTTAATTTTTACAATTCTAAACATGCTATTTCAAATCTTATACATTATTACAGTCTTAAAAACATTTATAACCTAAAAATAATGTATATAATATTTACATTTCAAACTCTTATCATTAAAATTAACTGATGTTTTTGAGAAACTTTATTATTTTTAAACTTACTTTTATTATTATTATTATTATTATTATTATTATTATTATTTTTGATTTTACTGCGGAGTTTCATATTTTTATTCCTATTATTATTATTTTTATTCTTATTATTGCTACTGTTATTTCTAAAATCCATTTGCTTATGTTTATGAAGCTCCCTTTATATCTTTACAATTGCTTTCGTGTTTTTCAACTCTAGATGGCAAGAATTTCCTTCCACATTTCTTGCAAGGCACTAATTCAACTGTACCTCCCTCCTCAACAGCATCTAGAGCTTTGAAAGGGTTATCAGCAGTACAAGCCTTGATATGATGTTCCAAAGCTTCTGGTTTAAATGTTCTACCACAATTCTTACAAGCAACTAAGGCCTCCTTGTTGTATTTATTAAATGCCTATGCATTATCAAATTGTATAAATTACTCCGTTATTATATGCAATAATATCTTCCATGGTAATGTCCTCTTTATTTAATAAATCCCAAAGGCCTCTTGGAGTAGTAGGAGGGTTCCTTCTCTCTGCTTTTGGTTTCTTCATTTCCTACACTATAAACATTTCTTTGCATTAAGGTATATGGATTCCCAAAGATTTAGTGCCATATTCTCTCCCGCATATGTAGCAGACCAAAGTCTTTGGTCGAACGGGAGCCTTATATTCTCCCTAATAACCATTAGAATTTGATTTTCCTTATTAACCTCCTCCATTATCCCTATTCATTTATTACTGGACTTCTTTTGGATTCTAAACAAATCCAGGAAGTGGTTTAAAGGGTTTATCTGCCTTACAAATTTTTAAATGGATAGGATAACTTTCTCTATTGAATCTATTGATAATGCAACTCCTATTACGTTCTTCCACAATATGCGCATTTCTCCAGACTCTATTCTTTATAAGCACTAAATGCTTGCTCATTATACGATTCAGTATCATAATTTCCACTTCCACCCATTGCTTTCGGAGGTTATGGCAAGGGTCTCCTCTAATTCTTTGGCTTCTAATGAAGAAATATACAAATTAATACTTTTGCTTCCTCCATAAGAAACTTCTCCTGACAAGTTTTAAGATGAATCTCTAAACTTTTTGTTCCATATCTAATTTAGTAATGTATCATACTCTCTTCCACAAATATAGCAAATCAAGGTTTTTGGTCTCACTACTGGGTTGTAGTTTTAATTGTTCAATCCTTGCATATTAAATTATTATTATTATTATTCATATTAAAAGCTTATTACTCATGATGCTGTGCCCCATTTAACTCCTTCTTTGATTATTAACAAAAACTAAAACCCTATTAAGGGGCTTATGTTTAGCTTAGTAATCAATAATGTTATGAAAATGTTAAAGCAAACAAAAATAGATAATAAACCTTATGGATAAATAGTTTACTATTATCAGTACAATTTGATTAAGATTATGGAATAAATAAAAAAGAGTTAATAAAAACTAGATTGTATTAATCAAAACTTTAAAGAAATTTAAATTTTCATAGTATTTTCTAGCTTAAATAATATCAAGGGAAGATTTAATCTAAACAGTTCTTTTAGGTTTACTATTAAAAGACTTAAAATATTCTCTCCATCAATATACTATTTGTAGATAAAGAAAATTCTTATAAAATAATAAAATTTTAAATTTATTAAGGATAATAGTCGCTGAGTTTTCTTTTGATTTGATAGATATCCATTAAGTGCTGCTCATAAATTAATTCGAATAATGCAATATTAAAGTTAATTAGATGCAGGAAGCATAAAATTATTCAAATTTTCATTTTGTAAAAACAAATGACATTTTGTGTAACAAAATTTGATTAAATTAAAAATTATCATGTATCTTAAGAGTAGACTTTAATCAAATGACTAAGAAGATGATTTGAATAGAAAAGTATTCTTGAATTCTAATAATTATATAAAAAGTTCAAGAATATTCTTCTTTTTTGGTCTCATATAAAATGAGTTAATATGAATATTCTTTAAATTAATTAAGTTATATAAAATGGGAACATATCCTAGTTGTTTTTGCTGCCCTCAATCTTATTCTAATGGGTAATAAGATACTATAAATGATAATGAAATGCATGTGACTTTTTTTAAATAACCACTTTTTAATTAAGCTGTTCAGATCAATCAAGATGATGATGCTTCATTACTTGAAATTATGGCAACATATGAATAGTTAATTATTAGAAAATCAATAAGCACAAGCTTTCATTGCTCTTCTAATATTAGAAGTCGTTCGATCTCGGCTGATAATAAATAATAAATGAATAAAGAATCTATTAAGAACGCAAAGCACTTCAAAAGGAGAAAATTACTATATAACAGATCCTTAAGTGCCAATTAACTTATTAACAATGGATCGAAACAATCACACGCAACATATAAGCCTACCAGTATATTGAAAAAACGATCTTATACTCAGGAATCTCAATTATAGAAAAGATTTAAAAATAATAAAGTTTCCTTCTTACCTTTCATTTTATAATGTAATACTAAAATCTGAATGTTAATATTTGAATAAGAGTTTATTTTATATAAAATTTTATTAATCATAGAGGAGGTAAGAATTAAAGATTTTCTTTTCTTTTTATTAATTTCTTTATTTATATAAATATAATTACTTAAATGGGGCAAATGTAATAGATATGTGCAAAAAATATATCAAATTGTGATTCATCAATAACAGATTTAAGAGAACGTACAATTAAGAGAGAATGCTTTAAGAATAAGAGTTCTAAGAAGACTTATCAATAGTAGTGTGCAGTGATAACTGAAACTATAAATGAACTTAAATTATAACTCCCTTAAGATGAAGATAAATAGAATTACGATGTAGAAACAAATATCAGTATAGTTGAGTCGATCTACAAGCAAGAAACAAAAAATCATTCTCAAAGAGAGCTAGATGAAATAACTGATTTAAATGCAAATAACAAAACTGATGGAATTAAAAATCGATCAAAAAGTGTATTTATTCACAACATTCTCCCTGAAATACCACCTAAGAGCATTCTAAAAAATAAAGAAGTGATTTAGGATTAGGAAAAAAGAAATTCTTCATAATAAAAAAGAGTTAGGTTTTCAGAAAAATTGTTATAAAAGTATAAGCTATTACCAAAGTAAACTGGATATAAGATAGTTTCATATATTTGATTTGTTATTATACTACTTGTTTTATGTGTATATGAAATGTAATTTCATTCTAATCACAAATAATTATTCTTATTCAATCATTATCTCAAATATTCATTTAATAACCAACTTTGTAAATTGCAATTGCTAAATAAATTTAAAATACTAGACACAATAATAATAGGAAGCACGATATCAAAAATCTATTACAAATTAAAGAATAATGTAATTACTCTATATCTATATTAAATTAATTTTATTTGTTATAATAATTACTACAAACAAGTAGTAAATTTATTAAACAAAAAATATTTATTAATTTTTCTAAAGAAAATCAAAGCAATATCTCAATAGCTTGTTCACAGATTTGCTTTTGCAATTTCTAACAGCATACTTGTTGAATAATCAAAACTATGCATTCATATTTTGGGTTAAATTTGAAATACTGATAACACAATTTTATTCATAAGACAAATCTAATCAGTAAAGTGACAAGTTTATTTGAAATATTGTAATGCTTCATATAATCATTCTTATTATGCTTCTTATGCCAATTTGAGAAAAATGAGAAATTCTGAATGATTCTTGACAATCTTTATTTTTAATTAGAAGGTTTTAAGAACCTAATTAAAAATAAAAGAGAATTTATAGAACATATGGGTTCATAACCTTGCTGTTGCAAAACTCCTTAAGACCCAATTTAAGAAATGAAGCTAAAAATGGAACAAAGAAACACCAATTTTCAAATTTTCGTCGCAGATCTCAAAAAACCTATTCCTTTGGAACAAATTCTGCCTCTTCAAGAAGAAGATGACTTTGCATTATTTTTGGTCATGGAACAATATGATCGTCTAATCACAAAAAATAAACGAAAGTCTAAATCTTATTCACCTCATGTTGATATTTTGAGTATTTCAAAAGAAAATTTGACTTCCTATTACCTGAAGAGTAAAAGCAAACAAAAACCTTCCAAAAAAACAAGATCATTAACTACAAAGTTATCTACTTCTTTTTAAAGCTAAGGAATTCGTAGCATTTTGAAGAAAAAAGAACTTATCAATAATAAATCATAATATTTTCAATAAGTATCAGACGTTTAAAAATCAGTAAAAAGTGTTCATTTTGATGTTGCTTTGAGTCCTAAAAATAGTATTAATAGAAAAGTAAATGTTTTGAAAAAAAAAATATTCTTAAGATCATATTTATGATGACTTAAAGCTGAATAATTATTGCATATAATCTTTGTATTATTTTACATGATCAATCATAGAAAGATATTCAAAACTATCTACAAAATGATTAATTTCATTTTATTGAAATGATTTTATATGGCCAGATAAATATTATTACTTTAAAGACCTAAATAATAGAATTGATATCTGAATAAAAATACGAAGAGTTTAAATATTATTTTTGATCATTCATATAATCATATGAAAATTATTCTATAATTTTTGAATAATAAAAATTGATCATCATTTAATCCAGTTAGATGAATATTAGACTAATTAATATTTGTATGGATAATTGCAATCATATATAACTAATTAAAACTATCACACTTTAAATGGTTTAACCTCAATTTCTTTTATTTCTGTTTATTTCTCGGCTGCTGTAGTCTGGCGTGAATCAGGAGAGCGAGAAAGTTTCGAATCACGCTTTAATTTCTCTACACTTCTTTAGGCATATTCTCTAAAATTAGCTTTAGACCTATTGAAAATTTAATAATTGAAAACTAATCAGGTGCATCAAACATTCTTTGTTGTAATTGAAACATAAATTTCTTAATTTCTAATCTATCATTAGATTTTTTAATTTTCTCTAATGTTTCTAAACGATCAATTAACTTAAGCTTCTCGAGATTCTCAAATCTTTTCACTGCATTGGCATGCTTGACAAGCTCAAACTAATTTCTTTAACTAATATTTTCTTCAGACATAATTTTTATTTACTAAATAAAATTTAACAAGTCTCAGTGACTTTAAATATTAGAAAATAAAATAAATCCTTATATTTAATGAATGAGTTTAATTAGAAATTTTACATGATCCCCAACAAAGGAATTTGATAGAGCAATCAATCAAGAAGCAACCTAAAGTACTAATTAATTATTTATATATGTATATATATATATTGATATAAAAATTATTGCAAAGATATTAATTTAATCTAAATGAGTGAATAATAAACCCCAAATCGAGGCAGATTTTTATCACCTTAACAAGGAAATTAACAATCGAGAGTCAATTCTGAGAGTCACATCATCATTCCTAATGACAAGATGAAGAGATCTAGTGCAGGGTCGAGTGTAAGAGTAATTAATTCAGTAATCAATGATCTTAATCCATTAGCCTCCTGTTGCCATGACACAATCAGCCGTGGTAAATCAGTTGGAGTATTTCTAAATGCCTAACGGATCCATATAGCCAATGATAACATCAAGGATAGTGCCCACACTCGTTAGACCCCAATAAAGTAATGAATATCGAGATAATTGTTAGCCATTATCATTAAGTAAGATGGAGATGGGTCTGACTTGGATAAGGTTAGTTAACTGTAAATAGAAGTGGAGTAATGGAAGGCAAGATTCTTTGCTCTTTAAATTACAAGCGGTGGCACAGGATTGGAAGAACTAGTATTTAATGAAAATAAACATTATAGACTGGAATGTATGAGATGAGATTAAAGATACTGTCAGATGAAAACGGAAAGTTGTTAGCATTAATTAAACAACTTATCAATGAAAATGAACAGAAAGACTTAGCAATTGCTTAGAGAGATAATAAAATTTATTAACTTGAATTAAATTAACATGAACATGATGCACTCCAAGAATTGCTCAAGAAAAAACAAGATGAAAACTTAGAGGTAATATATATTTGAATTTTCAGTTAAGAGGAAAACTATAAGGATTGGAAGAACTTTTGATAGATGCCAGAAAATAAGAAATTGAAAACTTTGAACTATAAAGCAAGATCAAGAATCTAGAAAATGAATTGGCTATGTGGAAAGATAAATTCAAGTTGTCCGAGGAAGATAGAAACAGATTATTATAGGAATTAAGAGAATTGTTGGAAAGAATGAATCAATTGAACTTGGATTCTGTTAAGAGAGGTCAATTATCTACTATGGATTTGTTAGAAGATGAGAATAAGAAGTTGAGAGATTAAATTAATTAAATATTAAATGATCTAGATTAATGGAGAAAGAAGGCTTTGACTTTAGAATTATAAGTATTTGATCTCCAGGTTCAAGTAACTGATTAAGATAACAATAATAAGTTATTGGTAAAAGAAATCGAAAGATTGAATCAATAATTGGCATCAAAACAATAAGAAATAGAAAGGTTAAAGACCAAGTAATAAATAATAATAAATTAGTCTCTAATAAGCTGAAGATCATATTAAAGAATTACAAGGCTTGAAACAACAAATTTAAGAGAAATAAAGAGTCATTGATGAATTAAAAAGAAAAAATGATGAATAAGCCAAATAACTGCTAGAGAATGAGAAGTTGAAAAAGCAATTGGAACAGATCAGAAGTTACAATACAGATTTGCAAAAGTAAAATGGTGTTTTGAATTATTAAATTGATCAATTGAACAGAACACTTGAAAATAAACAGTAAGCTTATGATAAACTAAATAATAAATTAAAGTTTGTTGAAAACGATAATAACACTTTAAGATAATAAGTCTTGGAAATAAATGAATTATAAATTGAAAAGTAAAGTTTGTTATCAGAATTGTCATCATTAGACAAAGAACTCAAATTAAAGAGTGAACAATTAGCTAATGTTGAAAAGGAATTGTAGAATTTATAAGAAAAATTATAATAATTGAGAATAATTGAATTAGAATTAAATAGAGCTAAGTCTTAATTAGATATGAAGGATAGAGACCTTGCTGAATTGAGAAAGTAAATTAAAGATTTGACTGTTAAAAACTTTGAATTGGAATAAAGATTGAAAGAATTGATATCTAAAGAGACAGAGTATTTAAAGATTTTCTAATAATGTGAAACATATAAATCAATGAATGATCAACTTAATTTATAATTAGCTTAATTAGAGGCTGAAAATCAATAATTATAATCATAAGTTGATGGGTTAGCTGAATTACAAAGCTAATTGAAAGTTTTACAATAAAAGTATGAATAGACACTTAAAATTAATTCTGATTTAAGTTCAAGAAATTAATAAATATAATAATAATTATAGAACATCCAATAATAGAAGAATGTTAATAATTTAAGAGATAATTAAATTAATATTGAATTATAAAGAAATAACACTCTTTTAAATTAAAAATCTTAGTAAATTGAAGATTTGAGATTGAAATTGGCAAAAGCTGAATAGTAAATTGATACTCTCAATAATTAATTGTAGAACAAACAACAAGAATTAGATAACTAGATAGTGTTAAATGCAAAATTATAAGACAGAATCAAAGAATTGGAATCTGAATTACTCAATCTTAAGAAAACTGTTCAAAGCTTATAAGACTAAATAAATACTCTTAAAAATGATCATCATTTGTAACTTTAAGAATTGAGAGAAGAAATTCTCCGCAAATAAGAGGAAATCAAAGCTCTTTAGAAATTAGCTGATTAGTACAAGGAGAAGTATTTAGAAAATGATCGCTAATTGGCTGATTTGAAGGGTCTTGAAAGAAAATTGAATGATGTTACAATCTAAAAGAATTAATTGGCTGACTTAAATACAAATTATTAAGATTAAATAAGCAAATTACAAAGTGAGATCAGATCATTATAAATTAAGATTCAAGAAACACATTTGTTTGAGGATTAAAATAAACAATACGAGGCAATAATTGAAAAGTTAAAAGCAGAAAACACATTAAAGAGTAAAGAAATCACTGAACTCAATATCAAATTGCCAACATATATGTAACAAGTTTCTGATTTAGAGAAGAAGTTATTAAGAACAGATCAATAATCCTAAATCTATAAGAATGAAGTAGAGAGATTGAGATAAGAGAAACAAAACCTAATAAAAGAGATTGAAGAGCTTAAGAGGAAGAATAAGGCTTTAGAATAAAAGGTTAATGAGTTGAGTCACTTATAAGAATTGATTCCTTAATTAGAATAAAAGGCTAATAGGTTACAAAATCAAGTAGACAAATTGGCAAAATAGAACTTAGATTATAATGACTAAATCAATCTTTAAAATGAGTAATTGAGTTAACAAGAATTATAAATCAGAACCTTATTCCAAGTAAAATCAAATTTATAATAATTGGAATCTAATTATTCTTTGGTAGTCTAATAATTGAATGATTAGAGACTCTAATCTGCAAAATTGGAATAAGCATTTTTCAATGAATAATAATAGCATTAGAAGACAGCTGATGAATTAAAGAAAGCTACTAAGGAATTAGATCAATTGAAAAATAAAATTGAATAACAAGAGAAGTATATTAAGGAATTGGAAGGAAAAATAATTAAAGACAGAATATTAGAATAGGAATTAAAAGAAGCAGTAGGTTTCAACCTTACTTTGGATACTAAACTTAATCAAGTAAGATAAGAAAATGAGTCTTTGAAAAACGAGATTACCTAATTGAAGGAAGAATTAGAGTAATGGAAGGCTAAATATTTATAAAAAGATAATGAGGTTAAGACATTGTAAGTTTATAAAGCTGAAGCCATTTAGATGAGATTAATAAATGATGAATTAACAGATAATTTCAATAAATTAACAAAATAATTGAAAGCAATAACTTTGGAGAAGTAAATAATGGAAGAAGATTTATAGCATTAAATAGCAGATTTGAAATAGAGAATTGCAGAATTAGAATAATTGGTAGCTTAAATTGAACCATTATAAACTTAAGTTAATGATTTATAACAATTAGTCAATAAATTGTAAGGTGAAAACAAACAATTAGCCAAAAAGTTAGGAGAGGCTTAGACTAAGGTAAAAGAGCTAGAAGGAAAAATAGAGGCATATGAAGTAATGGAAAAGGACTATTAAAAATTGTAAACAAATTATGCTGAAAAGTATCAATATTTGTAACCATTTTAGAGCTTAAGACTTGAGATTGACAAAGGAAGATTTAGATAAGACCACTTTATAATTGGATAAAGTGACAAAGGAAAAGGAGAATCTAGATATGAGAATAGCAATGTTGGCTGCAGAAATTGAGAGATAAAAACATTTAAATAAAAATAAATAAGAAAAAATAGATGAATTAACTAATTAAAATACAGATGTATAATTAAATATGTATTTAAATAGTTATCAAATGTTGTTGCATAACTTGAGCCATTGGATCCAGAAAATACAAGATTATCAGAATAAATTTCAGAAATGAAGAAGAAAGCAGACCAAGATTAATTGGATTTAATGAAGAAGGATGATGAAATAAATAAATTGAATAATGAAGTTTATGGATTGTAAAATAAAGTTGCATTACTTGGACCTGAAATAGAGAGAGCTAAGTTAAAATACAATGGAGCTTAAAACACAATAAAGGAATTAGAAGAAAAGTTATAAGATTATGAACATTTATAACAGGAACTTTAAAGTTTGGATAATGCCTTAAATTAGGCTGAAGAGAAGGTGCAAAATTTAGAGAAAGAAAACTCTACTCTTCATTAAACTTTGACAGCCAAGTCAGATGAATTGAACTAAGCCAAGGCTAGGTAATTTTTATTTTACATTTAGTGTGAACGACCTTTAAAACTAATTGAATTTAGTAAATGAACAATTGATAAATCAATAACAATTAGAGAATGAATTGCAATAGAGAGATCATGAAAACTAATAATTGAAGGAGAAGATTGGATAATTATAATAATAAATTGAATAATTGGAATAGATTAAGGTAATAAAGAAGTTAATGTTTTTAGTATGATAATGAGGGTAAGATAGCTATGTTAGCAACTCAGATTGAAGCCTTGAAATACAAGTACTAAGTAGCTGAAAATAAATTGAAGGAACAAGATGATATAATTGGATAATTGAATGATGATTTGGATAACTTTGACAAACACATTCAAGAATTGGAAAGTGAAAACTAAGATTTAAAGGCTAAGATGCAATAACAATCAATTAGAGCTTATTGATATATTGATAAATAATATATATAATAAAATAAATTAACATATGTGTCCTAATTTGACATTAATTATGCTGTTACTTTTGTTGGGAGTTGGTTCATCTTAGTTATGCACTTGGACAGATGATTCAGGATACACTTATAATTTGAAGTCTTTAGATAAAGATGGAGGATGGCAATTGAAAGACGAAACAAGTGGGATGGGGATGTTTAGTATGGTTTACATTTTCAATTTCTGTGATTTTAAACCAATTAGATGTCATGATAGATAGGTGGGAGCTATTGAAGCATTGGCAGTAATGGGATAAATAACAGAGAATTGTGATGTAGCTGGATTGGTAGAAACTTAAACGTTTGAACATTTGGATTAAAGAGATATAAATAAAGGCATAGTTGTAAAGTACACCTAGGGAGACTTATGTATGGATCCAAAATAACCAACTGGGGTTATGCAACCTAGACAAGCTCATTTTTTTATTGAATGTGGAGATGATGATGCCACATTCACAGTCTTGCCAGATAATGAATGCATAGATCAATTCAAAATTCGTCATCATGTTGGCTGCAGAAATGCAAGTATCGATATCATATCAATAATGTAGGTTCACATTGGTTTCTTAAGTTCATTTTTATTATTTGTTTGTATTTTGGGGGCCGATTCCTATACAATCGTAAGAAATTGCAAATAGAGGGAGAGGAAGCCATCCCTCATATTCATTTAATCAAAACTCTTATTCCTTAGGCAAGAGCAATCTTTCATTTTGGTGTAGATAGGTTGTAAACTCAGGTTCAGAGATTTAGACATGGTGGCTATGATAGTATATGATTAAATTAATTAATTAAAATATCTATGTACAGATTTCGATAACTTTGGAAATTCAGTACACTCCAATTCCACAAAGGAGTTAGTGAACACTAGAATGTTTCCTAGAATGTAGTCTTAAGAGGAGTCACTCTCAAAGGCAGATATAATGATTTACCAAATATGCTCTTCTTCCCTGAAGCCTGTGATCCTGTTGAAAATTGGATCCCATTCTTCAGTGACCCAGCCAATAAGGTAGAAAAGTGTGTGAATTTGATAGATTCTTGATTATAGAAATGTGCATATTTTGAGTCCAAGAAATTTTGGTACATCAGATAAACATTACTCATTCGATGTTGAAGATCTGGCCAATGATGTTGTTAGATACATGTATTATAACAAAATCACCATGGCAACTTTGGCTGGACATGGATTTGGTGCAAAGGTTGCTTTAGCTGCTGGATCTTATCATCCTGAAAGAACAACAGGTGTTTTTTGTATTGACTACTCACCTATGGATTAAAGATATCATGAGGCATTTACAGAATTCAGAGGCTTCATTAAGAAATTGTCAGAAATTAATACTAAAGAAATGACCAAATCATAAATTGAGGCATTTCTCAAAGAAAACATAGAGGTTAAATTATTTAATTATTTCTATATAGTGTGTTAAATGGAGATCTATTTTTAGTGATAATCTTGTTAAATTACCTTCAGGATAATGGGATTGGAAATTTGCTCTCAAATTCTTAAATGACAATATTTAATTTAATAAGGCTGACTCTCTTGCCTTCTGGCCAGTCAAAGCTGGTCTGTATACAGGCAGAGCTCATTTTGCATTCCCTGAATTTTCAAGATGGGTGCACTTAGGAACCAATACTCTACCAATGTTAAAGGTATGTCCATAAGTGAGAGGCTTTGGACATGATGTTCATTCAGTTTAAGGAGATAATAATACCTTAAGTAAATAATTCAAATTTATTTAGACCATTGGATTTATGAATTCAAAGATTAATCTTTTGTTTTTGCAAGTCGATTCACTAAGTACTTATTATATTTATTTGAGATTCTTATCTATGTATGATGGTGTTCACCTTTTACTCAAAGACAGAACTGAAGTCGGAAAGGAATTCGTTCCTTCTATCATTTATTCTAAGAAGGATCCCAATCATGTTTATTCGGACTATTCTCCTGCTCATTATTATCATAATTGGAGATTTAACAATGTCTACAAAAATTTAGATACCCAAAATAAATGATATAATACCATACAATAATAAATAGAACCTATATAAATTATATCATTAATTAATAATTCTTATTTCATTTTATTAATTTCAACTTAAAGAACCTTTCTAAGGGCAAACAACAATAAATAAATCTAAAATCTTTTTTTTAAAACTGACTCAGTAAGAAAATTAAATATATCACTCATATAAATGTAAATAACAAATTGAAAATTTTATTAATTAATGGATTCAAGCAATTCTCAGGATGATTCATATTAAAAAGTACAATAAAATTGTGAATTAAGGATTCACTGCTTGATTTGATTTTAAAACAAAAAAAACCTGCAGGTTATGAGAAGGAAAAAATATCAATAGATTTCTCTAATTCTATAATGAGCTTAGGTATGTTCAAGAAACCGAAACAAATTTATATCCAAAACACTCATCACACAAAAGAAATTCATATTTCAATGATCAAAGGTAAACCAACTAATTTATTTAAGAGATTAGAGATCAATCAGTCTTTTAAGTAAAATAGATATCTTGAAATAAGGGAAAATTCAAAGGATAATGTCGTACAGTAGACAAATATTTGGTGAGGACTAATAAATTGAAGCAAGAGTGCAAAGAGTGATCAATACAGTCAGAAGGAAGAGTTGTCTTTGTTCTAATTGTGGCCAATAAAGTGAGTTTGAGAAACGGTCGAATACATTTTAAGTAAGACCCCAGCATCAAATCAATTCGGAATTGAGAATAATGAAATACAACACAAGAAATTAAATCAAGCAGCAATCTTTAATTAGAATGCATAAAATAAAATAATTATAAAGCAAAAAATATCATATATCAAGTTTGTCAACCCAAATGGAGAATCAGTTTCAATACAATCAAACTCCAGTTTTAGTAGAACCTCCCTTGGTTGATCTAAAGCTAGATTTCAGAAAGAGAATAACTCCCAAACCAGTTGTACTAAAGTAATATCTTCCTACACAGAAAAATTATTTTGTAAATCAGTATCATATAACTACAAGAGTTAAAGCAAATATTACTCCTATTTAAAAAACTCTACCATCACTTTAATCCATTACTCAAAGCAGGAAACATCTTTTTCAAAGTAAATTCATTTGACAATTTAATCTGAATAAATTGTAATTTATAAGAATTAATATATAATGTTTGATGACAATTAAAAAAGTCATATAACTAATAAATAATTTTTAACCTCTATTGAATATTAGTTTTTTTATCAAATAACATTTTTAATTTTTCACTTATATTATATTTTAAATGAGTCAAAGCACAAGAGCTAGGTATTTATATATATTTAATGTGAATATAGAGCCAATAGCTAACAGAGCTAGATATCCAAAAAAAGCATTCGGAAATATAGTTCTGATTACTATGACTCGGATGCATCAGACTCAGAACCAATGATTAAGAAGAGAATTGTAAAAATATGGACACCTGAAGAAGATCAGATGTTGTAAGACTGTTATGAAAAATTTAATGGAAATTGGACACAAGTAGCCTAAGCAATACCTGGAAGAAATTAATCGCAGTGTTCATAAAGATGGAAAAGAATAAATCCAAATAGAGTATAATAGAGATTATTATAAGATTAAAATGAGAAAGCAATGGACAGAAGAAGAAGATAGACAGGTGTTACGTTTGATTTAAAAGTTTGGAAAAAATTGGAAAAGAATTGAAAACGAGATGACTGGGAGAAGTGGGAAATAGATAAGAGAAAGATTTATCAATAAGTTAGATAAAACTATTAATCATGATCCATTTGATGAGAGGGAAGATGAGGAAATCTATAAATTGTATATAAGTTTGGGTCCAAGATGGAGTGAAATATCAAAGAACTTAATAGGAAGACCTGTAATCTTTTCATCAAATAATAAAGGAAAACTCGGTTAAGAATCGATTTTACTCTCATATAAAGAAGCACTATAATATTTAAACTAAGGAATCCGATTCGGATGGTAAGGAGATTACTCCTCAATAACAATACTCAAAGTGTGATTTCACAGGAAAAGATTATTTAATAGAATAAATATAAAAGGAAGATAAAAAACTAGATACTATACAGAGCTAGTTTGAGCAAGAAAACTCAATAAATAACTTATAATAACATAACCATTATATGCAAACCTCATATAATGGACTTGGGAAAGCTGGTATATGAAAATATTATAAATTGCATAGATTCTCTAAATTCTAATGGCGATTTCTTGTAATTTGCACAATAAATGAGTCTAGAACAGAAACATCTCTATGCGACAGATATTAATCAACAAGGATCCAATATATTTCAAGATGTCTAACTTCCTTTTCATGATCTACTTGATGATCAATAAGATCAATAATCATTATCAAAGAAAGCATCTTTATATTTGAGAACAGATAGTGATATTGTTAATCAAGACCTATAATTACAATATTAATTAAGTAAAATGAGTATGGAATTAGAATGACAAATAAATATATATATTAATTCAATTATCATCATCTACATCAAGATCGTCATCATCTTATTAAATTTCTGGTAGTTTCCCACATTATTCTTTGAGAGAAGTATAGAAAATAAGTTCAAAATTGTTTTTGAATTCAGGCAGTGGTTTTTTCTTGGTAGGAGCAGGATACATTGGATCTATTGCAATTCTAATAGTATTTTCGACTAAATGATTTATCAATCTAGACAATAGAGGACAACAAGTTTCAAGACATGGATTTGTATTCACTTCAATGAGCCAAGGTTTGAAATCACTGTCTATCATAAAATCCAGTCCAAATAACTCAAAAGTATAGAAATGGCGATTTGGATCTAGATGTTAATAAGAAGCTTTGACGATGTCAGAGCATAAACTCTTTAATTGTTCTATCGTGTTATTAAAATTTAAATTATAGATTTCCTAAACATACTTAGAAAAATCATTAAAAGAGACCTTAAATTAAATTAATCATTTACTTTATTTCCTGTTTCGTATTTTCCATAGTTTTTGCTGTACTTCTAAACAGCATCATTAGTCAAATGAGTATATTTACAGTCTGTGTCATCCAAATTGAACTCCTTGCAACTCGTTCTTATATACCCTTCCTAATACCAGTAAGCCTTGAATTGATGATTTATACAGGTTATCAACATAAAACATCTTATATCGAACTTCCTTTTGTTGTATAATAATGGCTTATTTATATATTATTGGACAATAAAAGTCTTTTTTACACCATTTGAATGCAATTCCTTATAAGACACAAGTCTTTTGACTTAAGATATAGAGTTGGCTACCTCTATTCCATTACCTCTGTTCGATTATTCCCCTGGTTTTATTATCCATACATTTATATTGTTCTTTCTTGCATATTCTTCAAATTACTAATACACAGGATCCTTAATACCATCTTAAATATGAAATGTCAATGGTATGAACTGAAATGGATCTTGTCCTATTGATTCATAATAGGATTTCATATTATAATATAATGCTTTCTTATTTGAGATCTAGAAATTGCCTTCTAAGTGATTATGTACTCTTAAAATATTACTCGAAACGAAATTTGTATACTTTTCTTCATCCAACTTCAGCTTTAACTTATCATAAACTTATTTTTTCTAGCCTTTTGTGAATGTCGACTGATTTCCGGTAAGGGTTATCAGATCCTTATAAAATCCCTGTTTTCTGAGTTATGTCCAATAAAGATTCACATCAGTTTAAGGTGTATCAAGTAAAATCCACCAAGATCGAGACTTTATTAATTGTCTAACAAGTTATCCATTATTTCCTTTTGTTATAAATGCCTTGTAGACTATCTTCTCTTAAGGAATTATCATTAATAAATTTGAGAAGCTTAGGATTGTAGCAAAATCGGAAGGATTTTCAAACATGTTTTATTCTTCTTATTTATTTGGAAAAGCCTTTTTAATTGCGAATTTGTTTCTTATTGTATTGATTCTTCTTGGCTCAAGAGAATGAGGCTCAGCAGTTTCAGTAAAACTTTTTCTGCCATAAACTCTTGTTTCACTATATTTTCTTATTGATATTTCTTTTTTTGAAGTAGTAATTAATTCTGCTTTAGGAGGATAAGCCAAAATTGATGGCAGATTTTTCTAAGTATTAATTTATGGAATCTAATTATGTTTCGAAAACGATTCTTATTGCTTAATTAAATCTACTAATTATTGAAATCCTTTTAACTTGATAATATTCAGCTTTGGCTAAAAGAGTCTCGGCTAATTAAAATTTACTTCTTGAAATCTTGTACTCCCCTTAATGACCAATTAATCTAATTCATTATAGTTATACATTTTATTAATAATTATTATAAGTACAAATTATAAATGAAGTCTCATTTTTTCTATTATCAAAGGAATTTATATATGATCTTAAGCTTATTTAAAGGTCTTTATTATAATAACCTTATGTAATCTGCTCATAATTATTAAAGAGATTGCAGTTAATAGGAAATGCATTTAAAAATTAATCTATTTAGGTAAATCGGAATTAAAAACAATCCAAAATAGCTTGAACCCTTTATTTTATTTTGTTATATAAGTAACTCCTTCTTAGTAATTTTGTTTTAAGGTAATATATAATCAAAGGTTGTAAATTGTAAAATTAGATTATATCAAGACATTAACTGTCTTTCATATCTAATACCAATTTTAGATTAAATATAGAATGCATTAAAAATAAAGACAGTACAAAAGATATAAGTTAATAATTTAGTTTTATACATTAAACAAATAATAAAATCAAAAATTTCTACTAGGAAATATTATGTTTGAGATCTATAAATCTTCATTGATAATCTCTTACAGTATATAAATTTGATAAATTGAAAGAATTTTATTTCTAAATTATGATAAATTGGAGACTTCTTTTAAGCCTATATAGTTTTTATTTTTCCCTTTAGATTTCAATTTCTAATTGATTATTCTTAATTATCTTTTGCATCTATAGAATAGATAATTTCATAATTTAAACTAAAATAAAGTTTGTATTATCAAACTTCCAATCTAATGTTTGTTTAGAAATGAAATTCATAAATATTTTGTCAATTTTAGATAAACAAATAGAAAATTTCATGACAAGGGAAATTTGATAAGCATATTAATATTTTATATAGACACTAGGATTTATAAAATAAATTATTAATTAAAATATATTAATTTAATAATAAATTCTTAACAATCTTTTGTCTTTCTTAAAAGTTTCTTTTTTTTTTAGAAATAAGAAAATGATTAAAGATTGAATTTATATTATATTCTTAAAGTGTAAGTTTAAGAAGGCCATTACGTAGTATTTTTTATATTTTATTTATTCATTAAATTTTTAATGACTGATTTAATAAAACAATTAGATGGCATGTTCACAAGAGAACACCTAGAGAAAAATAAATACCTTCTAAAAAACTTGGACCCAAATTTGAATCTACCAATAGTGGCACTTCAAAAAGAATACTCGCTAGCAAAGCATTCCATAGAAGAAATTTTAGGAGTAAGATAATATATATCTATGATAGGCTTTGAAGCAATGCAAAAATTGCAAATTGCATGAAGGATATGTGACTCTATTGATACCTCCACACACAAAGAATATTATAATAAATGAAATCAGCTAAACAAATGCAGATTTCAAAGCTTACCTGATTGAAAAATATCTGAAGAACGTTGAGTGTGAGATATCATTTGAAGGCGGATGTTGTAGAGTGACATTTAAGGATGATGAAATTGGCTTGAAGTTTTTAGATTAAGCAGTGAATGATCCAAAAGATCCATTAAAGGCATATGTGGAACCAGAAAATGTGTATCAATCACTGACAAAGAGTTTGGGATTCAACAATCAAGCACAATACTTATATCAATACAGTAATAGTGTCTTAGTAATTTAGATAACTAAATGTTCTAAAATTTATATATAAGAAAGGCTTCGGATGATGTTGCAGCATAGACATAATAAGAAAAGACTGCCAAACCATATTATCCTCCAGTTCAATAGCAATAACCAAATCCCAGAAAATAATCAGGTTAAGAACGAAAGGGAAGCGAGTAAGTCGAGCATTAAGATAAAAAAACAAAGACTCCATCATCAGGACCCAAAGAGATTTATGTTGAAAAATAATCATTAGAAAAGTAGGAGCAAAATGTAAAAAATGTCGAGAAGCCTCCAAAGGTGCAATAGAGTCCAGTATTTTAATTTATTTAATTATTAGTATGTTGAAAAAAAGTCAACTTCAAGAAAAACTTCAGAATAAATTTAACCAGCTAAACATAAGTATTTATAAAAATATATTCAATAATAGAGGAAGTAAAGACATCTAGGGATCACCAATAAGAAAGGCAACTATTCAATATAAAAAAGATAATTTAATTGAGATATTTAAATAAATTTAAGGAAACTTGAAAGCTAATCCAAAACTTTAAAAATTAAGTGAATAAGACAGAGCATTGTTATTAAGACAAAATGGTGAATTAACATTGGAAGCCATTCATCCAACACCATGTATTAGAAAGGAATCAGTAAGAAATTATATTATATAACATAGTATGCTTCGCCTTAATAACATATAAAATAATCCCCTGCATAGATTCCCTAAAGAAAACCACAATAATGATTATTAATAATAAATATAAAAACGGATTAAATGTCACACAAGTCTCTATTAGTGTTGTTATTAGTAACAATGGCAATTGCTACTGAAAGTCCTGCTCTTTAGCAATTAAGAAAAAAATTAGAATAAAGCGAATATAATTCACAATTAGTTGATATGTTGGAATTAAGTTTGGCAGGCGGATAATTAGATCGTGTTTTTGAGTTGTTATAAAAAATGATCGATGATTTAACTGGATAAATTAATTCTGCAAATTTGGAATATGCTTCAAGAATGGCTGCATTTTAATAGAGCATAGAATAATTAGAGGCAAATTTAGCATCATTATAAAATGAAGTTTAAACAACAAATCGAAAAATAGGAGAAATTACATAATCAATTTCAACACTTACATCTACTAGTGTTTCCATTAAGAAACAATTAGAAGCAATAAATTAAAGAGAAGAGTAAATCCGCGATAATAGAGCTAAGGAGATCTAGTCTGTATAAACTAATTAGACTGCTGCTTAAAAGATTTTAGGAGCTCTAGAAGAAATTCATGATAAATTGGTTAAGGCTGTTCTTTCAAATTCAGGTTCATTCCTTGAAGAAACTGAAAAATAAGAAATAATAAAATAAGTAAAACAAGAATTAGGACATAAACATCCTCTTGCCTTATTATTAGATTTATCTGTGAAGTAAATGTATTGGGTAATTAAGATTTGATGAAGTAACAGCTAGAAAAGCTATTGAATTAATTGAATAAATAATTGCATCAATTAAGGATGGTTAACAATTCAGAGAAGAAAATCAAACAGCTGCAGAACAAAACTTTAACTCATTAATTAATGAAGTGTCAATTTTAAGAGAGAAATTAGGATAGGACAATCAGAAGACTAGCAGCTCTTTGAAGAATAGATAAAATGATTTGGTATGCTTAAATCACTTATTGACATATAGAATATTGTATAGAGAAGAAATAAACAGTTGACTTTGAATTAGGAAAATACTTAATAATTATTAGAAACGACAAGAGTTCAAAAAGATTTATATGATTCAAATTTCAGATCCAATGCTAGTAAGAGAGAAGGACAATTGAATTCGTTAAAGACTGCCTTTTAAATTTTAAGAGACAACGAATAAGCATTGAAAAAATGATTAGATTTATTCACAACAAAAACACGATAATTTTTAATCATTGATATATATCCAAATTCTTTTAAATCAATCACTTGAAGATGAGGATTATTTTCTTTTTTTAGTTTTTTATTTCTTCTTCCTGTCTCTTGAAGATGAAGAAGATGATGAACTTGAAGAGCTGGAGGGACTTCTCTTTTTATATTTCTTACTCTTTCTTTTGTGACGTCTAATTAGTATTAAATAAATACCTTGAACTTGAGCTTGATGATCTTCTTTTTTATCTACAATTACGAGCACTAATTCATATCATCATATTAATTACAAATGTCCTATTCTGCCGCATTGATAGCATTCACCGTCCTTTTTCTTGGCTCTGGCTATCTCAACAACGAAAGTGTTCCCATCTTAGTCTTTTTGATTCATTTCATTCACTGCCTCTGTAGCTTCTTCAGCTTTTGAATAAGCCTAATATAATATATGCTAAAATACAATGAAACAAAAACGACCCTTCCAAGAAAATTCACTAATCTCTCCATATTTGGAAAAAAGAGTTTTGATATCTTCCTCATTTTTATCTTTTGTTGAATATCCTGTTACAAATATCCGATTTTCTGTCTTACTCTAATCACTCATTGACATCCTTAAATTAATTAATTTATTTATTAATAATTAAATTTTATTTTTATACAATGGGTCAATGTTAAGTACCTCAAATGCAATAAATTGAAGATGATTTTGCTGCTATTTAAAGAAATGCCGTCACTCTCAAAGCAGTCCCAGAAAAACTCAATTAATTGGAGGCTCAGATAAACGGCATCAAAAGCACTGCTGAGCAAGTATTATTAACTCAATAATCCTATAGCTCACTACCTCTGTCAATCATATTACATAAACCCTCGAGAACATTAGAAAGAGTCTTCCGTGATACAATTTACAAAATTGAATTATAATTACAGTTATTATGTTATTCAATTAAAACCTTACGAGTCTTACTTTAAAAAGTATGGTCCATCATGTTGTACGAGCATTCCTAATTAATTAATTATTTTATATACTTCTGGAGTATCCAAAAGAATTCGAATAGTTCATACTATCATTTCTTCTGAAAAACCCTTGTCTGTTATACACTATTGGTGACTTTGGCAATTTGCTGTTTTCATCAAATTATGAAATAGAATTCATCATTAATCGTTGATCTCCCTACTCTACTTTTTCCTGTTAATTTGAGCAATTAGAACATTGGCAACTTTCATGGCATTTCTAATTGTTCTGAAAACAATCGCAATAACGTTTTAAGCATTTCGATTTTTTGCATTTGCAACTAATTCCAACAGGTACTTCTTTCTTATCAATATTATTAATTAAATACCTCAATTGATTAATTTTGCAATTTCAATTTATTTATGGCTTCACCTCTTTCCTCTTTATAATCTTCAGTATTATGACACCCCTGGCATTAACATTGAGTAGTACACATATTACCATTTGCAAAGCAATCACAATATTGTTTTAAACACATAGATTTGTTACATTTACACTTTAAAGATTTAGGAATGTTTTGAGATTATTATTTGTCACTCACCAATTAAATATAAGTATTTACATCCATGACATCATAGAGTTTACCATCATAACCTTATTTAATACAATTTAATAAATTCAAAACAATAGGCTTATTCCTAGCTTTTTGAGCCTTAAAACCTGACATTTATAATGCAATTACCACTTTTCTCATTAGGATATGTTTTAGTTATTTATAGTTTTTTAATGCCTGGGTTGAATCTAAAATTCAGACTTGTAATCTTGTTATTAGATTCATCATTATCAATATTTACTTTTGAAATGACTGGTTCCCCAATTAGCTCTTCTTACTTAGTTTTTGATTCTAAATAATAAATAAATAATTTAAAATATAGATAAAATAGCTTATTATATCCATTAAACTATCTTATGTTTCATACCTGTAGGAATTTGTGAAGGTAAACTCTGTTTCTTTTAAGCTCTAGTATTCATTAAAAATTTTAATTATTTATATAATCTATACATTTGATGGTAATAATATTCTAAATTAAATTTGGAAGGTTTATAAAATATATTGATTTCGATGAGATAAGAGGTAATTATAATTAGATTCTATATTTTGTATAATATTTTTATTTTTCATTATAATATATTATAATGACATAGGAGAGAGGAAGTGATAAGAAATAAAATAATATATGCTTTGTCAGAGGAGGGAACGAACTAGATGATAACTTTAACGAATGGAATTTGGCTGAAAGTGGTTTTGGGAGATAATCATTTTAAAGGAATTCATAAGCACCAAGGATGTAATACTTAATGGATAGAGAAAGTTAATAAAAGCAATAGGATGAAGAGTTTGTTGAAAAAAAGTATTTATTAGATTTTAATCTAGATCATTGATGAGTGTGGAAGACCAAATGTTATAAAAGTAATCTATCTAATCGTTTTAATCAAGAGGATCTAATTTTAATTTATTTAATCGATTTTCTGGATATAACATCAATGATTAATAACCTAAAAATAGTTTAACATTTAGTTAAACATTTGAATAATAATAAAAATTCAGTTTGGAAAAAAGTGAGAAGAGCGAAAAAAGTGAGAAGAGTGAAAAGCAAAGTCTTGAACAAAGAAACTCCTCTTTCAGACCATCCAATATATCAAATAGAAAATCAAAAGAAAATGAATTAGAAATTGTGTTTGAATGGCAAGATGAATCAAATAATCAAAATGCAATTGAAGATTTGATTAACAAATTGACTTTGGAGAAATAATGTGAAATCATCCCTGATCGATTGTCGTTAATACCACTGTCTAAATAAGGGTGTATTTGTAAGAAGACATAATGTCTGAAATTTTATTGCTAATGTTTCCAATAAGGTAAATTTTGTGGAGAGACTTGTGAATGTTTGGATTGCTGTAATAATGAATAGAATAAAGAATTAATTGAATAGACAAGAAGTCAAATAAACAGAAATCTGAATGATGAAGTTAAATGCTTTTGCAAAAAAAGTAAATGCTTAAAAAAATACTGCGAATGTTATAATGCAGGCAAAAAATGTGGAGTGGATTGCAAATGCGAAGGGTGTATGAATTATGAAATTAATCTGCATGAGGCTCAAAGATTAAGTGAATTTTAAATATAATAATAAAAGAGAGTGTAATTATCATGAGTAGAATTTTGAATTTTTCACTTTATACATAATAATGCTTGATAATTTAACTAACTCTTCGACATATTAGGTTGATAACGAGTTTATTTAACCCTCACTACAATCAATTAAAATATCGGACATCTGTTATATCTATTACATCGGTAATACTTCAGGCAACTATTTGTGCACCATTGTAAATCTTTGTTATTGTTACTGTTGCTTTTACACTTTATCCTAATTCTCTTTAGCAGCACTAAATAGAGTAGAACTTCTATGATGTTACAATGTTTTTTTCCTTTGCACATCTTATACTTATTATTATTATTATGTCTAAAGTGTTGATTAATTAAATTTGGTTTTTAGCACAGTGTTCCTTTGTTGAGAATGAGGTCGATGCTCAATTTGAGTCTTCAAGGTAGTCTTGAATCTCTAAAACTAATCAAAAAGGTCCATCTTATTTGAATTTTAAATAATAAAAATGTTAAAAATTATCGAGATTTTCAATATTAATAACTCTGATTCTCAATCATTACCTCATAAGAAAATTAATTCCATTTTATAATTATCAATCTATAGATATTTTATATATGCTTATGTGATCGTATTGCAAAATCAATCAAATTTTGGGGTACGTCCAATACTTCTTTGGTAATATTTAAGCATTCTTTAATCTTAGTCATCCATCCAAGAATCCAAACCATTTTATTGATCCATACTGTTATTCATTGCTCTCTTCATAACTGATGAAATCAGTCAAACTAATCAAAGGTCTTTGAACTATTATTAGCTTAATTCAACCCTCATACCCTGATAAGAATGCAATCAGATCTTCCAAACTTCTATGTGGTCTTGAATAGGCCTCTAATCTATTTTTGAACAATATTTTATCAGCTTCAGCATCTAATCTTTCCAATTCCTTTTCGCTTTCCACCTTTTTGGGTGCAACATATTTTGGATCATAATAGTTTGATTTAACCCAAATGAATGATCCAATCATACCAGCAAAGAAAAAAAAGTTGAATCCTCTAAGCTAAATGTTATATAATAAGTTTAATTACACAAGCTTCACTTCTTGCCATTCTAAATACAGTGTCCTTCCATCTCAAAACTCCTTTTGTTTTGAACATACCAATATCATCCTAATTGAACAATATGTTAGCCTTTCTAATTATGATAAGAACTTAAATGTACCTCCAAACACGAAGATTCCAACTTTGTTTTGAAAAGTTTTTATACCACATTCCAAAATAAATAATATTTATTAATTAAACAATCATTTGATTTGTATCTAAAATACTTATATCTTTTATTTAATACTCAGAACAAGAATAATCTAAAGACTATTTGAATACATCTCAATGTATTTTATATAATGTGAATACTGTTGATTAATAAAATATTCACATATCTTTTCATTGAGAATAATCAAATTGCTGTTTTCAGATCTTAAAGAATACGAAATCCCTATAATATTCACTTTAATACATTATTTATTTGAACATAATCACGAAGATTAGAGTTCAACAATAATTTTTTAATAATTAAATTATTATTTAAAAAACTAAGATTCCTTTAAAGCATCAAGATTATTACATACTTTTCTTATGTCAATTGCCATAAAGCATTAATTAAAAAAATATAATAATAATTTTAATTAACTCTTTCAATTTTTGATAATACATTTAATAAAATGAAAAATAAAATTATGATATTTTGTCATAAATCATCATCCTTTTGAATAATCCTGATTCTTTGATTAATTAAAATAATTATTTTATTTAATGGGCCTTTGCCGATCCAAGGCAAGACAAGACAAATAAGAAATTTCAAAACAACCTACCACAAAAAAGCAAGAAACCTTTGAAGTAGGTCCAGACAATTTTGCAACACTAAAATAAGGCTAAGTTACAAGTTATTATAGAGTTGAAAAATCTCTTGGAAAAGGTAAATGGTCGAATTATAATGTAGGCGCTTATGGAGAAGTTCGATTAGTAATTCATAAGCAAACAGGATAAAGAAGAGCTATGAAGCAAATAAAGAAAGACAAAATTGTAAAAGAGGACGAAGAAAACTTATTAAATGAAGTCACAATACTAAAATAATTAGATCATCCAAATATTGTCAAATTATACGAATTGTTCCAAGATAAAAATAGTTTCTACTTAATTACCGAGTATTATAATGCATATATTTTTAGATATTTAGAAGGTGGTGAGTTATTGTAAAGAATTTCTGAGTATAAGACATTTACTGAGAAAATTGCAGCTGAATTTCTAAAATAGATTCTTTCTGCAGTGATGTATTGCCATGAGAGAAAGATAGTTCATCGAGATCTGAAACCTGAAAATATTTTATTAGAATCTATGAAATAAGACTCAAATTTAAAAATTATAGATTTTGGAACATCAAGACGAATATAAGAGAATTAATTTTTGACAAAGAAATTAGGAACTGTAAATTTCTATATTTAATAATTCAGCCTTATTATATAGCCCCTGAGGTTTTGAAAAAGAAATATAATGAAAAATGTGATGTTTGGTCATGCGGTGTCATATTATATTAGATGTTGAGTGGTTAATTACCATTTGATGGATAATCTGATGAGATTTTATTAAAAATTGATATTGGCAATTACAGTTTTCCAAGTAATTTAAATAAAATATTAATCCGTTTAGCTGAAAATTGGAATGGAATTTCAGATTAGGCAATTAGTTTAATTAAGAAAATGTTGGAAAAGGAACCCAGTAAGAGAATTACAGCAAAATAGGCATATGAAGATCCATGGATTTAAAATAATGTTCATGTGGCCAAAATTGATGCTCGATAACTTAAAAATTTATAATCTTTTTACGTATTATAACAAATATATAAAGAGTAAAAATAAAGTAAGAACAGCTTTAATGTAATTCATTACTACCTAAGTAATGACAAACTAAGAAAAGGAGGAGTTAATAACACTATTTAAGTCTATTGATAAAAATGGAGATGGATTATTGAGTAAAGAAGAGCTGTTAGCTGGTATATAATTATAAATAGATTAGTATACAGCCAACAATATGATCCACTGAAAGCATAATAGATGGTTGAAGAAGTATTTGAGAAAGTTGATATCAACAAAACAGGAGCAGTAGATTTTACTGCTTTTGTGTCTGCAGCATGTTAATAAGAGAAAATGCTGAATAAGATTAAACTAGAGCAAACTTTCAAAATTTTTGATATAGTAATAATTGAATATTTAATTTCATAGAATGGAGATGGTTAAATCAGTAAGGATGAATTATAAGAAATAATGGGAGGAATAGATGATCAATTGTGGTAAGAAATCTTATAGACATGTGATGGAAATGGAGATGGTGAAATCTAATTCGATGAATTTATTACTTATCTAGTCTAAAAATATTGATTCATATAATTGATATTTAAATAATCACTATTTATTAATAATTTCATAAACTAACAACTCTTTGTTGATTTCATTAGCTATTAAAACTACAGTGTTTTAAGTACTGGAAGGCATTTAAACTAATTGAAGTTTTGATCTGATCATATTCTCAGATAATGATAAAGCAACTTCAATCTTTTATTCATTTTAAGCCCAACCCATATCGTTGTTCTACAATCTCCAAAATCTTAGAGATTTACTAGACTATAAATATGTTATCACTGATATTGTTTCTATTTGATATTATTATTCAAATACCTTTATTGGCATCTTCAGCTATAATAAAATCACAGATCGAATTAGTATTTTTTTGAATGTCCGATTCTAAAATGACACATTAATTCATCAAATTGACAATCTTTAATGACCCTTTAATTATTATACAATAATACCCTCTAGATTTCCAACTAACAATAAATTTGGATTTGATTAAAACTAATTAATTATTTAAATTTATCCAAGCATGTTCCCACATTAAATGATTGATTCACAATAAGTATTTTCAAAAGACTACTGATTGTATAACATTTTCCAAATTGATAATGTTTAATCATAAGAACTACAAATAAACTTATCATGTTTTTTTAATAATAAAATAGATGATATCTGTTTCTAATGTTTTCCCTTGATGCCATTCTATTATAATTTAGATGACTAAAAGTTATACACCTCCACAGTTCCAACTTAATCTCCAAGTACAAGACAAGAGTTATCCTATAAATAGCAAGTTTATGTTATTTAGTTGTTGAATAGATATTTATGATAGATGTATGGGACAATCATTGATGAATTAGTAAAATCAAAAGCCCAGACAACTAACTATTCATTTGATAATGTAAACAAATAAGTTGATGGTTTAGAGTTATTATGTTACTGTAATGGAACAACCTAATCAATTGATTTGTGTAATTATATGATTGGAGTTATATGAGTAGACAATGTATGAATTCGCTTTTAAATTGTATCAAACACTCTCAAATGAGGGTCATTACTACATGTCATTGCAAATATCTATGGAGTAATAACTTCAATTGCTGATACATTAAAGTCTAATTAATATTTTTTTAAAGGCTTTAATGTAAAATCACTACATTGCCCTACTATAGTTTTTGAATGCATAGCTATGCTATTTTAAGGAGAAAACGTGAGTTTTTGATTTATACGGGGTGATTTCGATACATTTTAATTGCTGTTGTAATTGTGTGTCATATTTTCAGTTGGCAAAGAATACTATTTATGAAGATTTTTGGGTTAATATTTTATGGGTGACACTATCTTTCTGGGCAAGGTAATGTTTAGTTTTGTTTTAAAATGGTTGTGTATTTAATCAGCCAATTAATTTACGAAGCTATCTACACCATCTTAAAATGCAAACACAGGAAGGTTATATGTCATTTCAGTTATTGATTCTGCACATTACTTGATATTTTCTATTGGATCATATGGCTTGTTAATTAATTTTCTAATTGAATTAATCAATTCTTAAGCTTCTTTTGAATTTGATTACTGTAATTTATAAATTAAGTTGTGCACATTACTATAAGGATTACATTATTTCTATAAAATATATGAGTCATCCATAATCAGTTTACAGATTTTAAATTATTCTTTATATTTTGTATAAAAGTCTTCTATATCTTATTCTAATTATGCTTATGCTTAATTGCATTTTTCTACAAAAAGATCTTTCAGATAATTGAAATCTTCATTAATTAAAGCCTTCTAAGCTTTACAATGTTCATCAACCTTTTTGAGATGCATCTCGTTATCTTCACACCACTTTAAAACAGAATCAATTTAATTGATATCTTTTATCTATTTTAAGGTTTTCGAGCCTTCTTAAATAGTCTTGGCTACTTTCTAAAGCCATTCTGAAATTTGAACTATATTTGAATAATGCTCAGAGTGAGCGTCTGGACACATTTGACAAATCAAAGGTGAACGATTGCAATTTGGATTAATACATCCTGTTACTATTAATTCTCTTCTATGAATTGGACATTTGATTGAAATATTTTATTCCATTAACGGAACTTTTAATATATAATATTTAATATGCTTTAAATCTCAAGAGAAATTAAAGCATTAGTAAGTAATTTATCCTAATTTTAGGAGTCTATTAAAAAGAAATCATAATTGATAGAACTCAGAGATTCTTCTTTATTTCTAAGGTCTATCAATGTTGAAATAAGGTTAAATGGGATTAAAAATATTATTGAGTTTTTGCAAAAATATGAAATCCTATTCATAAAAGTATTTAATGCGATAGAAACTAGAGAATAAAGCTTAAAGGAAATGTCTTAGATTTTGCCAATAAATGATTTATATTTTAGGTCTTTGATGGAATAAAATATTAAATAATCATAAATTTAATACAATTTTTAGTAGGTAGCAAAGTAATATTGCAATTTAAAATATGAAGATTCACATATGTATCTAAAAGAGTAAATAAGTGCGACAATCTAAATTTAAAATAATTGATTAAACTTTAATAAATAATAATATTTATAATAATATCTTATTTAAAACATGAGCCTCAGGATGAAATCAATAATATATAAGAAAATAGATATTTGAATAAGGATTTAATTTAATTATCTATCTGACATTGTTTAACTTAAGTATTAGAAGTGAAACAAATAACAATAAACTGTTATGTAAATTTCTATAATTTTATAAGGACAGAATATATTGTTTTGATATTTTAGAAAATGCATTAATGAGAGCAAAGCTTTTTCTCTGTTAACATTTTAATGGCTTTAAGTTAATTATTCCTATAAACTTCATAATTACTTTTTTGATTTTAATTAGTTATCTACGGTCAAGTCTTGAAACGATTTACAATTTTAAGATTGAAAATATTCTAAATAATAGGAGTTAAAGAATAAATTTAGAATGTCGAACCTTTCAATTTATAATTGAGAATTTAAGAATAGTTGTTGGAACATAAGGGAAGGGAGGAAGGAAATTTGTGTTATGAGATTCTGGGGATAAGAGATGCTTAGTTATTGATTATATTATTAAATTAAATGCATTTTTTTGTTCATGAAGAAATTAACCTTCTTGAGGTAATAAACAATGATTAATATTATCAAAGGCAGCATAAGATGGAAAATTGGATTTTATTAAAAAACAATTGCTCTCTTTAACTTCAAAACAGCAGGATTCATTAACTTCTAAACACCTTTAAGATGCATGTAAGAAATCTGATTATTATGGAAGAAATGCCTTACATTATGTAAATAAATACTTTATAAAGGCTGCTTATAGAGGACATTACGATGTTGTAGAGTATTTTCTCGATCTTCATTGCCTTGATCTGAATTCGAAGGATAACTAAGGTATAATCTTATTTTCTAAACTCTTGAATAGGGAATTCAGCTCTTATGTTGGTTTGTGTAAGAGGATACAATTAGGACATTGATGAATCTACTATTAAACCCAGGGATAAGTAATTGATAGCAGAAACGAAATACAAAATAGCTAAATTACTTTTATAAAGGGGAGCCACGCTAGGCGAATATTTAAAAGACTATATAAATAATCCATTGCATTGGTCTTGCTTTTACGGTGATTTTAAGTTAACCCAGTTGTTATTATGGAAAAATCCTAATCTAAGTAAGAATAATTCTAAGATAGTGCTGAAGAAGAACGATAGAAAATAGTTTCCAATTGACGTAGCATTAATGAAAGGGAAAGATCAAGAGACTCAGAAAAAGGTGGTCAAATACTTAATAGTTAAATTCTTGGCTCATTACTTCAAGAGTGAGCAACATATTCAGTAGTTAAAAAGTTTAGATGAAAATATGGAGGAAAGCGAATTTGAACTCAATTAGGAAGAGATACATAAGGATACAGTAGACAGACGCAAGTATGAAATGGTTGGTCTGAATTACTTGTTTTGGGCAAGTGTTTTAGGCGATTTGGAGTTGGTGAAACCATTATTAAAATAATAATTCTCTCCATTTGCTCCTTCATATAAAGGAAGAAATGCAGTTCATGCAGCTGCCTACCATGGACATGATAAATTGGTAGAACTCTTTTTTGAATCTGAGAATTAAATTAAAAAGTTTAATGTTAAGAAATTGGTCAACATAATGACAATAGAAAAGCCGTAATCAGCCCTACATATTGCAGTTGAATAAGTATTAAACATAATATTGATTTGATTTTAGGGACATGAAAAGATTGTGAGGTACTTAATTAAAATAGGTGCAGATCATCACTTATATAATTTTAGAAATTAAACAGCCTTTGCATCTTCAAGATCAGTAGCCATTAAGGAATTAAGATAAACATTATTGAAAACAGAGAAGAACTTAATTAAAAGTGGTTACAAATATGTACTGGTCGGAACTAATGCAAGTGAAAATTTAGTAAAATAGCAATTGGACAATATTAAGACTAAAGTGAAGGTAGGTAAATTTAAGGCAGTGCCTATAAGATCTTATGATGAATCTTGTTTCTATTATATTATTAAGGTCTCAAATGAATTGAAAAATCTAGTTGCTGATTATGAGAAGATGATGATCTATAATTTTAAGGAAGGGATAATTTGTCAATTCGACAGAAATAAAGCAGAGACATATGAAAATTTTCATCATTATCATGATCAATAGATTATTTTGTCCTTATTGTATGACGAATTTGATTTAGATTAGTTCCTTCATGATAAATTGTTATTAGATCACTTCCCATTGCATGATGATGAGGAGAAGGTACTGATCTATAATTAATGGAAAAGAGAGAAATGGGAACTACTCAAAGAACCATTATCATTGAAATCAAATTAATGTAGAACACCAAGTGCTATTAAAGCATATTTTGGAGCAGAAGTGGGATTCTTTTTTGTTTTTTTAAGTTTTTTCACCACTTGGCTATTCCTTCCAGCTGTACCAGGCATAATGCTTGGGGTTTATGTCTATGCAACAAATGAAATTAATTCTTTATTTGTTCCAATCTACACTATAGCATTAGCTGTTTGGGCAACTATCTTCTTTGAATTTTGGAAGAGAAAACAAAGTGAAATGATGTTTCAATTTGATATGCATGTTGAGACTGAAGAAAAATAGACAATTCCATCATTCAAAGGACAATTTTGGATTGAAGATGTCACTCACAAGATTGAAATTAAATATTCTACTAGAGACAGATGGAAATACTATAAATCAGTCACGCCTTTGGTGCTTTTGGCTGTAATATTGATTGCAGGGGAGTAGATTGGTTACTATTATATTATTCAATTGAAAGAACGCACTACTGAATTTACTATACTTTGTTCTATTGGTTTGGGTATATCAATAAAAATTACTAACGAAATATTTAATTATTTTGCAAGATTGTCACTTGAATATGAAAATCATTAGTATCAAAATGAATTGGAAGATGTCTACATAATAAAGGTGTTCTCTTTTGCTTTTTTGAATTCCTTCGGTCGTTTATTCTACAAGTCTGTCATTGATCCAGACGCAGATGAATTAAATATCATGTCTATTACATTTACTATTGTATGGGCTGTCATGCACTATCTTAGATTTACGATTGTCCCTTTGATTCATTACTCAATTAAGAAGTACTTCTTGAATAAAGAATTCGAATTGTTTCTGGAAGGGAAATGGAGAAAAATGTACACTTCATAGATGGCCAGTATTTTAGATAATGAAACTCAAAATCAGACCAACAAAAGCTTTGACAGAAAAAGCATGGGCTATAAAAAGTTCCTTAGATCAGTTGAATAGAATAAGATTATGATTCCTACTCCCAATCATGTTGATCAATTTACTTATTTTGTAAGGCATTGTTGAATATTTTAGATTCTCCAATTTTGCATGGTTACTATGTTTAGTGCCAGTTCGCAATTAATACCCATAGCTATTTTGTTATTTAATATTATCAATTTAGATGGTCTCCTTTATGGTTTCATTACTTTTGTAAAGAGACCCAGAGCTGAAGCTAAGAAATCAATTGGATTATGGAATAGCGTATTACTCATTGTCGGATACATAGGTACAATAATCAATTGTTTGACAATTTACTATGCAAATTAAGATCAATTGAATAATTTGATTGGCAAAGTAGATGAAACAGATGAATCATCAGTAATAATAGCATTAATATGATAGCAAGCTCTTCGAAATTTCTTACTTCTTATTGCTGCAGAACACATCGTAATTGGGCTTAAGTTTATAATTGAAACTGTGATTCCTGATGAGCCAGGATGGGTGACCAAAGTCTTGAAAAGACAAGAATACTTATTGGAACAAATGATGAAAAATGTCGAAAATGATGGTTCTTAATGTGAAAAATTAAAAGATGATTGATGATGTTATAATATTTTAATTAAAAATTTCTATATTTAATAAAATAATTTTAATGCAGAGCAATCAATAGCAACTGAAAACTTCCAATTAACTCAAAACTAATAAGCCTCCTATTGATATTCGATCATCAAGAAATAATTACGAGTAATCAGCAGATAAGTCCCCAATAAATAAGTCATTTAATGATAAAAAAAAATCTATTCCAAAAGCACATGCAATTTTACAAGAGTTGTTTTACAAAAGATAAAATTCTCAAGAACAATTATTTAAAAGAACCTCCAGTCCAAAATCATAACTAGACAACACATCTATAAATAAATCATAACGATCTATTTCGCCTCAAATTCTTTACTAAATGCCTTTTGAGATTAAAAAAATCTACTAATAAATAAATCAAAGACTAGATTAATAAAAATAATAACAAAATTGCAAAAATAAAGATACTTAAAAATATAAGACTGAAGAATCAAAGTCTCATAAAAATGAATCAACAAGTTCTACTATAAATGATTCAGATGAATAAATTTAAAATCTCATCAATTTAGAAGAAATTGTGTTTACCATCATGGCAGTTATTAGTAGAAAAAAGAAAGTCATCAATTAATGTAAAAATTATCTTAATCGAATATCTCACTTCATATTGGAAGAAAAAGATAAAATTACTTAACAAATACTCTCTAAGTAAATACATCTAGAGAGAATAGGCATCTTAGTTATTCTATACAAAGCATTATCTGACACTTTTGAAGAAGATCAATAGAATTTAAAAAACCTGTTATTCTATATTCACAATAGTATGATTTTACATCTTCAATTAATCAATCAATCTAATACTCTCTCACAATCTCAAAGAGCATTGATACAAGCCAGATTAAATAAAGTCAGACCATAAAAAAACTATCAATTTTTAGATATCAATTTGATCCGTAAAAATTGCAATGTCGTTTATTCACTCCTAGTATTATTGTATTTATTTATCAATATTTCTTAGTGTTGAGAATTCAACAGATGATAAACTAAGTTCTTTGGAAAAAACCTTAGCAAACCTAGATAGAATCACTTTACATTAGGGAACTGAATTCATTAAACAGGAATATCAAAAAATTGTATCATTTCTTACATTATTGTGTAGTTATCTCACATTGAATAGTTAAGATTGACAATGGATTCATAAGATTTCTAATTTGACTATGAAGAAGTGATAGATTGTTATTAGATACCTTATTTATCTAAGACGAATAGATACACTTTAGTCATAGATTTAGATGAGACTTTGGTTCATTACTAAGAAGTAATCATTGATTTTTTATATAGTTAGTAGATGAGGGCCAGTTCTTAGTTAGACCTTTTGCACAGCAATTTCTGAAGGATATGTCTAAATTTTATGAAATTGTTATTTTTACTGCTGCACAACAAGATTACGCAGATTTCATTTTAGATCTTATTGATGAAGATAAATCCATCACCCATAGACTATACAGATAACATACCACTCTGGTCAAAAACACATATGTAAAGGATATTTAAAAGATTGGAAGAGATATTAAGAAAACCATAATCATAGATAATTTAGCTGAAAATTTTTAATTGCAACCTGACAATGGAATACAAATCTAAAGTTGGTACGGGGATTTAGATGATCAAGCTCTATTATTGTTGTCTCCATTATTAATTTAAATTGTCTAGAAGAAGATTCCAGATGTAAGGGAGGCTCTAAGGAAGTTCAGGGATCAAATGCAAAGAAACATAGAGGCTGGAATATCAGATCCTCATTTGCATTTAAGCTTAGAGTGAAAAGATATATATTATCACAATTTTTGATTATTTAAAATTTATTTATCTTATCTAAATTTATTACCTAAATTGATTTATATTATGGATAATTCATAAATTTTTGTTTTCTTAATTTGGTAAATTTTACAATGCTTCAATTGCTTATTTAATTGAAACTTCTCTTTGCAAAAATGGTCTAATTGATACTAACACATTTAAAATTTATTATATACCTTATCCATTGGCTGCCTTATATTCAAATAACTGAAAGTTTTAAAAAGTAGTTCTAGAATCTATTTATATCTCCTCTTAATGGATTGTGTAATAATTGCCAAACAAGAAAGCACCTTCAATATCTTAGACAGGCTAAAGTAATTCAGGAGCTGAGTAATTGTAATTTTTTTGAATATTAGAAAGTAATATTTATTCCAGAGGTTATGTTTGTAGTTAATTTTTTGTAATTGTGCCCTCTTGCCAATCAAAAATATAGACTTCTCTTCCTTCTTTATAATTTGTTTTCAAAAATTCTCCTGCGATCAATAGTTCACTATGAGTACCATATGGAATTGAGAATATTGGACATGAGAACATATATTTTTAATAATTATCCTGGTGATTGTCTGAAAATTTCAATTTGAATCCTTTGCCTAAGAATTTTTCTTATTTAAATTAGAATACTTGAACTACATGTTATTATTATTGAACATTGTATCCAACTCTACCATCAAGTAATTATTCAATTCCTCCATATAAGATTAGACATTTATCATATTTTTAATGATTAATTATTGTACAACTACCATCATATCTTTTCTCAACTTTCTCATTCAATTTATTCCATTACCCATTCTTAAAAGTATATCCAACATCAAAAATTGTATCATTCGCCCTACCTTATTAATCTAGAGTTCTTTTTTGGCCACAAAAGATATAGACATTACTAAAGTTAATCAAAATCATACTTATCGTAGCATCCTCCCAAATAGTTGAATGCTGCATTTGGTAAATTGGGTAGATAATCGACATATACCGATTTTTCTAGAGTAAAAGGGTCTTTAGGAAATCTGATTCTGACAAATAAATTGCTTGATTCAAAATTTTTTACTCTGCCTCCTATTACATAGATGATGTTCTCCTTTTCTGAGCCTTATTCCTTTGCATATAATTAAAATTCATATTGGAAATGTTTTTCTGGAGTTGTCTTTATTTCATAATCCTACCATATTCCTAAATGTGGATAATATACAATAAGCTATAGTTATTAAGAAACAATACCACGCTCCCTGCATTTTTTCCATCTTTTTAAAGTTTCTTAAGACCAAAAATAAATTGACTTTCCAAAGATTTGACACCCAATTAAACTAAATTTTAGGATTTTCTGAACGTAGTCTTTAATTATTCAAGTTTTGCTTTTAATACTTACTTCATTTAATTAATCTATATTCCTTTCTATTTTCCTTGATGCATTTTAAAAGATATGAAATCTTTTATTTTTGAAATAGTGTAATTCATTTGATCAAGAATGTCTTATTGTCTTGGATTAAGATTTTTCATATTGAGGTTATTTTTGGATACTTATAATCTAAATATGGGGTTTGTTCCAGGAATTTTAAGTTTTGTCTTTTTATCTTATTTGGATAGTGCATAATAGATTACTTTTCCATTGTTGAGTGAATAGATTATCTTATTACCTAATAGTTTTTGGCCACTTTGTTCTAAAAGTTGCTTTTCTGCCAAAATATGATATAATCCAAAGTCTATACCGAAATCTGAAAAGTATACATATTATTTGCATCCTGGACAACTAAAATTATTCTATTCTCTAGTAAGCAAATACTATTCATTTTTACTTTAACTTGATCGCGAAGAATTCCATCCACACCTCTAAATCATATATGCATTCGATATTAACAATGTTTTAATGTCTAACAGGTATTTTTACAGGTAATCTTGAAAATGCACATAGGATATTTAACTCTGCCTCTTACCCTAATTTTTGGAAAATAAAGAGTTCAACATAATAAGAAACGTTTTTTTGAAAAATGTGACTCTTGTATTCTGAAGCACTCCCATATTGTATTTATTCCATGACTCTATTAAAGTGATAAATTTAATAGTAATATAAATTTAATGTTAAGGAAATACTTTTATAAATGGGTAGAATATCATATATCAAAAATAAACCAGAGACAGTTTTTGATTAATGCCACTATCTTCAGATACAAACAACTATTTCGGAAAGTAACAAAACCTAAAATATTTGCTAGACAATAAAAGCAATTAAATAATAGAGACACACTGAGTATCAAACCTTATTGAAACAAAAAGTTTTCAAAGCCTTCAAAACCATCATATAAAATGTATGCTCATCCATTTTACTTTTCAATAGAAACAAGTTATTCTTAACTAAATCAAAATTCTCCAATTGAGGAGATATTTTGAAAAAATGAAAAGTGTAGCATAAGGTTAACAAAAGGACAGAGAAGTTAATAATGCCATTATTGAATGTTACAATGATAAATTATTAATGAAATGGTTTCTAAAATTAAGGAAAGCATCAAAAATTTTGAAAAAGAGAAAGAATAACGAAAAAACAATCATAAAGAAGAAAAAGTAATTATATTTTGATAAATGGGTGATTGAACTGTAAAATTACAGATTACACCTATAATTACTTTAAGATTCTACTATATATTATAATGAAGTCTTAATAAAAAAAGCGTTTAAAGGTTGGAAAAGACATATGTTGGATTCAAAGAAATATTAAACTCAATTGGAATAGGTTTGTAAAATATTTAAGAATTGGAGAAATTACACAAAAGAATAAAATAATAAAAGAAATTCTAAATACTAACCAATTCATAATAAATGGAGGAAACAAACATTTTTTAATTATTGGAAGGATGCAACATTGGATTCTTAAAAAGATAAACTAGCTAAAGGATTTTACATGTACAAGATTTTTTAGAGTTGGAAATAATACATAGAAGAAATCAAATAAATATAATTGAAGTTATAGGATAAAGAATTAATATTGACAGTCTAAATTGAGAAGAAAAGAAAAAAACGATATTTGTTATTTTGGAGACGTGCTTATGAAAGCAAAATAGAGAAGAAGGGTTTAAATAAAGTAATGTTACAAGCAAAGTTGAAATAAAGAAAATTGGAACTTTTAATATAAGGGTTTAGATCATTCAAAAATAACTGGAAATTGAACAAATATTCATAGTATAAGAGAATTAAGTTCATTTAAATGATCTTTTATTCAATTAAGTATTTTACTGATCTTTCGAAAATGAAGATGGAACAATTAATAAATTATTAAAATAAAAAGAGATTACAATAACTAAGCAAAGTATTTAAATCCTTAAAATATGATTATGATTTGATAAAGTAAAAGGATGAGAAGGCTCAAAGTTATTATAATAGTATATATAAAATAATATTTAGAAAGATTACAAAGAGACTACTTCCAGTTGTTTATAAAAGGAGTAATAAAGTAATACCAAAGAGAGTTGAAATTAAGTTCCCAATTCTACATCTAAAGAAGAATTATCTATACATTTGGTGCTTTGAAATCGCATTGGGAATCTTAAAGGAGAAGAAAAATAAATAAGAAAAAGTTAGAGAAATATTTAGGTTCTAAACAATTTAAATTGTTGAAGTAATCATTCAAAAAAATGAGAGCCCATCTTTTAAGTTAGAGAAAAGGGAAGAAAAAGTATGATAAATATTTAGATTTAATTATAGATTATTGTAATTAGAATTCAATGTGTTTTACCAATGGAGACTACAGACGAAGTTGAAAATGCTAAAAAAACAATATTGATATTAATTAATAAATAATATTCAAAGATATCCATTAATAATCAATCTTTTCTGAGAGGTTTAACAATCCTCTCTGTTCCAGTAGGAGTGATGATAAGAATTTCAACATTGTCACCTGTGTGAATGTCTCTTTCTGCAGCACAACTGAAACAATCTAATATGAGATCTAAAATTTCTTGTTGAGTTTAAGGGAAAGTTTTATTGATTTTATTGTAACCTTTGAGTTAGTTATCTAAAACAGCAACAACTAATTCTTGTCCACTGCCTTAAACACCATAAGTCATTTAATCATAACTACCTATGGCATCATACCCATAGACAACTCCATGGTTATTTTCATCAAGGCCTGCCAATAAGTTGAAAGTATAATAAGGGAAAAATCTTCTAGAATAAAGTTCTCTAGATAGCAAATGAGCTACAGTTTGTGTTGAAGCCTTTCTTTTATATAGTTAAATACTTAAACTTCATTTTAGAATTCATATAATTGGAGTCTTTATTACAAGAATTTCCTTAAGGCTATAAAATCTGCATATTAACCTGCGGTGGCTAAAACACACTTATCAGTCAATTATGATAACTTAGTTGCATCTCGAGTAAGAATATTATAACCATTGCTCAATCTAGTGTCTCCTGCTACTAACACAGCTCCTGGGATTCCAATAGCTTACCATTTTTATTCGATGTCTTACCTAATACAGTTCCTGAATTATCATGATAAGGACTCCATTAATCTGATTTATGGGTTATATTTGACATCATTGGTGTTTCTGACTTGAAATGCTTTTGTACTTCATTTACTGGGATATACATTTTAAAAATTAATGAATTTCAATCATACTAATCTAGTCAATTCTAATTATGAGAATTCCATTATAAATAAATATAATTTATCAATGAAGGTCAATAAGAATTTATAAGATGCGATTCTCAATCTGAATTCTTTAAGTATTCCAAGGACTGAGATAGTTATTGGAAGAATCTTTAGCAAACCAGGATAATTATATAAAGATTTATTTACAGAGGATGAGATTAAGAAATTTCAGAATAATCTGAATATTGCAGAGTAGCAATTAGCTAATATTGTTAATGCATTTACATTTGTGTTAATGCATGTTGTTGCAGAAAGAAATTTGAGTCAAGTTGAAGAAGTACTAGCATAAAATGGAATGGTATTATACTATTCTATATTTAATAGTCCTAGGATCACATTGAAGTTTTTAGACAATAATGGATACAATATGGAAATGAGTATTCTATTAGAATAAGAGAGAAGCCTATTGCTGTTTAAGATGTATTACATTCTTTTAATTGGAAAATCAGTTTATAAGTTGATGAATCAAGATTACCATAAAAGAGTATTCTATAATAAAGTATCAATTACAGATGTAGCAAATTTTATGAATGTTGACGGTAAAATTGAAGATGCTAATGATTTATATTCATATGATGCAAGAAATCCAGCTACAACCTTTGTATTTGAAACTAAGCCTTCTGGTGAATCTAATAAAGTTGAGAAATTTGGTATAAAGTTTTAGAAGGCTTAGATTCAGGATCTATTTGAAAATTTAGAAAGTATTTAAGAAAGTTTGGATAAATTAATTTGATAATATTAATATCCTATTTGTTAAATTATATACATCTAAAGATGAAATTATCAACTATAGAAATTTCTATTAAGAAACTCATTCTTAAGTGATTAATAGAAGGAATGGAAGAAAATAGAAAATAGAATTAATATTAGACTAGGAAGATCTTCAGTATTCATTTCATTCATACCAATATTCAAAGATGTCATTTGATCATATATTAATTCCCATAATATTAGAATTAAATTTGATCCAAAAGGGTAATAAAATTATTACAAAAATATCTATTGTTATGATATTTTATTATTTGATTCATAACTTCCATGCCATTTTCATCAACAATACAAAGTGCTCATCATTGTCAACAGAGGCTGACACGGCGGCATAATAATCAAGCCATTCCTGATAAGTTAATTATCCATTTCTGTCTACATCTCCAAAATTCACTAAAAATTCATCTAAAACTTAGTTTTCAGACATTTATCCATTCTTAACCTTTGGATGCAACTTAGTGTTGTATACTCCTCTTTATATTATTAATAAAGTCTATACTTTATGTCATCAACAGTTATCTTTCCATCTCCTGTTTTATCAAACCTTTTGAATGCTTAATCAACGATAGCCTTTCTTGTTGGGTTGAGTTAGCCCTAAATTAATAGTTATCTTGCTTACTCGTATGGCAACTAGGAATTCATCGAAATCAATTGTTCCACTTCTATCTCTGTCCATGGCTGCGAATAAAATCTTACATTATTTAATTATCTACATCTATTTCATTCCAAGAGAGTTGAACTCCATTCTCCGCTAATCCAACCTTTAATTCATTCTTGTCCAATTTTCTATTTCCATCATATGAGTCCAAACACCTGAAGCATATTCCCAAACTCCTAATTGTCTTTGTTCCTCTTGCATTCAAAGCATCTCTTACTCTCTTCAACACTACCTAAGTCATCGAATTAATTACAGATATTTGCAGCTTCTTATTATTATCTATTCATAATTTTAATATCTAAATGTTAATACTATCTTGAAAATATAAATATGAGTTAATCAATATAAATCTTTAATGTACTTTTGGTTCTGGCTCTTTAAATATTTTCTAATTTCCTCTTTCTTGGTTTTTTTCTCCTTTTCTTTGGCAACTATTAAACCATGACTTTCCAATCTGATTTTCTCAGGTAGGTTTGATTATTAGGAATAATGTGATTTTTGTCTTTAACTATTTTAATATGTCGAGGCTCCTGAATGCTTGTTCATATATATAATTTATTAATCACATACTATAATAGTTTCAAACCATATGAATCAATTTATTTAATTCTTTCATAAATTTAAAATAGTATAATAAATAATTAATATATATCAAGACTTGAATTAATATAAGTAAATATTTTTTCGGCATTATTATTTCTTATATTTTTCTATGATTCTATCCTTATTGTATTGTGGGTAGTAGGAATTTAAATTGCAGGCTTATTCAAATGTGTTATGAAATTACTCTTCATTTAAGGGACTACTCTCATGATATTATTTATAAGTATCAGTTTTTAACTTGAAATCATGTTTTTCATGTTTTTAATTAGTATCATGTTTAGTGTCTTCTCTTATTTTTTAACTTTCAGTGCGGATTGAAATTGTGTATCTCTAACTTCTCGATCTACTTTACATCGATAATTATTTAGAAGTGTATGAAGCTTCCTTTAAGTTATTATTGTTTTTCTCAGTTTCATTCATTTCACTAACAGAAGGTATAGCTTAAAGGGGATTTTTTATAGATTTTGTATTCGTATAACTAGTACCGATCAAAGATTTCTTTTTTCTTTCCTGTGCAACAAATAAACTATCATCTACAAACCCTTTTTAAAATGTCTATTTCTCTTCTTAATAAAGCAAAGGCGGAGATCCAGTAGGCAAAGGAGATATTCCAATACTACTCTAAGGAATGTTGCCACTACTTGATTGACTACTTGATTTATGCTAATACTATTGTTATTAATATAGCTATTGTTATTACTACTATTACTATTACTACTATTATCGTTATCCAATAGAATGATTAGAATATTTATCAGAGTCTTATTATTTTGATATTTTTCTTTTTGGATGCTCTTTTAAAAATACATTAAATGAACTCTATGATAATTACGAACTTGGCAATTATTATACTTTAACTGGAATACCACTTATTTTATCTATTTAAGAGTCATTGGATTTATATCCTGATATGGATTTCTAAAATTTAGATTCTTCATCAGAATGGACACTAATTGAATTCAGAGATCTTGATCTTTTCCTAAATCTCACATTTTTTGATTGCTAATGCTATTGTTATTATGATCTATGAGTGTTATGAGTAGGTTCCTAATATCTCATCTCTTGAGTCTGTTTGGTTTAATGAGTCCTTTCGATTTGACTAGGATTAGGTTCCTCTTCTTCAGAGGAAAAAGAGTAATTATTTTCTTAGAATAAAGAGACAGCATCTTCAAATAATCTCTATCCAAATTTAGCATTGGTAGTTCTCCTGCAATTGCGTTGATATTAAATTCTTTTGTTAGGCACTGAAAACAAATGTTTTGCTAATACGATCTATTTGTTAATAATTAAATGCAATCTATGACATTAATCTATCTCATGATTAGTTTCTCCACATCCAAAACATTTAACGCCTAGATCTAGTTTCTAATTTTCGAATGTCCATTAATCGATGATCATTCTATAGGTTTACTATATTACTTAAAATATTACATAATCACCAGGGTGAGATTGAAGAATGTCTAAGAACATTTGCTTAGATAAGTAAGAAAAGGAGCACGCTGTATCAGTTTTAATGCTGTAAGGATGAACATTGTTCATAAAGAATGGACCATGGCCGAATATGTCTCCTTGTTTCATCTTCCCAATGTAATATTTCCTGTCTTATAGATCCACAAACATTTCAGCCTCTCCACTTACTAATTAATATAATGCAATTCCATCATAAGTTCCATTTTCAACAACATAAGAATTTGGAGCCACTCTATATTCTTGAACATTCTTAGTCAATTCTAGAAGACATTCTTAACTGAAATATCTATAGAAGATGTGAATGTTGGTAATGAATTGTCCATATAAACAAATTTAGATTTCTTCCTTTAAAGTTGGACTTAAACAGTTAATAATCTTATTTTCATCAACAATCCGAAACTTCTCTTCCTAAGTCCACACATTCTATAGGTATTGTCTAACTCTAAATTGCAAAGACTACTCGAAATTCTTTCTTTGCATGTATCTATTTATAATAGCCATATTTTCATTGATTTTCTCATCAAACTTATTCATTTCAGTAATGATCATACCTATTGTATTGATTGAATATGCAAAGACAACACTTGCAATAAACATAGTACAAACACAAAACAAGGCTTCTTCATGATTAGCCGGTGTTAAATCTCCATATCCCACGGTAGTCATCGTCATAACAGACCAATAGATCGAGTAACTATAAAGAGCGAACCAAGAATCCTCAACTATTCCTGCTTTATTGATCCAATTATTTTAATTGTTTTGTGCTACAACATACCATAGACATCCAAATACATGGGCATACAAAAATACTGTCCCTATCACACTCAAAAAACGATATCCAATAACGAATCTTGGATTACTTAATAATCTCCCTTCTAACGAATGGTATACTCTACTAAGAGCATTTGATCTTAAAAATGATAAACAATTCACTATCTTTATCCCTGTATTATCTGTTTCAAAGGATTAAATTAAGATTAGATTTGCGAATATTGGGATTATTGATATCAAATCAACAAAAAAGTATTTCCTTAAATATCTTCTAGCAACTCTTTATTACTTTGTTACAACTTCTCCATTTTCATAATACCCTGTTCTAAATCCTAAAACGATATCAAATGAATAATATATAAACATCAAAATCAGAATAATTTGGGAATTTTCTTTTTCAGAAATGAAAAACCAATTCAAAACATTCAAATTGAAACATATTTGAATTGATAATTGGAATAGTGATGCCAAAGTCACAAAAAACTTTAATAACTCCCAAATGAATAGAAAGTTCCCTTGAGGATCTATCGTTTCATTCTTTAACTTATCAAGAATCTGTTAAATTTTACAAACACTAAAATAAGTCTTGAGTGCAATGAATGCCTTCATACTCTCAATCCTCTTCAATGCATGTTTCTATTTTGATTTATCTCTAATCTTAATGAAACTAATATTGTTATATTTCTCGTTGCTATTACCGATATCGGAACTCAAATCCTAAATTAATTACAATTGAGATTTCTAAATTTTCTTTGCAAATGGAGACAATAACTTAATCTTTTGTATGAATTTCCTAGCCAAATGCATTCTATTAGTTAATTTGGAAAAGATCTTTGAGAAATGTTTGCTTTTTCGTTTTGGAGATTTAGATGATTAAACAGCTGGACTATTCACAGTCTTGCTTTTTCGATGATCTTCTGGTTCCCCCAATTTCTTAAATTCAATATTTGGACTATCCAAAGGAATCAAATCATCCCTAAGAGATTGTTTCAAAGGTGATACTTCAGACATGTCTACACTATTCCGTCGATTCTATTAAGAAGACTTACTTCCTTTACTCTTATTTTCTTTATGACTATCAGGGAAAGTCTTGTGTTAAATCACTTGATCTGGCTTAATGCCTTCAAAATCAATAAATGCCAAAATCTACTCTTCATTCGGTCTCCTCACTTACATCAAGTTTTAATTATTGAGTTCATTGAGATAGTGATCAAGACCGTTCTGATTACTATCACCCGACATATTGATTGAACCAGAACTTACAGGTTGTAAATTCATTATTTATTTATAAAATGTAAACTTGGGATTCTGAATTACCATAGACTATGCAATAAAAATTGAGTTTATTATTAGAATAACGTCAAAATCTGAAACAATAGGAGAATCAATTGAAATAAAAGGACTTACTATTTGCTCATAAGAAATCATTATCCAGATTGCAAAATCAAAATTAACAGACAGTTGAAACCCTTCTAGAGAATGAGAAGACTGAATTAATTGACATTTTAGATTAAGAGTTGATCACCTAAAATTAAAGAAGATATTCATCAAGAAGAATGCCTACTTTAGAATAATCAGCAATATCATTTTAAGAGCAATCGGCTGTATTTCACAAATCAAATAAAACTAATAGATCAGCATCAACCAATTTATCATATTTTAATACTTAATCACCTTAAAGATTATCAAAATTTAAAGTTGACAATAATACAAGTCGAATTCAAGATCAAGATTAAACCATTAAACAACTCTAATCTCTAGTTGCAGAACAACAAGAAAAGTCCCTCATTCAAAATCAAGAGATTTAAATGTTGAAAGAAAAAAACTAAACATTGACAAGATAGTTGGAAATAAGTGAAAAAAATTTCATAAAATTTTAAAAATAAACTGATTTATTTAAAGAAAATTTGGTCGAGAAATTGAAGTCTTATGCTCAAAAATTAGAAGTGTTAAATGAGAATGAAGAAAAAATTCTAATGATGCAGAAGGAGAATGCAAGATTGAAATAGGAAAAGGAGGAGTTACTCTTTCTGATGAGGAATAACAACACTGGAGCTCGAAAATGACCAAATTAATTTATTTATTTATATATGGATACAACTACAGCACATAACTAACCTTAATTTGAAACATTTGAATCAAAATTGATTACAGTTTAAGGAACTTCTTCTGTTCCCGCTGAACATTTATACCGTTTACGAAAAACATTGCATCCATAGACTACTGCTAATTAGTTTCACCTGAATAAAATCTTAAATTCATCAGTTAACGGTGCAAACCATTTCTGCCACTTCTGCAGCAAACATACATCAACACCTACCGCAAAGTATTGTGCTTGTTAGGACAGGTAATATCATTTATTATGTCTAATAACTCACATAAAATTAGAATATAAATAAGGAAATGGAATTATGTAGTGCCCTTATTGCAATTTATATTACCCCACAGTTTTAGAAACTAAGTAGATATTACAATTTAAGTTAGCTTATCATGTCAAAACCTAACAAGAAAGCAGCAGATCACATATGCATTTGCCTTTTTTATTTTGCTATTAATAATAATTGTTGAAGTGGCCATTATGATAACAATGAAACTTGATCTTCCATTCTATCTCTTTTTAGCCATACTAATCTTAATAGAGCTGATGATTCTACTGAGATTAATTCGAAGGACAATATTGGTCGCTCGTATTGTAAAATTTTCACTTAAAGAATATTAATATTGCGATGAAATTATATAAACTTTTTATGCTGAAAACTCTTTTAAAATAATCTCAGCACTCAAAAATAATAAAGCATAGCAATTGCTTGCAGAATGAAAATATTTTATTACTTATTTAATGTATAAAAACTGAAAATCTCATTATAATTATAATGTTGTTTATAATTAAAATTCTTAAATTCTTATCAGAATTTAAGACTCAATTCTATGATGTATTTCTACAATACTCCTACCATCAATAATATTATCACACTATTCATGAATAACTAAGTATTAAAAATGCATGACACAATATTGAATTTATATCTAAATTAATTCAAGAATTATTTCTATTAATTTAATTTAATCAACAATGGAACTAATTATTATAGAACTTCTAAAAATATATTACTTTCTTATTCTGTTCTTAATTAAATTAAGTAATAAGAATTATAAATCCTAAAATAGAATTAATTAATATTCTTAAACTGATGTCACATTTATTATTTGATCCTTTAAAACAACACTTTAGTTAATTGGTAATATGAAAAAGCAGATAAATTTCTTGATGTCAATCCTTAAACCTAAGTAATTGATGAAATTTAAACTTTCATTAACTATAAATTATACAAATACTTTTCGAAACTTTTATAACTAGAATAATAATTTTCTAATTTTCAAAAAAGTAACTGGTAAATTTTCAATTTATAAATTTGAGCTTATTTGTTTTATTTTAACATATAATTTGCATTGACTTTAGGGTGGATTTAGAAGTTGATGTTATTTGGGATCTTAATATATTTTATTCTTAAAATCAGTTCTATTCACTTCTTCATTTATTTAAATTTAACAATCCTTAACATTATGTTTAAAATTCAAATAAGAGTTTACAAACTTATCCTCAATTAAATTTTATTCTATAAAAATATCTATAAATAAATTTAAACCTAATTAGAATAAGTTGAACACCTAAATGTTCATTTCATTTTTAATTTAATAAAAATACAAACTTCAATTTTTAGGATAATTTTTGAATAATTTTTGATTAGTATGTATTAATGAAGATAAAAAATTCAAGCTTATTAATTATTAATTGATATAATTAATTTAATCAGATGACAGAGAGAGATGAATCTATGAAATACTATCCCTCAAGAGAATCTGAAAATGATGAATAAAGAAAGCCTAGCTTTGCGATGATGAATATTGTTATAAATTAACCGCATCCAGTATATATTACAATGCTATTTTTTATGCAAAAAACATAGATTTCAATGCAGTTAGCCAAGGAAAATTAAATGACAAAGAATAATAACAAGGCCATTTGGTATAAAAGTAAACAATTATAAAAAGCTAACTGATAAATAAAAATCCTTACCATATGTAAAAAAAGAATTGAGTAGAGAAGAAATTGAAGCTTAAGAAGGAAAAATTAGAAAAGTAAGGAGTCCTTCAAGCGTAGGAGAAATCAATGATTAAAAATCAAATAAAAGTTAATCAAGCGCAAGGAGTATCAAGAGTGGTAAGAGTGGTAAGAGTGCCAAGAGTAGTAGGAGTGCAAAGCCTATGAGTAATCAATAAATCAGTGATGAGCCTAAGAAGAAATAAATAAGGAAAATGAACAGCAAAATTAAAGCGAGATTTTAGAAAAAATAAAGTTTAAAATAAACATCTGCAATTTAACAATTCGTTTCTTAATTTATTGAAGGATGGGCATTCTCAATTTTAATGGCGATTGTTACACTTTATGCACTTTTTGGGGATGATATAAGAATCCTAAGTGTCAACAAAGATTTAGATGATATCTTCTTTATTCTCACAATAATAAGCATGTCTTTTTTTACAATAGAAATAATTCTAACCTCAATAGCAAATCCAAATTATATTCTAAATGTAATTAATTAAGTGCTAAGATTAGTTTTATTTTTTTCTTGATGTAATATCAACTGCAACAATGATTTTGGATATTGGATGGATAACAGATTTATGGTATGGAGATGAAGGAGATATCGGTAATGCTGCAACAATCAAGGCTTTGGGTAGGGCATCCAGGGTTGCAAGAAAAGCAGCCAGAGTCATTAGGATTATTCGTCTAGTAAGGCTGGTAAAACTATATAAACATGCCAGACAATAATATGAGAAGGATTAATAAAAAAAGATCCTTTAAGATATATTAAAATAAAATAGATTAATCAGTGAGGAGAATTAAAGACAGCAATAATAATAATAAAAAATCAATTCATAATCTCAAAAATAAATATATATTCAAAGGAATTAATCTCTTCCATCTCCTCCTCCATCTCGTGCCCAATAATATAAAAATATTGATGATAAATAAGAATAGAGTGAATTGTAATAGCAAATTAAAGAGACTTGCAAGCCATTTTTAGGTTAAATTTAATAATAATAACAATAATAATAATAATAACAATAATAGAATTCTCAACAAAATAATTTAAATAGTTCGTAATTGTCTGCTTTATCTATTTAATAAGGATAACCATCCGATCAAAATGCATAAGGAAGTAGTAGTAATGAGTAGATAAGGTAGAGTCAATAATCTCTATAGCTCAGCGAAAAGGTTCATGAAAGCAATGTTGGTTCTCGATTATCTGATTTAGTAATGAGAAGAGTCATAACTATTATTTTAGCAATATTAATTAGTATACCAGTATTAACTTTAGATACTTATTAAGAAATAATAAACTCTTATGATTCTGGTATTTTTAGAATTGGTTAGTTTAGAAATGATCAAAAACTTGTACAGATCCTAACAAGGCAATATGTTCAATTTCATTAGGACGAGATTTTTCCAATTTTGGCTGTTTTTGTATTAAGAAATGATGTAACAGACTAATTCCCAAAATTAAACGAGACAAATTTCTAAATATTCAATTATTCTCAAAACCCTGATTGGTTTTCTTCGACAAACCAAAATATCGATGAGTACAGATTCTCTGATAAACAATATTATGCTGCAGTGGATATAAATAATAAATTAATAACATGTTCAGTAGGTGATTTAGTTGACTACAATCAAACAAATGCCATTCTTTCAATATTTTAGACAGTATTTGTATGCATAGTTTTGGCCTCTAGTGCCATTTTGTTTAATAAAAACGTGAATGATTTGGTTATAGACCCAATAGAGAAGATGATGGAAAAGATAGAATAAATAGCTCAGAATCCTTTGGAGGCAGTAAACATAGAGGAGTAGGAGGATTTGATAATGTAGCAATTGGAATAGAATGAGGATCATGAGAAGATAAAGGAGAAGTATATAGAGAAGCAAATGGAAACATATATTCTTTAAAGGTTGATCATGAAAGTTGGTGCTTTATTGGCCGTAGGATTTGGGGAGGCAGGCTCTGAAATCATTGCAGAAAATATTAAGAAAGGAGGGAGTGTAGATCCAATGCTCCCAGGTAAGAAAATAATGGCAATATTTGGTTTTTGTGATATTAGAAATTTCACTGATGCAACAGAAGTCTTATAGTAAGATGTAATGGTATTTGTGAATGAAATTGCTGAGATTGTGCATTCAACAGTTGATCAATATGGAGGATCTGCTAATAAGAATATTGGAGATGCATTCCTATTAGTTTGGAAATATTTACCAATGGAATATCATCCCAACCCACAAAATCCATCTAAGTTGATAGTGAAAACAGATCATCATATCAAACAAAAAGGAGACATGGCAGTGTTGGCTTTCTTGAAGATAATTACTTCAATATCAATTTCAAAGAAATTAGATAGGTACAAGAAGCATGCTGGTTTGAATGCAAGAATGAAAGATTATTCAGTGAAGATGGGATTTGGATTACATATGGGATGGGGTATTGAAGGAGCAATTGGTTCATCTTTCAAAATCGATGCTTCTTACTTGAGTCCTAATGTTAATATGGCATCTAGGTTAGAAGCCGCGACTAAATAGTTTGGTTCTATAATATTAATAAGTGGGATCTTAAAACAATATTTGACTTAAGAATGCCAACAATAATTAAGAATGATTGACATTGTCACAGTGAAGGGCAGTGTAGAACCAGTGGAAATTCACACTATTGATATGTCAATAAAGAATTTGATTCAAAAATCAAAGGAGTTGAAAGACAAGTTTGACACTAGCAAGATGAATCAGAAGGAATAAAAGCAATTTCGAGTTCTTAGTCGATTCAAAAGGGAACAATTACAAAAGGATGTTTCAAAAGACAAAGTTAATGTTGCAGCTCAATTTCTTACTGATGAAGAACTCCTTTATGCTAGAGAACCTTTTACAATAGTAATCTAATTTTAGATCTTATATTTTAGGAATTCTATAACACCTGGAAAGAAGGGTTCTAACATTACATCAAAGGCACATGGGACAAGGCTCAATTAATATTTCAAAAAACCTTGGTATTCTATTTAATTTAAGTTTGAAGAACATGATTCCTGAACATAAGGACGGTCCTTCCAATACTCTTTTGGATGTGATTCATTCCAACGGTGGAAAGGCTCCACATGATTGGAAAGGGTATAGAGAACTTACAGAAAAATGAATGTTTTTACATTTTTAGATTTATTACTATAAAGGCTCTTGATTTTTCAAAGTTTGTTATGTTAATGAAATTAGTAGTTACAAAATTCATAATGTTGTTTAATTGAAATGATGAGTGAGTTTTATAATTTATTTAATGAATTCTCAAGCACAACTGAGATAAGACAATAAAAAATAGATTCACTTTTCTCGTCCTTCCTCCAGAAATAATAGTTTTCTGCCTGAAATAGTTTAGACTCCATCCTAGAATTAGTTTCAAAAACAATAATCCAACTCAATCTTCAAATCGTCAAAAGGAATGGATTAGCTTAACTTATTCAAAATCTCATAGGTCGAATCCAATGCTGATCATATTACATCACGTATGGAAATCTAGCGCAAAGAACTCATTAGAGAAATATTTAGATAAGACAAGAAGCATACAGTGCTCAAACCTTTAATTAAATAATAGGAATCTACTCATCGAAGTAGATTAAGAAAAGATGATCAAATTGAAGATTAGCAGACTTAATTAAAAAGCATTCTAAAAAGAAAAAGCTCTAACAGTAGAGAACATGCTGATATTTTTGATTTCTTTGAGTTAGATAATTAGGATTTAAAATAATAATAATAAAAACCAAATTTCAATAGACTTAAGCACAGTAAATAAATTTCACTTCAACCAATTGAAAAGGAAGACTATTCTCCACAATTCAATCCTGGAAAGAAAATAGTTTCATTTAATAAACAAATTTAAATCAAAGTTATTGATCCAAATGAGGAAAAACCGAAATCTAATTAAAAAACATTTAGAAGAATGTACACAGTTGCAGATCTTCTAGATAAATCATGATTTTCAGTTCTATATATAATTATCATTTTTCATACTTTATTGTAATTTTCATCAACATATCCTTATTTTTGCAGTTACAAATTTTTCATTCTCAAGAATCAACATTTCACATGAATTCAAATTATACATAAAACACAGATAGAGTTAATTTTTGAAATGATCAAGAATTTTGTTGATTCTCTTAGATCTAAAATGTTATCTAGTTATTTTTCTAACTTATTGTAAAATTCTCTTATTTTTATTAGTGACAACAATAAGATTGAAATGAAAATTCATCTCTAAAGAAGTAATTTGTAAATTTAATTCATTATTTAAATAATAAAGAATGAATACAAATTACATTGTATATTAGCAGTGGCAAGAACGGTTAGAAAGATAACCAAATTGTTTAGAGAAGTTGTGTTCTTGCAATTACTTTTTTCGTAAAAAAACCCACAAAACCAATGAAAAGTATCAATTAAAGGAATCGATTCCCCAAAATTACATGTAAAATTGAAAAATAAATATATTAGTGTAGAAAAATTTGTGTTTTATATTTAGATGAAACATTGGTCCATTGTCAATATAAACCAGATAATAGTTATGATTTTCATTTGATGTAATAATGCAGAATATATTAGATCATAGTGTAAAGTTTATTGTTTAAAGTATTTGTGACAATTAGACCTGGGGTAGAAACTTCATATAGACTTTAAGCGAATACTATGAGGTAATAATGTGGACTGCAAGTTTGAAAGAGTATGCAGATCCAATCATGAACATTATAGATGGATGATAATTTTATAATATCTTAGAACTCAAAGATATCATTTCTATTTCAGCGGGAGAATGGATTTTTGATCAAAGACTTCACTACAGATAAGAATGATACTGAACTTGAGTCTCTATTACCATTTCTTATTAGGTTAAGTTAGGTATTTAATTTATTGTAATATTAAGTAAATTGATGTTCGTCCAGTCTCTTAATTATATAAATAATATCTTATGAATGAATTGACATAAAAGAAGCATTCAAAAAGACAGATACTTTCTTTAAATATGATTTTAATTAATCAGAGAAATAAAGATAAAGTTGATTTCCAAAGACAAGAACTCACACTGCTAATTATTGCAATGAGGAAATTGAATTGATAGCTGATGCAAATCTTAATTCTCCAATTTAGAAATGACATTGGATGATCAAACAGATGATGAGAGTAGGGGAAAAATTTGAGATTAGTAGTTGTTGATTTAAATTCACTATCCAATTACTCTAATTTGCATTTTAAATATTATTATATAATTAGTTATTCAAATTATGAGATATTTTAAGAAATAAATTTGTAGTTTCACTCATTTTATTTGATCTATAAAAAAGCCAAAGTTTTGTAAATTTGGCCATTATTTTTCTATTTAAATATCTTAATGAAATTATGATATCACTTTATTATTATAAACTTATTCGTGATTTGATTGGAAAAATAATTATTATATCATTTTAATTAAATTGAATTTTCTGTTTATAAAAAAAGGGAATATTTCTTGGTGATTATTGTTGTAGAGAATTTTTTATTGAAATTAAATTACAACTAACTGGTGTAATAACTAATTAAATATTTATTATTAAGATTTAGTAACATAAATTATAATGCAAAATTTCCATGACTTCTTGAATAAATTGAGAAATTACTAAGAAATAGACATTCCTTGTTATTATAGAAATCAATTTAAAACCAAGGAAAGCCTAATCAATCCTAATTTTTATGAAATTTCAGAAAAGTAAATTATAAATTTATGTAAGGCTTTTAACCCAAAATTACCACAAATTAAATAAAAAATGGGACTAATAGTGTAAATAGTCATTCATTTTGGCTATGATCAAGTATTTTCAGATGAAAAATAAAAAAACTATCAATCCCACATCTGAAGAATGGAAAGAATTAACAAGTATTTTCGGATAAGAGGAATAAACCTTAAAATAAAGATGGATAACATTAATAACCCCAATGGCCAAAAGTCTAATTTGGGAAAAAGAAGAGGACGACATCATAAAGTCATAGATGAAGTAGGAGTTATTATTAAATTATTTAATAGTGTTAAGCAAGGGAAACATATATGGACTGAAATAGCATTGGAATTATATAATCACAACAATGGTCTCTACGTTAGAACTCCAAAACAAGTCAGAGAAAGGTGGATGAATTATTTAAATCCTATTTTGAAAAAGTTTAATAAATATTTTATTTATATTAGGTCAAGCTGGACAGATAGAGAAGATCATTAATTATTATCTTTAGCAATTGAGAATGGCAAAAGGTGGTCGATGATCTCAAAATATTTAGATGGTAGAACCGAAAATTAAGTGAAAAATAGGTATGTTTTTAATCTTAAAATAATAGATATAAAAGTTTACTTCATAGAATATATTAAGAATAAGATGATGATGATATTGATGAACTTATTGCAGTTAAGTAATATATCTCAAAAAGACCACTAAGGAGCCCAGATCATAAAAGCAAATAAGACAGTAATTTAATGGAAACTTCTAAAGACAAAATTCAGAAAACCATCCCTCATAAAGAGGAAAAATAAGAATTGAAGGAAGATATTCTTATTTAATCAAAAAAAGTTAAAATTGATACTGAAAAACTTGACTAGAATGCAATAAACTAAGAAAATCAATATATCTACTTACTTTAATAAGTCAAGAATTAATTTTGCTATTCAACCTAAGGAAATTGTGATACATAAAGCTTAGGGAATAGGAGCAGTTTATCTGATTTTAATTATCTTGGAAGCTTTAAGGTGCAAGAAATTAACAACAGCTGTAATGAGTAAAATAAAATCTCAACTTAAATATTTTCTGACTCATTCTAAAATTTAGAATAACCTTAATTAAGCTTATCGAACAGTAAAATAAAAGAACAGACTAATGAGTAAGACTCAAACAATGTTTATTAATCAATTGGTGTTGGGATTAATGTGCATTAGTGTTGTAAAGATTAATTTCCTAATCTATTTGAATTCAATCAATCAGCATCTATTGTCCATACTCCTTTATATTTTAATAATTCTTAGTCTATAGGAAAATCTCCTCTTCTGAGTCCATTGCAATCTCCATAATTATGTATTTATTAATAAGAACTAATTTTGGAACAAGATCAATCGGTAATTAATTTTTAGATTATAAGGATAACCAATTTTAGTTTTTAAATAAAAGTGATCTGATTTCAAAATGGAAAAATAAGAGAAAATGTGAATTGCAAAATACCAATGATTGAAATATTATATTTTACATAACTCGTTATAATTAAATTTAATGTCTTCTTTTACGGGATTTCTTGTAAAAAAAACAATACAAGATCATCCAATCAGACAACAAGTGGGGTTTTACTAAGATTATTAGAGACAGAACTTGACTCTTTATATAAATAAAAAACTTGCTGACATGAGATGTATAAAAATTATAAACTAGTGTCGAATGGCACAAATACTGTTAATGCTTAAAGTTTAGTTAGTTTAAACATATAAACAAATATTGATACACCAAATAAAGTTAGTAAATTTTAAAAGAGAGAGATTTCATAAGATGAAAGTTATTCAAGACCAAAAATTTCTAATCATAAAAAATCACATAAAGTCTAACCGAAACCAGAATAAAAGGTTGCATCTCTTATTCATGATGAATTGATGAAATAGAATTCCACTAGTTCTTTATATCAGGAATACAAAATGGCTAATCTCAAAGCCAACCTTTAAAAATTGCAAGCTCAAAAAAAATGTAACCTAGTAGAACTTAATCATGTTGAATTGAGTGATGATTAATAGATTAATTACTTTCTGACCGAACTATGCAAATAACATCCTGAGGTTGATATTGGTAAACTTTTAAATGTAGATGTTGAGAAGGTTTCCATGACTCAACATCAGGACAAATTAAATGAATTGATAGAAAGGAGGATTAATTAAGAGGAATTGGATTAAATAATAAGTAAGGATGAGAAAAATAATTTGGTCAAAGTGTATAAAGAATCTAGGTTTGATCAATTTGAACCGGAGTATAGTAAAAAGAATAAATTAAAAATGACTACATTTAAAAAATAAAAAGAAATCTAAGATAAACTATTTGCTTAAATCTTTGAAAATGAAGTTTAAAATGTAACATAAAAGGCAGATCTAAGAAAATTTTATAGGACTCCCCCACAACAATAAATATAAAATAAGGTCAAAAGGAGATTAAAATTTGGAATTAATAATAAACCATTGTCTCATAGATAATCTCCTGAAATTAGCAATTTTGAATCAAGGCCTCAAACTGCCTTGAATACACATACGCACTCTTAGACATTCTTGACGACTAAACAAAAGTGGAATGGAAAAGGTGTGGATCCTGATACTTAGCATTAAATGCAAGATATTATAGGATATTGTGTTGAATTAGAAGATGAACAAAAGAAGGAAAAAAAATAATTTAAAAGAAAAATAAGAAGAATGAATTAGGAGATACAAAGATCAGCGAGAACTGTGTCTGAATAATTTCAAAATGAAGAAAAGCAAACCATTTAACATGAAGAATTTAAAAAATTCTAAAGTGAAAATTAATTCAAAAGAAAACTAATTGGCTTTCTTTTGAATTAGGTAGCTGATAAAAATGAAATTTTGAGTTAAAGAGCACGAAAAGAATAAACAAATAAATTTATTCATAAAGTGTCAAAGTTAAGTAGTGAATTATGAAATATAAGTATTTTCCTTTATTTTTGTTAATAACATACAATTTAAAAATGAATATAAAGATTTACATTATAAAGTTTTCTCCTAGATTGTATTTCATATAAATATCTGCTTTTCACCTGTAAACTAATTGAATCTTATACATTTTGGTTCGACAATTTTAAAGATTCTTAAAATCTTTACCAAAGGAAAAGACAAATATCAAAATAGTTGTATATTGTTTTTATAAAGATCCTTTACTTTTTATTGGTTTATAAATTTTGTAGCTAAGATATTTTCGTAAGTATTTAGGTGACATCATTATTAGAAGGACAAATTTTTTTTAAATTATTAAATTTTTATACATGCTCTCATAATAAATTTACCAACTATTGTTTCAAATTCTTTTTATTTTCAGCTCAAATAGATCTACAATTCTAAATTAATCATATTATAATTTTTGCATTTTTTAACACTTTTTTTGATTTCAAAGCTAACACTAGTTCATATCGGATTGCTATACATATATTGCCATTAAATTCAGTATAAGAAATTTAGGAATGATATCATATCTAATGTATCAATAATTCCTTTTAGTATTGTTTTAATTAAAAATAATTAGACAATAATAATTCTTAATTAATTTAATGAAAAAGTGGCTGTAGAAAAAATTGAATTAAAAACTTTCAGATGATTAAAATAAACATAGACTTACAAGAAAAGAAAGGTATATGAGAAAATATTTGAATTCAGAAAAGTGTTATAATTATTGGGAGATAATGACCTCCAATAATTTAATTTAAGTAAATCTAAATAGAGATTCATAAGGATTTAGTAAATAAATATAAGAAATCTTTAAAAGTCCTGAACAAATCTTTGATGTTGAATTGCAATAAAAATTAATGGATTTATATGCTCTCTAATAGGAATAAACTCCAGTATTAGCAATATTTGCAGTTGGATTTCATCATAAAAGGGGGTCAGAAATTGAATACTGTTACCCTGAATTGTCATCATTGACAAATGATATTGAGAATATTGTTAACACAGTGACGACATGTGCTTTGCCAGATGCAGTTCATAATGCAAATGAAGACTACTTATATTTTAATTTTGATGCATAAATCAATGGTCAGACAAAATAATTGTTTGGAGTAACATGCTTCAAATAGATTAAAGTGACAGAGGAGTTAAAAAAGCAGAACCCAGAATTAACTAGAGGACATATCTAAAAAGCCATTTGCCTTTTATCCTTCGTACCACTCTTTGGATATATCAAGAGCAGGTTGGAACCAACTATAGAGGCGTATTTTCAATTATAAGACTTTAAAGATATGTCAATTTTAAATTATGCATTTGACAGCATTTAATAAACCTTTGATTTAAGGAATGTTGAGATCTCAGCTTTATACACCGATACTAATTTGATAGGAGTCTTTTGGATTTTCAAAGATAAAATACTTAAAATCTTGAAGGCAATTTAATATTAGATGAAAATAATTATATACTCTTAATCTTCTAGTGTTTGCTCTAGATTTATAATCAGTTTATTATCTCTGATTCCAGGTTTGTTAAATTTTAATTTGTAAACCAAAAAGTCATTACTATAGGTAATCAATTTCATTATTTCAAGGCAAGCTACTTGAGTAATTTTGGATTGCCCTTTAAAATATTTAGTGAGACCTATCGATTATTTATGCATTTTAGTGTGACCGATATCAATATGCTTCAGAGTAAAAATCTTAAAGGGTATTTGATTGGGACTACGAACAAATTTATCAAAGGTCTCAATCAATTGAATCCGGATATCATTATAGATGTGGACACTGGAGAACTAAATATCTTAAGAGAATAGCATAAGAAATTATTAAAGTAAAGTATATGTTTAATTAAGTCTTAAATTAATTGAAAAATAACTATACAGTGCCATTAATACAGATTGTTTAAAATAATTGGATTTGAATTAATAAGATTTGTTAAAGAGATTGATTCCTATTCAAAGTCAGAAGATAACATTTCAAGGAAGTGAAGATTGGATCAGAAAAATAATACATGATCATTAAATAAAACTGTTATCAGAAATTAGCTATTTTTTTATCAATTTATAAACATTTGATGAAAGAATAAATAAATTGACTGCAATAAGAACCAGAAAGAGTATGATAATTAAATAAGAAATAAGTCCATAAGATGTAATATTAGAATCTATAATAAAAAGAGCTCTGATGATGATGATAATGCATCTTAAGACCCGTAAAAATTAGAAATAAAGAAGCATAAAGAAGATTTGGTTAATGAATTAAAAATTAAGGAATATCGTAATCTGCTATATGATTTAATGAGAGTGATAAGAAAGCATAATAGAAAAGGAATCATACATTGGATAACTAAAACAGAGAACGGACTAAAATGGCTAAAATCATTTGATTATTCTATCATTACTAATTCTGAATGTTTTGATAAAAATTCAACAGTCCCATTCTACAAAGTATTTGAAAATGCAGACATTTTTATTGGAAATATGTAATATGGAGGAATGATTGAATTGTTTTAAAAAAGAGTATATTTAGGGTAAATCCAAGACTTCCTACGACATGGTTAGGGAAGATATGAAAAGTTAATGGATAAGAAATTTTAATACAAGGGTCAATTCAAAAATAATAAATTTCATGGAGATGGCATACTGATTGTTGTCAATGAATTTTAATATGATGGTCATTTTGAGTATATATATTGTTTGATTTTAGAAATAATCAATTTAATGGCTATGGTAATTTGTAAAAAGAAAATTAAATATATGAAGGATGGTTTAAAAATGGATGTTATAGTGGAACTGGAAAACTGATATTGCCCAACAAAGATGTCTATGTTGGTTAATTTTCTGAAGGATTGTTTTAAGGAGAAGGTCAATATGTGTGGGCAAATGGTGATATTTATAAAGGGATATACAAGGCAGGAAAGAGACATGGAATGGGAATCTATTAAAGTAAGCATAAATTTCATTTGTTTTTAGCCAAATAGTATACATACGAAGGAGAATGGCTGGATGATTTAAAGGATGGCTTTGGAGTGATTACCTTATAAGATAATAATTGTAAGTACCAAGGATAATTTTCATAAGATGAGTTTGTGTTAAATCAAGATATTATTATTAAATTCCCAAATGACAGCATTTATAAAGGTAAAATAAGAGATTTATTAAATAGGATAGATTAAAAACTATTAACCTCATGGGAAGGGTTATCTATAATTTATAGATGGGAAAATATAAGATGGCAATTTCAAGGATGGAACTTTCATTATGGAAGAAGAAGTTGAAAAATAAAATGATTAGATTTCTCTCCCTTAAGTTAATTAAATTTAAGGAAATAATCTTTAGACAGATTGTTAAAAGTAATAAGAACAAGACATTGATAAATCAAGCAATCAAAATGAGCAATTGCAATCATAAATCGATGATAGTTCAAATAAATCATTATGATTAAAAGTTCATTAATAATATAATTTTGTATTAAATATGAAAATAATAAATAAAAATATTATTATTTAATATCAAATTTTTTAATTCACTATTTAGTTTAAGTAAAATACAAATAAAATAATTTCAACTATTTAATCATAAAAATTTTTAGAATTTCCATTTAACTTCGATAAATTCTTATTCAATTTTAAATTTTTTTGATAAAGAATCTATTAATTCTATTGCATTTCTTCTTCTCTACTAAGTTCATTAATACCTCAGACATAACTAAATTATTCATAGTTTGATAATAACTTTTATCAAATAAGTTAATTTCAAATTTAATTGATAATCTCTAAATTTTGGCTGAAAGTTATAGCGAATGTGAGGCCAAATCAACTTTTATTTTTCAAATCTCGCACTTTTACAGTCACAACATTATCCTTCCTTTTTGCTATTACACTATCGAAGCTCTAACTTAACTACTAGGATATATTATTAATTGTTTTTTAAATTAATACGTTATTTTATTTATAAACTTAGTTGTTTATCTACTAGAATTATAATTAAAACTGTTAGAATACACTGTGTATATATATTTAAATATCATTTTATACTCGAAATTCCTGTCAAATTTAGATTTGGAACCAACGTTCTTGTGTTTCTTCTATTCATCGAACTAACTCTGATTTCACCTGGGCTTTATAATTTGCTTATTAACTCAATTCGGCTTGATCTCCTTTGAATTTAATGTTCATCTTAAAGAAAACTATTTCTAGGAGGAGAGCATAAAGATAAATGAGACTAATGAGATGCCTTAATAGGTTTAACATTTGTATGAGAGATTGAACTTAAATTTAATATTAAACTTACTTAACTAAAGATTATTGAATTTTTTCTAATCGATTTGCTGTTATAAACTATGTTTGCTATTATGATGATGCTTATAATGGTTTTGTTTAATCGAAATTATTGAATAATGTTTTATAAGAACTTGAAAAATCAGTCCACTTAAGAGGTATTTTATAAATTTCATCTTAAAATTGTTTGAGTTGAGTCTAATATTATTAATTTGCTTTGATAGTAATTTCATCAATCTGATTTAATATAATTTTAAATTATTCAATATCATCTTAAATTCCTGTTTGTGATTACAATAAACTCTTAATCTCATCCTTCATTATTTACATTTCTTTGATATCAATTTAGAATCCCTCTTCTTATTTTTGTAAATTAGTAGAATTTAGAGTTTCAAATCTCGAAATTTCATTCATAAATGCTTCTAATTTATCATCTAAATATGTATGCAATGATTTAAATTCAGATTCAAGATCTGATTTAATTTTATTCGAAATTTCTCTCATCTTCTATTTATCAAACTATATGATTCGAATATTATCCAAACATTTCTCGATAGAAACATTAAGTTTTTCAATAAAAGGGTGACCTTTAATTTAAATTAAGTCTTTTTGATTAATTTATTTTTTAGAAGTAGTGTATGGAATTATAACAGGAGGCTATAATTGTTGTAATTTCGCTTCAATTAATGCATTTATAGTTTCATCATCTAACATTGTTATGTCGTAACATGATATACATTGAATTGAATTTTCATGCTATCAATTGGTTATTAAGGTTTAATACTTATTTAAACAATTTAGCTAAGCAGGAAAGGCAAAATGTATGTTCACAATCCAAGCAGACAAATTTCTCAGGTACAATTTAGCATTTCTCACATTTAATTTGATTCATATTAATTTTTAACAAATTTATTTAATTATATAAATAATAAAAATGTCGGATGATTGTGACATTTTGGGACCACTAGGATTTTCAATATAAATTCTGCTGGGTGTGTTTTCATTCTTTATTTTGATTTGTAATTAACATCTTAAGTTTAGATAAAAGAATTGTGGAAAAACCGAAGAGACAATGGAAAGTGTGGGGATTAGATACATCCAAACAAGGATGTTCGTAAGTCTTTGCTCATTTTCTGAATGTTGCATTGGCTATACATTTGTCAGGGGATTCTGATGAGTGTGTTTGGTAGCTAAGATTTTATAATTAAAAGGTATTTGGCCACATTGTTATTGGATACAACAATTGGAGTATTATTTAGTTATGTAATCCTAAAATTAGTTGAACTTACATTAGAGCATTTTTAAATGGCAGTAAGATAACAATCATTTAGAATTATCGTTCAGGAAACTATTTTTTAATTATTATGCCAGATGACCAAGTTAAAAAAAATGAAATGAATAATAAAGATAAAGTGCCTGCTGGTACTAATCTCATCAAGCCTATAATTAAAATTGATTTAAAAGCATGGTTCATTCAATTAATTTTGTGGATACTAGTAGTGTCTATTGTAAAAATACATTTATTTCATCTTAGTCTAAATTCTTCCTTTTTCTATTGCAATTAGTCATTGGTTTCATTTTAGAAAGCATTTCTTAGTTCATTTTATCTCCATTTTCAGATTTGGCAACCTTTAAACTGATTATTGTGATGTGTATTATCCCTGTGTTTATGAATGGTTTACAAGTAAGTAATGAAGATTTATTTTAGTTTTGGATTTAAGATAATTTTCTAAAAAAGACTGAATTCACAATATAAGAAAAAAAATACGTCTTAAGTGAGATGTACGTTGATGAGGAATTAACTAACTTTGCTTAATTAGATAATTTTGTTAATAATCCAGTATGTATATTCATCAAATTTCTGACTTAGGAAGTTAAAAGTGACCATTGCTTAGACAAATTGCAAATGGAAATGGCCAATGTAGGAGTTGGTGTGCAATAAATAACTAAAGGATACCAAAAGGCAGATTTTGAGTGATTTATAATTAATAATTGAAAAATTTATGAGATTTTCTAAATCATTATTAGATAAATATTAGTGAAATTTTATATAAATAATTTTCAACATCTTAGTTCTATATGAAATTGAAGCCATCTTTGTATTTAGCATATTTTAATAAATTATCAAGTAATTTCAAATCATCATTTTTGTATTTTAATCAAAAAATATGATAAAGTAAATAGATAGATTATGTAATAAGGACTGCTCCATAAATTCCTGAAGACAATATAAGCCCATATAATAAATCCTCACTACAGTATAATTTAATTCATAAATAGTGACAAACTTCTCAGATACTTTTATACCTGATACTTTTATCTTTTTCACAGTAACATTTAAATTATTCAAATGTTAATAAAACTACTGGACAAGTCAAGATGTTAGTTCATCTAGCATCATTATATTTTGAATGCATTTGTTTTTCAAAATGTTTTATAATCCTTTATAAAAAAGCTTTTTAGTGGTTAGAATTAACTTTCTTTTTGTAATTTATAGCTGTAGGGATTATGGTTAGTAGATATTTCCTCAACAGGAATTCAAAGTTTTATTTTTCCTTTAATAATAGAGTTTACAACAAATATGAATAAATACAAAATGAAATACTTTTAAACTAAATACGTATTACTAGATTTCAATTTCTGAAGAATGATATATCATATAGTATCAATATGATGCGATGATACATTATATAGTATCGTTTTTACTCAATAATTTGACTTAAATTTAGTATTAAAAATATTTACTTGATCTAGGCTTGTTCAAGGCTTCATTCTCAATTTTAGAATTAGCCTGTCTTTACTCAGATAACAGTAGGAATGCTGCTTAAATGTTAATATTTAATTTTCAGTCATTCATTGTTCACACTGATTGGAAATTTTCTGTAAAAATATATGGAATTTTTTATAACTCATAGCGATTTAAGAACTATATTTTACAACTGCGATAATTTAATTATGTTACCTAAGAAATTATCAATGAATAGATTAAGTAAGTTGTAAAATTTTCTGTAAACCTTAAAAATAATTAGAGAATTATTTTTTAAAAATTATTGATATTTTTTAATTAATTAATGTTTGTAAATAAACTAAATAGATAGTAAAAATATCTATAAAGAAATTTTTAACAGATTTAAAATAAAAATAGCTGATATGTTTATTTCTTATCTGATTTATTAAATTACTGGCTAAAAGTCATTTAGTTTCAGTCTGAAACTATGTACTCTATTTTATAAATCAAGTTTTCATATAAATAAAGGAGATTTTTCCTTCTATTTTTATTTTTAATGAATTTTAGATTACCGATATTGTGCATAAGCTTTATTTGAATATAAATATTTTATTTAGTGCCAACTATTAAGAAAGATTTAAAAATTATTATGCAATATTCAAAAAATCTAATGATATGTGATTTATAAATATAATAAATCAATGAAGTCTTTGAGATTGAAATTTTTTACTTAAGTGAACTCTTTTGGCAAAAAATTAATTAGCACATCGGATTATTTTGCTTTATAACCACAACTAAGGATATAAAAACAAAAAAAGTTTTCTACATCTCTAGGAGCATTTATTACTTGTTGTATAATCACAATCTGCATTATTCAGCTTATTTCATAAATTTAGGATATATTTGCTAGAAATCATCCTAATGTAATCACTTCTGAGTTTCAATTATTCAATACAGAGGTAAATTTAAAGTTAAATAAAGGAATATCAATTACATCCACATAATTATACTATTGCATTAGCCTTATTAGATGGTAAGCTTTAAGCAATTTAAGGGTAAAACTAATATTTTAATATCTCGATAATGAACTGTAAAAGATAAAGATATCTAAATGAAACAAATGGATAGAGAATATCTACATTAGAGTATCGTTATACACTTATATAGTTGCTATTATTACCCTGTCGAAGAATGTACAGATGAACATTTTCAGAATGACTTCCAGCAAAAATATTTTTAAAGTTTTAATAAATCTGGATTATATTGTGCTAAGAGAAATGATTGGGATAAAAGACCGATAAAAATTTAAGGAACTCCATAATCAGATGTATTTTAGTATATTGATATATTTATATCAAAATGCAAAAATACTACTGAATTTGAGAATTGTTCGTCAGATGCACAAATAAATTCAAAATTATCAGGTAATTATTTGGTCATACACACATCTGATAGTCTAACTAAGATGTAGGAGTATGAGAACTCTTTCGAAAATATAATTTGTGCTAAATATTATTTTTATTCTGTCAGCATCACCAAAACTATGTTGTCGTAATTAAAATTAATAGAAGTCTTATCAGATGGAGGATTACTTACTACACATAATGAAAAAGATTTCACCTTTTAATAATTGACAGTTTAGGAAGCATCAGAAGTCTACAATAATCAATATATTTTTAAATACGGTATAATTATAGATTAAAGAATGACTTAGTACACTAGAACCTATTAAAAATTGTAAAATGCCTTTAGTAGTATAGGAGGTCTATTTCAAATGTTAAGTTTAGTTTCTTAAATATTTTTAAATCCTTTCACATCGTTTTTAACAGAAATCGAAATGGCAAATGAATATTTTAGATTTGAATCAAATAAGAAAGGAAAAAGCACTCTAAACAAGAAACAAACAAACTTTTTCATACCATAGAATTTATGTTAAGAAATTGTTGAAGATGAGTTGCCAAATACTTCAGGAAGAATGCAAAAAGAGAAATAAAAATAGATCATTTAAACGAATCGCCTTGAAAATAGCATTGATATTTAAAAGTTCTTAAACTATTAGCAGTTGCATCAAAAAATGTCCAAGCAAGTTATTTTTCAACTTGCAGTTTGTTGTAATAGATAGAAGAAAAAATAAATTCATTATGCTATTGATAAGGTTATGTCTAAATTGGATGTATCATTTATTATATAGAAGTTACAAGAGTTGGATAAATTGAAATACTTGCTTTTATCTAATGATTAAATTAACCTATTCAATTATATTCCTAAGCCATTGATTCCTTTTGGAGTTTTTGAATAGGAATTTCAAGAAAATATTCAAAATTTAGAGAAAAAAATATCATATAAATTAATATTGGATGATGAAAAATCTGAAATCACTAAAATTAATGAGGCTTTTAAAAGCTATTAAAATTTAAAATTAAAAGCATACTTGTCTAAAACAGATAAATAAATATTAGAGTTCTTGGATGACGAAATCAAATTTACTTTCGATTAGCTTTTTGTTTAGAATTTTAAAGGCCTTGATTCTAAGGATATAAGACCTGCATTTGATTTGGATAGTGTATGTGAAAGTAGATTTCCAGTAAGGGATTCTATGGATGAAAATTGAACTAGAATTGGATGAAAATATTTTTTATCATTTCGATTTATCATTAATTATATTTTCAATCAAAATTATTAATTTTAAATATAATAGTTTATATATTTGAAAAGAATAATTGTTAATCTGTCAGAAACATAATTGAAAAACATTCAACGAAATTTATGAAAAATGTATATATTTGAATTACTAATAAATTAATGAAATACTTTATAATTTTAACAACCCTTTTCTATTCTTTTGATTGTTAGGAATAATAATTTACTTACAGGCTTTCTGTTGACTCAAAAAGGAAATTAGAACAACTTCAACAAAATTTAATTTAGAAGGAATGGGAGCCACTGAGAATACATTTTGAATATTTATCCACTAATTATAATGAAAATTACACCAAATATATAACAGAATTACTTGAAATGGTTTCAACATTTTTTTATAGATTTCTCTTAGTTAGGAGAATGGATGAAAAAATTACTTTTAAAGAAAATTATCCAAAAGTGTTTTATGGATTTCAAATAAGTTAAAGTCTAATGAATTAATCATATGATGCGGATTTAGTATGCTTGTATTGAAATTTAGGTCATATTTGTAAACATTGAAAATTCAGATAAATTTTATAAAGCCTACTGTGGTCCAACTGTTTATGATGAGTAATCTTTAAGACCAATAATGGGCTTAATGTCTTGGAATATGAACTACACAAAAATTGATAAAAATAATAAAATAATATATGAAAGTAATTTAGAAAGTGCCATCCATGAAATTATTCATGGCTTAGGTATTACTTATGATTACTTTTCAAAATATTATGATTCAGTAACAGGCAAGACTTACGAACTTCCTAATTTTTATAAATAAGACAATGTTACATACTTATCAACTCCAAGATTAATTAATTTTGCTAGGTTTTACTTTAATTGTTCCAATCTAACAGGTATTTAAATGGAGGACAACGGAGGTCCAGGAACAAGTGATTATCATTTTGAAAGATTATTGCTATATAATGAGTTAATGACTGGCTCATAATTAACTGGAAATCTTTTAATAACAGATTTTACATTCTAATTATTGTAGGACACTGGGTAAAACTCATTCATATTTAGGTTCTATCGTTTATCAGATTATAATCCAGATTAAACTTAATGGGGAAGGAATAAAGGTTGTGAATTTGTTAAAAATTATTGTAACAATAATTTTACTGAATTCTGCTATGAAAGGAATGTTGAGAGTTGCTCATATGAAAGGACAGGACAATCAATATGTATGTAAGAAACATTAGGTGGATAATGCATGTATTAATAGATTTATACTGATTAATTGTGTAAGAACGATTAAAATTAGATTTAAAATAAATCTTCATAAATTATATCTTATTATGGTTCTGATAGCATCTGCTTAAAAGGATCAATTTCACCAATAGAATCTTTTTAAAAATTTACTTGCTAAAAGTTCTACTGCGATGTAAATAATAATTTGAAAATCGTTATTGGTGATTTAGAATTCGATTGCTCTTAATAAGCCTAGATTTAATTACCAAATGGGTACTTTGGAAATTTAGAATGTCCTAATAATCCAGAGAGCGTTTGTTTATTCAGAAATGATTGCCCTAACGCATGTGGTAATAATGGATTTTGTATCAATAAATAGGTTATTATTTGTTATATGTTTTAGTGTATTTGTGCTAAGGGTTATTCTGGATTAGATTGTTAATAAAAGTGTGATGGTTACAGATACTAAGGATCTTGTTTGGAAAATTGTCCAAATTTAACATATCGCTTAGACTCTATTAAATTTTGTATAGGATGTCCTGGAGTATAGTTAATGTCTAATTTAGAATTGTGAAAGCTGTTCAAATTATAATTAATGCTTTAAATGCAAGCCTGGATACTTTTTAAGAGAAGGGTTTTGTGACAATTTTTTGTTAAAAAAAGAATTGGATTCTTCAAATTCACATTTCGTTAATGGTATTTATATATAAATAAATAAAGAGAGTAACAATCCTCAATCATCTGAGTAAAATTCTGCAGAAATAATAATTTCAACAAATTGTAATATATTGATAGTAAATCTATTTTTATTAATGTTATTATATTGATAAAACACACTCACAATTTTTATATTTTTCTTGTTATTTTATTAATTAAAATAGAACAACATTAGAAAAAAAGATTTTCCATAAAAATTAATGAACAATCATTAGATTTTTGCATAGCTTATATATATTTGAAATTAAAATATATGACCTAAAATAAATAAAATCAAATATTGATTTTTAGTTGCTCACAATATTTTTATATTTGAGTATAATTTTGTGAATCTTGACATTCTAAGTATTGTTCATAACTAAATTCACTACTTTCGCAAACTAGTACAGGTAATTGAGTAATTACGATTGAGGCTTTTAGAGAGAGCTAAAGTTTCAACCATTCAATAGGTTCTCTTGACAATCCTCTTTTATCATTGACAGCCACAAGTAATTAGTCTCTCATATATGACAAACATATTGGTTGAATGTTAGAATCTAAATTATCATTTAGAAACCACAAGACTTTTTCTCTCTTATTTTTATCAAGTTGATCAGCCTTAGTTTATGAGGCTTGCATAAGGAGAATCATTTCATTTTTGACTAGACAGTTATCAGATTTGATGCGACTCAAGAATTAGAGATATTCTCTAGAATTACATACTTCTTTCCATTAATCGATATTAAATGAATTGATTTGAGCTTCAAGAAATTTCTCAACTTCTAATCTCAATTGAAGCATTCTCTTAAAAACTAGAAAAAGAGGAATAATCCAAAAGTTTTGCAGAGCATCCAAAAATTCAATTGCTTTGGCTACAGTCTGACCGATTATATTAATGCATTCAAGAGATCTCAAATATTTTTATGTAAGAATCTCAATTTCAACTTGAGGTCTTTTAATCAATTAGATATAATTATCAGGTTGAACAGCTTCATCTGAATTCTAAATGACAATATTGGAATCTTAAGAGAGATGCCTTAAGCTTCTAGCCTTGTATTCTTTGATAGCCATTCTAATAGAACTAACTCTGGACCTGATTTTATCATAGTCGATTTCTTATTGGGAGAATCTTCGATTGAGTTTTTTGTCTTCTGACTCATCTATTCTTTATGTAAGACCAATGTTGGATAGATTTGATCCAGTTCTAAGACTTCGAAGATCACAACTTAGTTGGACAGTATGATCTGATTGTTTGGTAGCAAATTTAAGTTTCATTTTATTATTTGAAAAGAAGTTGTTTATTTGTTTAGTAGTTTTGACCGAAGAATTACATCTTTGTTTATGCTCCTCAATAAATTTATTTTTATACAAAGATGAAATTTTGCTGATTAGCGATTAATTTGAAGTAGATTGATTGCTATTTGAAGTACTTTCATGTAATACTATTGAAGTTCTTTGAGTCTTCCTGCCAGATTATTTACTACTGAGTCGAGAAGCAGATCTAATTTTGAGATCTGACATTGATCTTACTTCATACATTTTAAGGATTGTCTTGCATTTAGGATCATCCCTGAAAGCCGAATGATGAGGTATTTAGTCCCAAGGAATAGGATTTTCAGGATTTAGTAGTTGTTATAACAAAGAGATGACAGATTGTCTTTTAGTAGTTACCAATGAAACGAGATCCAATTTGCCCCCATTCACCCATATTGAAATGCGTTTATGAATCTCGTTTATTATAAATGATCCATTGGTCATCACCAAATACATGATACCCAAAGACCATTAATATTGTGATAAGCATTGTTTACCCTTTAGAATCATGGGATTCCAATAGGCACAATAATTCTCAGTCCTCTTTCTCAATCCGAAGTCCAATACAACTATGGAATCCCCATTACGCATAATGTTTTCAAGAGTGCAATCTCTTGGTGGTTAACCTTTGTATAGGTCATAAGCAAAATATATTCTAAGAAGATGTTGCAAGTTTCCCCCTGTCAGTTACCAATCTACGCAATTATCAAATAACACATCTGTAAATGTAGGTGTTCTTATTATCTGAACTATCATTGGAAGTAGGTTGTACACAGGTCTAATGTACTTCCCTTCAATCTTGGATTTCACCCTCTAATGCTATTCTAAAAATCTCAGTTCCTGCTCTATATAGGCTGTATCATTGAATCTTGCGATCAACACTTACTCGTTCGACAATCTAACATGACCACGGAATGCTGACCACTGTTATCCTTTCCAAATAGGAAATGTAATTACATAAGCACACATAAATAAATTCTAAATTATTTGGGTGATTTTTAACTTTTAATGAAATCCCTAATGAGTCTGAATCCCAATAATATTTGTATTAAAAACAAATCAGAGACACCAAAATAATAATACCAAAAATAATAAATTGTAATTTCAACCCATCGATCAATCTCTCAAAGAAGTACTAAATAACAAAATCACTGAAATAACAGACCCTAGTACCACAAAATCATGATTTAAATTGAAGGGAGTTATGATTCTTTTATTGATCAGAGTCTATAAATTAGTAAATTCCAGATTTACAAAAAATAATTAAAAATATAATTAAGAAAAAAAAGTATTTCCTTAACTCTTTTAAGAACACTATGTTTATATCTAGAAATCTTATAAGTATATCTAGGCATTTATATCAGTTTCTAAAAATATTTAAGATCTTTGGAGATGATTCATAATCGAGATAATTAGGAGTAGGAAATATTCAAAATTTGAATAGATGTATCCTTTTCATGTAAAATAATTTGAGAGAATTGTACATTATTATGATTCCATACCAATATACATTATTATACGCTCTCAGATTTTCATTTCTTTTTCTCCTACAACTTCTTTTCCATCTAATCCAACTTTTTATTCTCCTTGTAATCATTGATACAAAGGAAGGTTACAACAATTGTTAAGGTTGACAACACTATCACTGCTATCTAATAATATAATCATAGTATTCTTTACAAATATCCAAATATTATTGAAATATTTATCAATAAAACCCTCTTAGTAAGGCTCATATTTAGGGACATCACTTATCTCCTTTGATTGGGCATAATCTTCTTGTATGAACTTGATTATTAATTCGGGTGTTCTTTGGCCTTAGAATTTATGAGTCTTATTATCCTTTACGTATAATAAGGTAGGATAACCCTTAATTCCAAATCTCTTCTTTGCGTCAGGATTTGCAACACTAGTTTGATCTTCTTGAATACCAATCAACTGCAATAAATTTGTAATCCACTTAATCTGCCAATTAATCCAACACTGGTATCAAATGCTTACAATGACCACACCATGGAGCATATAGCATCATTAAAAAAGGTTCTGACTTCTATAATTCTGATTCGAGCTGTTCTCCATTCAATTATAGAATTCTGGAGTCACTTTTAAATTAATGTGCAACCACGCAATAAATAAATAAAAAAAACATATGGCAAGAGCATTTCAAATTATTTCCAGAATATCAGGAATCATAGGAGCCCCTTGGAATTTGGGCAGGTTTTATCACTCGAGATGAGCAGTATTTCCCATCTCAAAATAGAATGGAAGAAATATACTAAGAATATTTAAAGAGAAAGTAATAGTGATTAAATAAAAATATATATCAACATTTTTTTTATATTATCTCTAATAGTATTTCTGGCTCTTATGCCAATTTTATAAAATCCTTTCTTCTCTTTATAGTTGCTATATTATCCACTAACTATTTCATTGTTTGGATTCTTAACAATCTACAATTATATCTAGAATATATATTATATATTTCTTACTTTTTGGAAAACAAGATTAACTCGATGACATTATTGCAATTTATCTTTCGTATTAGTTACTCTTCACATAAATACTTCAACCTTTGCATCAGGTATTAGTCAGACAATATGATCAAACTCAATAACCTGGTTGTGTTTAAACATGAGTCCAATTAATCAGTATAGATATATTATAACATGTCCATAAAAGTCTAATGAGTACACTCAGTAATCTCTATGAAGATTTAATCCTTGTCTCTGAACTCTTCAAAAAATAGAGTCTAGAAGTGCTCACACCTAGCACCTAAAATACAACGATTAGCGTATATTTGTTGATCCTCCACAATGAATACTACATCACTCATCTAAGAATTATTTATCAAGGATCTCAAATCCTGTATGAAACTGGACCTAGGAACCTACGCATTCTTGAATTCTAATTTGTATATGTCACTCAATAACTCATCCCCATCATATCCACCAAAGACATAGAGGGAATCATTGTACAACTAAAAAACCATAGATGATCTGCCTTTTGGAGGTTCATGAACTTCCAATTTCTTCCAAGTCTTACTCCCAAATTCAAATTCATATAGATCATTCAATCTCGCCTAACCATTAAATCCTCCAAATAATAATAGTTTATTTTAATAAACTTCTGATGTGTGGAACTAACACATAATCACTAAATATTACATATCTTGGACATGGAATTGTACCATGCTGACTTATTCTTTTAACTTTTCCTGAGAAGATATTAATTTTATAAAAGTCATTTAATCTATTAACCCCATCAAATCCTCCAAATATATATATGTAATTATTGAAAGTACTATAGGAAGGACATGAACGAGCAGAGGGGATGTCCCCTATCAATTACAACTTATTCCAAACCTATTCTTCAAAATCCCAAACATATGCATCATTTAGATAATGATTACCATCACAACCTCCAAAAATGAGCATTTTAGTCTAATAAGCACCACAAGCTATACCAAATCTTTCAGATGGACATTAACCAGTAGGTTCAATTTTTTTCCATTGCAGAGTCTTTAGATTGAGCGAATAAAAATCATTCAACCATAATAATCCATCGCAGCCACCGAATATATACATGTGATCTTTATATTATATTGCTCCATTATTCTCTCTGGCACTTGGTTTCTGTCCTGTTGTATTTAGACGCTACCATGAATTAGAACTGAAGGAATATCTGTGAACATCATCCAATCTCCCATTGAATGTAAAACCACCAAAGATATACAAAAAATCTTCATATGCAACCCAAGAACAATTGTTCCTTTGATTCGGCAATGCTTAATCAAATCTATCTAATCGTTCCCATGTCTAATGATCATAATATCCAGAATCATCAATTTCAAGTTCATCATGTTTTATATACATAGAAATAGAGTTAAATCTTTCGTCGATCTCAAATTCTCTATCAACACGATGTGATTGATTAATTTACTGTCTCATCAAGGCTCGTTTTATTCTTAAATTATCCTGTTCGGAAGATAATCTTCTATTCATTTTTAAAAATAAATATAATTATTAAAAACAAGCCAAAGAAATTGAATACTAATTTTTGATTCCTTTGAAGCAATATCAATTTTATTTTAAAAAATAATCGTTGTTGTATAATTCTTAAATAACTCTTCAAAAAATATTATGTTTAATTTAATTTAGTCATTATTATATATAACATTAATAAATTATTATTCAAAAACAATCAGAGAAGAAGAAACAAAAAATCAAATTAAGAATTCAGAATTTAGAATTTAGAAAAGAAGACAAACGTACGATTAATTCTAATTGAGAAATTCATCAATTTTAAAAGTCCTCAGAACCAATTAAAATGTCCTCATAATTACATTCTAATCTCTTCAACTTCATAATAACAATTGCTCTTGATTTATAGAATGGATAAAAATGGATAAAATATATTAATTAATATTTATATATATTAATTTACAATTATTTTATCATATCTTTTTGAACATTCTAAATTCCAAAATAAAACAAATATAACTTGCAGTCATCTAAAAATATTATTTATTATGTCTTTAATTCTTTACTTTTCACCTCTTTCACCCCCCTCAAGAGCTGTTCGCTCTTTTTTATTACTAAGCAAAGCCGTGTTTTCAGGAAAAGTTGTGGACATATTGAAAGGAGAAAATAAATCTGCTGAATTCTAAAATATCAATCCTAACTAATCATTGCCAGCCTTAGTTGATGGTGGCCTGAAATTGTTTGAGAGTCATGCTATTTTGAAATACATTGCTGTTAAAAAATAACTATATCAATATTATCCTAAAGTATTCTTTTGTTATAAAGTTAGAACTTGAGAAACAAAGCACAGATCGACTGTTATTTAGATTGGAGTTAAACTGGTCTTGGAGCTATTGGAAAATATGTAACTCAATGTTTCTTATTCCCAAAATTTATGAATAAACCAGTCCCTGATAATAAACAAGAATTACACTAAGATGTAATAGATGCTCTCAAATTCTTTGAATCCACCTTCTTAACTGGCAGGTACATATTTAATCAGCCATCAATCACTCTTGCAGATGTTAAGTAAATATAACTTTAATATTATTAGAGCTACGTCTGATTTGTCTTAACTTTTAATATCTGATTTGGATTTCAATTAGTTCCCAAAAATTAAAGAGTATTTATAGGAGATGTTTTCAATCTAAGCCATGAAAGAAGCCTATGCTGAATATTTATAAATGATCAATTCTTCTAACCCGAATGATTAAGTCTAATACATTATCAATGGAATAGACAAGTCATAATCTTGGAAGTTCACATTATACTTCCATCCCTTATCATCTCCATCCAGATCAGCAAGGACAGTTCTATTATATAGTGGAATTGACTACAATGAACAGATTATTAACTTATTATCAGGAGAAAACGAGTAACCATGGTTTTCAGCTATCAATCCAAATTAAACTATACCTGCTATTGCCAATGATAGTATAAAACTGTTCGAAAGTGGAGCAATAATGAAGTATGTAGCAAGGAAGTTTAATTTGTATAATTTGTATCCAACCTAACTCAAAGCCTAGGCAAAAGTAGATGAATATTTAGATTTTCATCATACTGAAATGAGTTCACTCCCAAATTATGTGTTTTCTTGTTATTTTGGACCTCAAATGATGAAGCTTCCCATGCCTGCAGACAAGGATTAACAATTATAGAATGTGATAGGAACTTTGGAGTTCTTCTGGAGAGTTTTCATGAACAACGGCAAATGGACATTTATCAATGATTCCCCACATCCTACTTTGGCAGATATTAAAGTAGGAAATGACTTGGCCTAATTATTCATAACAGATTTTCCTTTTGAGAAGATCCCAGGTTTTGATCTTTATATAAAACGATTATTTGAAGTACCTGAAATGAAAAGATCTCATGCTGAATTGTTTGGGTTTCTACAAAGTCAAAAAATTGGGAAATTTGCTATTTCAATAAGCCAAGCATAGCCTGTAAGAAATTAAACAAGAATAATCTTGTATTTTAACTTTTTTTCAGGACCAGCCAAAGCTGCTAAAACAGCTTTATTGTTAGGAAACATTCCCTTTGAAGAAAAGACTATTGATATTCAATCAGGAGAAAACACAAAAAAACCATATACTGATATCAACCCTAATTAAAGTATTCCTGCATTATCATTTGGAAACTTTCATTTATTTGAAAGTCATGCTATAATGAAATTCATTTGCATTCAATTCAACTTAACTGAATTATATCCAAACTTTCCCTTAAGAGCAAAGATTGATTCCTATTTAGATTTCCACCATTTAGAAATCAGAAAACTAAGTTTATTAGCAATGGATTTCTTCGTTGGTCCTAAATTCTTCAAGAAGGAAATGCCAAAAAATTATGATGAAAGAGTAAGAGAAGTAAATGAATTGTTACACTTTATGGTGAATGCATTTTTTGGAGGAGGCAAATACAAATATATCATGGGATCCAGAACACCCACAATAGCAGATTTAGCGTAATTTTTTGTATAATATTTAAAGATTTACTGCCGAAATTTCAACCTTATTCTTTGTGGATTTTGATTTCAGCCAATTTCCAACTATGAAGACTTATATTAGAGATGTTTTTAGCATCAAATAAGTAAGAGAAACTTATAGCAAATATTTCTTGGCAGCAAGATTTATGGCAAAATCAATGAATCCATTTATAGAGTCAATAGCTAAAGGAACAGAAGAAGGGGGAAGTACATGTTGTTAATTGATTTGATTAATTATATCACAATCTAAAATTGGCAATCATACCATTAATAAATTCACCAACCTTGTCTACTATTTATAATGTGTTAATTTCTTATTCTTATATATAGTATCTTGATCGTTCCATTTTGACATTAATTATTTCCTATTATTCAAGTTCAGTCTCCACTTCTTTAATCTATTTGATCAATTTGCTCTCCTCCTTTGGTTTCTTCTCAATTTACTACTATAATTCGTTGATCTTTTCCAACCCCTGCACATTAGTCAAATAATGGATTTCATTAATCATATAGACCATTAAAATAGTGAACCATTAGCACTCACTCAAATGATCTGGTTTCAGACCGAAATAATGCTACTGATTAATCTTCATAATCTTAAGAACTTGGTCATCATATTAAAATAAACCATCAGCATATTATCTTTCCATTAATTCATTTATCATAACTTTTATTGATGGCTTTGTCTTTGGAATAATAAACTTAGTATACAATCCCATAAAAACTCCTCCAACAGTTCCTCCAATAAGAGCCCCTAATACTGGAATTGGTATCAAAATTTGACCAGCTACAGCTGTGCCTATTCCAAATGAACTTTGAAATCCTAAATGTGCAATATTTTTCAGCTTCTCACTTTTGTCCACCACCTTATTATTCGCTTGAATTCTGATTGCATAAAAAAGTAAGGCTTAAGACAATATCACTCCAACAACGGGTATACGCAAAGCTGCTCCTACTAAACCTGTGGCTACTGAACTAATGCCAGCTCTCTTGAGTTTCTCATCCCATGGAATTTTAGGATCGACACTGTCAACAATCAAACAACCCAAACCTGCACCAACTGATCCCTTTAGAACTGGTTAATTAGCTAATGAAGACTATCGCTTTCGCTTTTCATCCAACCAGATTTTGTATTTGATGCATTCCTCATCTTAAGAAAATAATTTAGAATCCAGATCTGCTGTTTCAAAGTATTTATCGTCCAATATGTAATACATTTAAATTGCATCCTAAAAGGATTTTGTTAATGTAGACATCTCATACAATCCCAGATTCAATGGACTATACTCATAAAAATGCCTAATTATTTGTTTCACCAGATCTCTGTCAAATATCTCAAATTCAATTCGATGGAATAACATTTCTCTTAGGGATATATGACATTAATCTATTATGTATTATGATGTTTCGATTTGTAATATCTGATAAGTTCTAATGTTTGCTAAAGTGTGATATTTTGTTAGAGTTTCATTCAAATATTCCATTTGAGTATTGCAAAATAAGGATGTTCTGTTGATATATAGATGAACATTTTGGATTATGGAATTAAAATATTTCTTTAATTCCCAATAGAATGTTTCATTTTCTATGACTCTTGCAAAATCACTTATTTCCATTGACAATACAACCATACAATGTTCTAATTTATCCGTAATATATTGATGAAACTCTTCGCAAACAAAGGGTTTGGTTGTTAAATCGATCAAAATTTGTTCCATCAACATGTAGGTGTTGTTGATCAATAGAATTGTTAAACCATTGAAATACTCCAAATATTCAGGCCATCTAGGACTCTTGTATTAAGGCCAATTGATGCATTCTACTTCTATTTGTTTTAGAACACCATATTTGATTTCTTCCTTTGATCCTTCCTTTTATTTCATAATCTCTAACCTTATGAACTTGCAAATGCTTATAATAGCATCTGCATTTTCTTCATTCAAATTTTTTATAATAAGTTCCTACTTTTTACAAATGGATAAATAGAGATTTTCTTCGTCCAACTTGTTCTCTGATGCCAAGAGAGACTTCAAAATGTTTTTTGGATTTATTGTGACTGGCACAACTTTAGATTAAAGTAGTTGTTGTTTTATGGTTTCTAAGTATCTATCCTCAAACATTAATATAAATATTAAATTCATGGTAGAATCATCTTTAATAATCAATCTTATTTTATCTACAAACAGCCTATTGTGAATGTAATCTTAGTGTATATTATTCTTATTCAATTTAATTATCAATCAACTTAAATGTAATAAAGTAAAATTTTCAAAAATCTCCTCAATTATAATCTAATTTGATTTGGAATTTTCTTTTTCCATTAGTTAGTTTGTATGATTAAATACAATAATTCTATATGACAAGATAAGAATTGTATTTGGAAATATTGGAAATTATCTAAATTAGTTTGATTAAATAAAAATTCTTATCTTAAATCTTAGAAAATAAAAATTAAGTTCATTAACTACTTTTATTTCATTTTTTAAACACATTTGTGGTAATTATATGATTGGTTAAATTTATCTGCTAGTAAAAATCAGATGAATAAAGAAATCTCCTAAAGTGATGATCAGTAAGTAGACATTGATCTTACAATGACACTATATAATAACCTAATGGAGACCATTAAGGAATGAAGTTAGTGACTTTAGAAACGTTACAAACCATTGCCTAGGTAATTATCACTACAAAGGATTTTTTTTGTTCAAAAAGTCATAAGATAAAACATGCAAGTTCCATAGGTATCCTGGTACATATAGAGGACAGTCAATCTATAGAGGATCGATCAATTTAAGTTTAAGTTCTGACCATACAGCAAAATTGCTGATTTGGAAAGAAGAAAAGAAGGCAAAGTTATTAAGAAGGTAGTAGTAGTGAAGGTGACCGATATAAAAATCGAGTAAAGTAATTAGAATCTTAATTACGTACTTTGCGATAAGAAAATGAATATCTTATAAGTTAAATGATGCAAATGAAAAATAATTCTGAATCTTAATTAGAAAGTTTGCAAGGTGATATTTCCTTATATAGAGCTAATGCTACTGATACTAATTCTATGTAGGCTGAATTCTTTGCAATAAGCACCTAATTAGAAGGCTAGATTGCAGGACTAAGAAGATAATTAGCTGATCTAGAACTTCTTATGCTTAGTCTTAGAGTGATAATGAAAGATTAAAATAATCCAATTAAAATAAAGATGCAGAATTCTAACAATTAAGATTATAATTATCATAATTACAGACCAGTGCTCAGGATACAATTTAATTGAAAGACTTTGAGAATTAGTTGAGATTGGCCGGAGATGAAATTTTGAGATTAGAAAGATAATTGCAATAAGCTAATTAAGATATTTTGAATTTAATTGGAAGAACAAATATGAAATAATAGAATAGGAAACCCTACAGTAAGAACAATCAACTCATTATGTAAATTAGAGATTTAGATGTAAAACTTAATAATAGTTATGATTAGAATAAATTAGCCATGGTTCAAATTGAAATCATAAGGAACTACTGTGATTTAAGAGAAAGATCATACTTATCATAAGAAGTGGAAATCTGGAAATAAAAGTGTATCAAAATCAATCATGAATATAACAAATGTCAAGAAGAGTTAACTAAGAATTGGAATCCCTCAAAAAGAGTAATTGAAGAAAGTTATTAATAAATATATACCAGGAAGTCATCTTGACCTCAAGAAATAATCACTTCAATAACAGGTAATACTTTATCTTTTACAGGGGGAACAACTGGATCCTAATCCTAAATAAGAAGAACTGGATAATAAATAAGAGTGATATTGTCATTTATTTAAGAAAATTAATTGATATTTTTAATCCGAATTCCTAAATTATTATCCAAATATTATAAGCAGATTAAAGAATGATAATAGATTTAAATCAGTTATATAATACTCTTATTTATTAAATCACTACTTTAGGCTTCTGTTTGTAAATAATTATAATAATTATCAACTCAGAATATTAATAATATTTATAATTAAATTATAAATTTAGATAACAATTAAGTTCCCTTAAATTAATTAAAAATATAAATGCCATATAATATAAATTAAAGATGTGATTAACAAATTTAAATTAAAATTCATATTAGCAATCTATATTTGTTCTATTTTATGAATATTTTAATATTATGTAATCCCTTGATTATATAAATTTTGAATAGAAGAATAATAATTTAAAGTACACGTATTATTAATTAAAATGAAAATTCTTTTCGTTTTTGTGACATTGATTTTCCTCTTAGAGGCAGCTAAAAAAAAGAAAACGACTGACGACAGAAGACCAACAACTGTTGAAGCCTTGCTTTATTGCAATAGTTGCTAAGCAATTGTTCGAGAAACATTAAAGAAAGTTAAAACATCAACCAGGGAATCAGATATTACTGATGCTCTATCTGAGATGTGCCAAATGAAAAATTTCAGTGTTTATGAATATCCTCCCCCTGATATGAAAAAAGGATGTGAAGCATTTATGTCTGGATGGTCAGAGGAAGTCACTGAAGCCTTGATGAAGAGAAAAGGTAACGATTCAATTGAAGATGAAATTTGCTACAAATTAACTAATGTAATCTATCTATTCTATCTTTAATTAGTCATGTAAAGACATTGAAAAAGGATAGAGAAAATAAAATGATGATTATGTCACTATTAATGGAAAGAAAGTTAAAATGGGAGATGATGGCAAAGTTGATATCAATATGAACAAACCAGCTCCAGATGATGATGATTTATGATATAAATTATGTTTCTTAATATTTTTAATTATTAAACTATTAATAGCTGTTAATATTAGTGATTATTTATATTATTATTATAATTCTTGAAAAAACTGAATAAATAATGTCGAAATTGAAGTGATATCATTTATTCAAATTTTTAATAAATCCAATAAATTGAAATTCGTTTTATGTATTTATAATTATAACGCGATGTATATATATATATATAACTCAATTTGATATTTGAGCCTCTCATTTTTCTAATGAGAAAAAAAGAGAAGCAATTCAAGAATAGATTATTTAGTATCTATTCTATTCCCCTAAAAAGTTTCGTTTTATATAGCTATAAAACCTATTCTTAACATGATTTTCCTAAAAAATATTAAACTTAAAATTACCGGTCTCCCTTATAGTTGATTCGAAATTTTAGTCCACTTAGGTCCATTAATGTTATACTAATCTAAAATAAGCATATCTTCTTCGTAAGTCCATGGTTACTTATTTATAGACTTATCTAATTTATTAATGTATCTATCTCTAACTTATTTCCCTGTAATGTTGCCAAAACCTAAAATTATCCAATATTAATACATTTGGCGATTTTCATCCATTATTTCCCAATATCTTAAACTAACTATTTTAATTTATCATCTTCCTCCTGCTTCCAAATATGCCTTGTCTAAAAATTATAATTTAATAACAATACATCTTTTGGTGGATTGATTCTTCTCCATCTCTGCTAACACTAAGACGCGTTTCTTTATGGCATGTGCTTTGCAATTTCATTCCATTTCCCTGATAATTCCACAAATAAATATTTCAGTCTTGAATCCTCTTCATCATTCCAAATTTTTTATTTTCTTTTCATTAGATCTTGATTCAAAGCATTGAGGGAGGTGTCATCTTCCTTAATTTTAAACATCATTTCTCTATCTTCAGCATCTTAAAATTATGACCCTTCGTTAGTATTGAATGACACTATTAAGTAAATTAACAAAAATATTACGATGGCAATTTTATTCAAAATCTGAAAATGGTTCCATTTCAAATGATTGAGAAGACGAGAATTTCTAATATGGAAAAACTTCATCCTAGAAATTCGAATCTGAGAGCATATTTGAAAACATGGATATTTTATTACTATTTTTACATAATTGAAATAGATTAATAGTGAAAAAAATGCAGCAAATAAACTGTCATACATAATTCAAATAATTAATTTATATATCAAATTTTTTTAATAATACAAATAACACTTAAGGAAAATACCACATTATCATTAATCCCAATAGCACTATTATAATTACACTGTTCTAAACTAATTTTTCATAGTTTTAAATCATATATTATATTTTATTGAATATATTTCATAATTCATGATTTTAAACCAGAATGCTCTGAAATTCCTGTTGTAAATGAAACTTGCTTAACAAAAATTTGGATGGCTTTTTACAAACATACGAGGTATTTGGTTAGAAATTTATATGAATCCTTAATTAAAATTGGGTGAGATTCAAATTGAATTATAAGTTTTAATGCTATTTTTTATATACTAATAAAATTGTGATATATATTTTTTATAATTAATATATATATATATATTTATATGCTTTTTATGAATTAAATAGGGAGAATATTTGTGATTATAAATTTATCATTTGTAACTATATTATTTATTGAAATCAAGATTCAAATTGGTTAATTCACTCAATTATTTGAATAATACTGAACAAGAGTCTCTATTTTATATTATATAGAATTTTACATCTTTAAAGCATCCTTGACTAATAGATTTGGATAAACAATACTCAGATTTTTGGGTGTTTATTCAGACTCTAAAAATGTGATTCAAATATTTACTTGGAGTAGTATTAGAGTAAGGAGTTTAGAAATTCAATTATCTAGACACTGGATCTCTCTTGATCAGTTTTTCTGGTGTTTTATAATACATAATTCTTCTTTGCACCTATCTTCTGGGAACTCCTTTAACTGAGGTTTCATCTTATCTTGGATGAACTTAAAGATCTTCCCATCTATTTTACATTTTCAATCTCCTTTTTAAAGTGCTATTCCAATGGTTTTTAATAGAATTATCAGTCCTACCTTTTAAGAGGCCAGCAATCAACGACCATCTATTGCCTAATTTTTTATGAGCTTCAATAATTGTTTAATCTTCTTCATCAGTCCATCTTTCCTTATTAATTTTGGGATCTAGATGATTATGAAATCTAAGTGTAACATAAATCAATACCTCTCTCTACATTGTTTTCCAATTCTTCCTGGTAAATGCTTTGCAATTTGACTCCAATTTTTCGGTCCATAATTTATTACTAATTTAACTAATAATTCATCTTCCTCTTGTGTCCAGGGACCTTTAACTAAATCTGGATTCAGCACTTTTTGCCATCTATGTAAACATTGGACATCTGTTCTTTCTTCAAAGTATGATGCTATTTTTTTCCAATTTTTTGCTCCATGTTATGTTACTAATTCTTTAAGTTGTTGATCTTCTTCCTCCGTCCACCATCTATTATAAATAGTGAGTAAGATACCTCTTTTTAATAGTTAAGGGTGGATCTATGTTATTACTATTAAGCAATGTTTCAACTTTTGTTTTTATTTCATTGATTTTGTTTCTATTTTTCTTAGGAATAAGATTCTCTAGTTGACTATAATCAAATATAGGTTTGATCACAGATGGATCTTTATCCTCATTAAGCAATTGCAGCATGTTCGATTTTGATGTAAGTAATTTCCTTTCTGATTCAGATGGAGATGTATTTGTAAGTATGAATTCCATATCGATAGGATTTTATTGGAGGAGATCCTTTAGAAAGGTTATGCACATATTCTTTTCCATTTAGGGCAGAGTGAAACCATTAAGTTCAAATTGAGTTATTAATTGGTGGGCGCTTCTCATTAAACAAATAAAAAAATTAATTAAAAAGATTAGATAGTAGTGTTTTTTAACGAATTTGATTAAAATTTATTAATAAATATTCTTCATATAATATATATCTGAAGACTGATTCCTATTATCATTTCAATCCTCCTAAATTCTATTGTATAACATCAATTTAATATTAATACATTTATTTCCTATTAAATACTTATCTTATATGGAATAAAACGAAGTATAGATTTAGACTGAGGTGTATCGATGCATTTCCAAAGAATCAATTGTTTTTATTCATAATTAAGTTAAATATCAGCTTATTAATTCATATATTTCAAAAAGGATTTCAAAATGTTTGTTATTTAATTAAAAGTGCTTAAAAGCATTTATTTTATCTGCTAAAAATATATGTGTGCTCTCAAACTAAGGATTCAACACTTCTGAGTTAAGCATGTAATTAAAAGAAATATATATAAATATCTTAATAGTTAATATTATTATTAAAATCATATAAATAATATTCAGACTTAGGTATTAAGGAGCAATTCTTTTGATATAAATGTTGAAGTTTTGAGTACTTAAATTGAAATTATTATAAAGATTCTTTTTCAATAAAATATCTTCTCTTTTTCTACTGGATGAAGATGGTAAGTCAATAAAATTCTACAATTTTAAAAGAAGAATTAATATCATATTTTCATATTACTAGTATAGATTGATAAATACAATTCATAGAATAGATTTTCTTTTGGTGTTTTAATAAACATTTTTATAAACTACAATGTCTATATAGAATGATAGTGAAAAAATCATAGCAAGTTAAATTAATGAATACTATTCAAAATTATGAATAAAAATGTTGTAATGAATTAAAAAAAAAAGAAATACCATAGAAAATTTAAAAGAAATTATTTAAAATATATATAAAAATTTGATGCTTTAGAGGTAGAAGGATTCTGGAAATCAGCCAACTAACTACGTACCAGGTAGAGGAAGAGGTGCAGTTGGATTTATTACAAGAAGTGATATAGGACCTGCAAAGGTTGATATAGGGATTGAGTAGGATGACGATCAAAATGATTATAATGATGCAAAATATGATGAGTGGAATGGCTATTCAATTCCATTGTTTAATATGGGGGATTATGATGATGAAGACAGAGAGGCTGATCTTACATATAATAGTGTGGACAGAAAGATGGAGGAAAGAAGGCAGAAGAGAATGCCGACAAATTTGCCAGAAAAGCCATCTATAGTGAATTAATTCAGTGATTTAAAAAGAGAATTGGCAAAGGTGGGTATCGATGAATGGTTATCGATTCCCGATATTGGAGACTATTCAATTAAGAAAAAGAAACAGGATAAGATCACTCCTGTTCCTGATTCAGTGATAATGTCTGCCTAACTATCGGAGAAGAATTTATAAACAAAAGCACACGACTTAAATGAAATAGGAGAAGCAAGAGGAGCTCTGCTGTCTTTGAAACTAGATAAAATCAGTGATAATGTTTCTGGATAAAGTGTGGTGGATAAACGAGGTTATTTAACAAGTTTGGCTTCATTGCCTCATCTGAGTGAAAACGAGATTGGAGATTTCAAAAAGGCCAGATTGTTATTAAAGAGTGTTATATAGACAGATCCTAAAAATTCATTTGGATGGATAGCAGCTGCTAGAATTGAAGAATTAGATGGGAAGCTGGCTGCCGCTAGATCCATTTTGGCATAGGGATTATAATAAGCAGAAGATCAGGAAGATATTTGGATTGAGTTGTCAAGATTGGAAACTCCAGAGAAGGCTAAATTAATACTCAATAAGGCTATTTAAACATTACCACACAGTGTCAAGATTTGGTTGAATGCTGTTAATAAAGAATAGGAGACAGAAGCAAAGATTAAATTGTTGAAGAGAGCATTAGAATTTATTCCTAATAGTGTTGACATATGGAAGGAACTCGTGAGTCTATCAAGTGAATCAGAAGCATTAGTGTTATTGTATAAGGCTGTGGAATGCATTCCAAAAAACTTATCCCTTTGGTTGGCATTGGCCAAGTTAGAAACCTACGAGAATGCAAAAGCCATTTTAAATAGAGCAAGATAGAATCTCCCCCAAGAACCTACAATTTGGATAAATGCAGCCAAGTTAGAGGAGAGTGCAGGCAAGAATAAATAAACGATTGCAATTGTTCTTTCTAAGGGGATTAAGATATTAAAAAAGAATTAAGTGAAGATTGTTAAAGAGGATTGGCTTTAAGAGGCTGAAATTGCAGAGAAATGCTCTAACGTTAATACATGTTATGCAATAGTTAAAGCAATCACTCTAGAAGAAGATAAGCAAAGTGATAATTCTTGGAAACAGGATTTCACTTAATTTGAATAAAGAGCTTCATTGCATACAGCCAGAGCAATAATCGCAGTCGAAGCAGAACGATAGAACAATTTTGAAATATGGAAAGAATACATTGAATTCGAAAGAAGACATAAGGATGAGGATGCTCAATACTTCGATTAAGCATTGGAATTGGCAGTCACCAATCTCCCTCAAATTGAACAATTTTGGATTGAACTGATTTTGAGGAAATAAGAACTATAGTAGAATTACTTGGAAGTTTTTGAGAAATCTCCTAAATCAGAAAATATTTTATTAACTTTGAGTAAACTTGAAAAACAACAAGGTAATTATGAGAAAGCATACTAGTATCTTTAATACATATAAGACAACTTGATACCCAGCGATAAAACTTGGGTTAAGATGTTTAAGTTGATGCTTTTGATGAATAAATAGATTGAGTAAGCTGAGAAAATATTAACACAATATCCGTAATCTGATAAACTGTGGATTCTATGTGGATAGGCTAAAATCAATTAAAAGGATTATTAGGGTGCTCGATCGATCTTTGAGGAAGCCATTAAAATTCTTAACAACTCATTGAATGTGTGGTTGACTTATATTAAAATGGAATGTTAATAACAACTCTACACAAGAGCTAGGCCTTTGATTGATAGAGCAAGGGAAAAGAACCCAAAAAGTTCTCAACTCTGGGCTTAAGCAATCAGATTAGAAATTGATGCTAAGAATCATAAGGCAGCTTAGTTTTTACTAAGTAAGGCATTGTAATGTTGTTAATTGGATGGGGAGTTATGGTCTCTTGCTATTGAATTGGAGCCAAAGACTACAAGGAAGAAGAAATCAGCAGATGCAGTGACATTGTGTGTTGATAACCCTTATGTATATCTTTCAACTGCAAAGGTGTTCTTGAATGAGGGTAAAATTGAGAAGGCTAAAAGGTGGTTAGAAAAAGCTTTAATCTTGGAACCAAGATTGGGAGACGCTTGGGCCTATCTGTACCTAATAGAAAAGGAAATCCTATAACAATGCATTTCAAGAAGGCCAAAATATGGAAGGCTCTGGAAACAGGCAAAGGAAACATTGAATTAGAAATACGATATTGAGAAGATATTGATAGAGGCAAGTAAATTAGCTCAAAAAGATATTGCGAAATTAGAATGAAATATATTATAGATGTTATCAACTACATATAAATTATAAGTTATTAAATATAAATCATAACATTTAAAAAGATTAATCTTTTAATATTTTGTCCAATTAATCTGAAGTCATATTAGGTATTTATTCCCAATTGGATGGAGCAGCTCCAGTTGAACCTAATTTTGTCTCAAACTAAATAGAGGCGCTCTTGAATAATTTGGTAGTAATATGAATCATAGAGAATTTTTATGCTGCAATTGCTATAAATAAGGCTATCGCACCTCCTCCAATAACTCCAGCAATAACATCAGTATTCAATGATGACTCATTTTTAATGCATTAATCCTAAGCATCTGACAAACTATATCCGTATTGGCAGGATAAACATGTAGATTCTGAGGAGCACTCTAGACAATTGTTAATTTAGCAAACTTAGAATATAAATATATTTTATACATTAGCATATTGAAGTTGTCTTATCTAAATACTATCCACTTAAGCATCCAAGATTTAATTGATTACATTCTGAGCATTTAACGTAGGCATTTTCTGTACAGAGTTTACATGAACTAGGACATTTTTAACATTCAGAATCAGCAGAACAGTACCCTGTTTGGCAAAGAGAACATTTATCTTGAGGACAAGTCGAACAATTCTTAACAGAGCATGAAACACAAGATTTGTCCTTCTCATTTAATCGATAAGCAGCAACACATGAGCTACATCCCTCTTAGGTACAAGAATCACAATTTGATTCACAATTTACACATTTATTCTAATCTAAATAAGACCCTTTTGAGCATTTTAAACAAACCGTTTAACTTGTACATTCAATACATGGCACATTACATTATTCACATTTGGTTCCATTAAGATAATATCCTGTTCCACATTCTAGACAAGAATCGATAGTGCACTATTTACAATTGTCTTGGCACTTGAAGCATTTCCCTTGATCAAGATAAAAAGAGCTATTGCATTCAAGACATCCTTATTCGTTGCAAGATACACAATTTGCATCACAATGGACACAAGTTTAACCTTTTGGATAATATCCATTATTGCATGATAGACAATCGGTAATAGTGCAACTTAAGCAGTTAGGATTACAATTGACACATTATTTTGTTTTTGAATCCAAATAGTATTTGTCATCGCAGATGTAGCATTCTTAATCTGAACATGTTTTACATCCTTATTTACATAATATACAAAATTGCTGATTAATTTAATAAGGAACAACACACTAATTACATTTAGTGGAAGTACAAGATAAACAATTATCTTAGCATTTAATACAATTAGTACTAGCAGAATAATAACCTTCAACACATTTCAAACAACTAGCAGCATTGCAAGAAAGGCAGTTTTCATTGCATTTTTAACAGATCAGAAGTGATTAATCAAAGTAATATCCAGTTTGGCAGGTGATACAACTGGTTGTTGAATCACACACGTTACAATTATCCATGCATTTCTCACATGATGTCCCATTTACAAAATATTGAACCTTGCATTTTGTACACTCAGTAGAAGTACATGATAAACAATTCTCAGAACATTATTCACAAGTTTACCCATTTATATAATAGCCATTAGCACATTATAGACATTCAGAACTTGAACATTATAAGCAGTTATCAGAACATCGAATACATTGTTATTCTGATATGTAATACATGGATGGACATTTCACACATCCTGCATTATAACATTCTTAACACGGGGATTCGCAGTTCTTACATTTAGATATATTATCAAAATAAGTTCGACCATCTTGAACACACTTTGAACATTGAGCTTCAGAAGAACATAGTTCACATTTTGAATTGCATTAGACACATGTAGTATCATTTAAATAATAACCATTTACACAATTAAGACATTTATAATTGTCTAAACAATTGACACATGGTGATTAACAGAGTAAACATTACATATCACTTGATAAATAATAGCCATTCTCACAGGAAGAACACTAAGTAGCGCTTTTGCATGTCTTACATTGATTTACACAAACATTACATGTATTATCTGTGGGGTCCAAATATTAGTTGACTTTACAGGTTGTACATTAAGTTGGGGAAATGTAGCACTTTTAACAAGAACTATCACATTCAAAACAACCTCCGTTATCCCAATTATAATACTTATTTTCATCACATGTACATGTGGTACATATTGAACAGACTTCTACATCAGTCATAATATAACCATAATCACACTTCAGACATTGACCTGTGAGACTCTAACATAATCTACAGTGTTCAGTTCTACATTTTGGGCATTCTTTATTTATTGCCAAAAAATATCCTCCGATACAAGATGTGCATTCATCTTCTTTAGATTAACAAGTTTCGCAAGGAGCTTTACATTTCAAGCAATCATTATCCTTTGAAAAATAGCCAATATTGCAATTATCACAACGTAGAGAGGAACCATCTTTATAGCAAGTATCTTTGCATTTAAAAGGACATGGTTTACACTAATATCCGTCTAAATAAAAATTTTATATGCAGACAGTACAAATAGCATAGGAAGTGCATTCTTTGCATTATTAAGGACATTATAAACATGATACATCTTTTTAAAAGTATTTGGGTATACAACTTGTGCATTTAGTGGATGAGTCACATGTAAAACATCCATTAGGACATGAGATGCAGTCATTATTTTGATAATAATACAAAGCCTTACAAGACGTGCATTTATCGTTTTTATCTATACAGGTTTTACATTTTTCAACACATTTTTAACAAAGTTAATCACTTTAAATCAATATATACCCAGAATCGCATGATTAACAAAAATCTGCTTTGTCTTTGCATTCTAAACAACCTGCTGTGCAAACTTCACATTTTCTTTCTGGAGATACATAAAATTTTAAATTACAAGATAAACATTAAGTTGAATTATCTGAACAAGTTCTACAATTGTCATTACATAAACTACATTTTTTTTCAGTATCTAAGTATGAACCTTAAGAACAGACATCGCATTCAATCTCATTGAAACTCTTAAAACAATACTGTATTGGGCTGACTTTCAGATAACACTTCTAATTTGCGTCTATGAGATAAGCCGACTTGCATTAAAGACAAACACCTGAGTTAGGACAGTAACTACAATTATCATCGATGCATTTGATGCAAGTAGAACTTTCATTAAGATATTATCCCTCAAAACAAGTAAGACATTAAACATCTGACTAACAACTTCTACAATTAGGTTAACAAGATTGACATATAGAATTTTTTAGATAATAACCATCAAAGCATTATTTACAAACAAGAGTTGTAGGATCACATTCTTAACATTTATTACTATCGCAGAAATGACATTAGTTACTGCCATCCAAATACATACCATTTTAACAAGATGTACATACAAGTTCATTTGTACATTCGTTACATGGATATTTACAGTTCCTACATTAATTCTATTCATTTAAATAATCTCCTTAGTAACATTATTTGCATTGATTTTATTCAGTACCATAGCATGATTAACAATTCTAGTAGCATTCTTAGCAAACTTAACTGATCTACACTTATATTTGATGGGAACCACAAGTGCTATTTTATAAAACACATAAATTGCTATCATTTAACAAATAACCGTCATTACATATATTGCATTTGGTGGAACTAGAACATTCCTTACAATTCACAATATTGCATTTAATACATAAAGCATTATCCAAATAATAACCACTGATGCAATCATCACATGAAGATTTAGTCTATTTACAATTGAGACATGGAGATTCGCAATTTTCACATTAAAGAGTAGTAGGGTTTTTATAGTAGGATTTTGAACATGTGTTACATGTAATTTAATCATTTTAAAAAGAACAGTCCAGTTAACAATTGATTGGACATGATTTGCATATCTTGGTATTTGAATCAAAGTAATATCCGATCTTACAGGAATCACAAGTTTAAATATTTTGACACTCTTAGCATCCAGAAAGACATTAAAAGCAAAAGTTGTTTTCTAAATAATATCCTTTTTAGCAACTTAAACAAAACTACTATGAATAACAATTTACACATCCTTTATCACAAGCAATACACTCATTATTCGAATTTAGATAATATTTATCAACACATGAAATACATTTAGTAATATTTTTATCGCATGACTTGCATGGACTTTAGCATTATACGCAAGAATTATTCATTAATAGATATCCATTATTACACAAAAAACAATTATCTTTATTATCAAAACATGATGCACAACCAGCAGCACATGGTTAACAATTTAATTATTTCAAAAAATACCCTTATACACATTTAGTGCATTAAGAACTATTCAGACATCTAGAGCAAATTGATGGACATCCTTTGCAATCTCCTAAAGTATTGTAATATCCATCTTTACATTCTAAACATTAGTTTAATCCAGTACAACTAACACAACTGTTTAGACAATTTTTGCACTAATATTAATCATCTCTATATTTTCCTCGGATACATGTGAGACATTTGTTTTCTTCTTAACAATCTTCACAACCATCTATCATTGTACATGAATGACATTTTTGATCTAGAAAAAAATGTTTTTATACACAAGTTGTACAATTACTGTCATTTTGACAAAAATTGCATGGACTCTTGCATTATTAGCATGTATTTGTAGAATCCAAATAATATGAGTCCATACATTTATTACATACTGTTTTAGATGAACATTTAATACATGGACTTTCGCATAATACACATTTAGAATTATCTAAATAAAATCCATCATCACATTAAATAATTGGGGTTGTGCAAGGAGGAGATTATCCATCAGGACATTTTACACACACTCCATTCACACATGTTACACAACTCTCAAGATTGCATGGAGAAAAACATTTTGCTTAATCATTTGTTTCGTATATACACTTACAATTTCCGGCATTATTTTCTCTATTCAAATCACAACTCTAACAAAATTATTAATTTTAATAGAATAAACAATCTGAACAATAGGATTTGCACCCATTAACTAAATTCATTAATTTATCTATCAATAGTTCCAGTTCATAAGTGTTCAAAAATCTATTCACTTTGTAACCAATGTAAAAAAAGTAAATCATATTGAATTTAGAATAGTCCTCACTTAATAATCTACTCGTGATTTAAAGTTATTCCGATAATATTGTTTGAATAAATAATTAACCGTACTTTAAATATTAAAACAATCTTGTATTCCATTACACATCTAAAGTTCTGCTGGTAAAATAGACATTGCTTTCCCATCCTACTTCAGTTGAACCATAACCCCATAAAATACTTTATGGAGATTTTGGTTGTAAATATCCAACTGCAAATACATTTTAATCCAATTACTAATAGTACTCACCGATAGGATTCTTATCTCTGTAAAAAAATTTCTTTTAATTATTTTCTAAATCAAAGTAATATTTTTAAACAGAACTCTCTTAAGTATCCTATAAATATGATTTCTTTATCAGGTTAATTAATTAGTCCTATATTCCAGTATTGTCAAAGAAATTTACGACTTAATTCCAATATTTTTTATTAGTGTCAATTTTATATTTAAAAGTATATAATCGTTGATCCCATTCATCTGATTCACACGCATATTAATAAGGTACGGCATGATAACCTGCTATACACACACAATCATCGTTCTTTAATTCTCTAAAGTTCTAAGTAGTATCTCCACAACTCAAACAGTGATTCCTTTGACTAATGTCGCATTTAATGCAATTTTAGGAGCACTCTTCAAATATTAAAATAAATTACATAGGCATTCAGAAGATTATAAAGTTTACATTTCTACGAATCCATCTTTGCATTCGCATTTCCCGTCTCTAAAAATTCTTGTTTTTTCATCGCAAGTCTTGCACTTTATTTTATCACCAGAATCACAAGATAAACAGCTATAATGACCTAAATATTTTAAATGGTTTTACAATTTTACTCGCTAGTCAACAGCAATAAGCACAACGAAAGGAGAATTAATTTCATTCTATTATAAAAAATAATGAATTAGAAAAATTAATTCTACAACCAAATTTTATCCTAAAAAACTAATAATAAATTTAGTTCTTATATAAATAAATGTAATTATAGGATTTATGCATAAAATTATTATTTTATAGCTTCCTAAGACTGGATTCCTCTATTTTTCATTTTTATAAAATATTAGAATTAACTTTAGTTATTTATTATGTAATTCATTTTGTATGCAATAGCTAATACTAGCCAACAAGCTAATTAAAGAATAGCATTTTATAGCGCAATTTATAGGTTGCTTTTTTGGGTTGAATTTTGATAAACTGTTGTTTTTTTATACATTTTTTCTAAAATACTATTTAAGTCTTTAGGAGAAGTCTGCTATATATACTTTGAACTAATTTATTTGATAGAAAAATTTAATTTCTATTTTATATTCTTTTAGAAAAATCATTTATTCAAGCCCTATATATATCTCAGAATTACATTTATTTCCAATTATAATCGAGATATGATTTTTTCATTACTTTTATTATTCTGAAATCAACCTCTATTCTTGTTTACAATTCCCTTTAAAATTGCATAAATAAGCTAATAAACTTGGAAAGAATATAAAATGAATAGTTTGTTTAATAGAATATTCAATATGACTTTATAAATTTCTATTTCATTCTAATTTAACAATCAAAGCTCCTGGTTCAATGAATTGTCCTTCTTTGTATCTGACCTCTTTAACTTCACCATCTATGGCTGCTTTAATTGTGTGTTCCATCTTCATGGCTTCCATGATAATTAAAATATCACCTTTAATAATTATAAACTATATACCTCTTTTCACTTTTTATCCAACCTTTACATTAACTTTGGTCAAAGTGCATGGCATAGGAGCAACAATTTCTTTATTATTGCCATGTCCATGTTGATCCGATTTGACCTTCTTGACCTCATCAGAAGAGACAGTGATAGTGATAGGGTCTCCTTCGGCATCAAAAATCAATAAGTTCTATCCGTTTCTAATAGTTCTGATGAAGATTCCTTTATTGGTTTCAAAAATTAATAAATTATTATGTTCTTAACTTTTAGTTACTTTATTGATTACAATCTTTTAACCTTTAATTTCTAATTCATGAGTGTTTCCATTAATGTTATGAGTAATCTTAATCTCCTTTTAATGTGCATATGAAGCACTTTAAATATGCAATGATAATTTATTATGAATTTGAGCACCATTTCTGAAATTTAAGAGTGATTTAGGTAAATTAACCGAATTTAGGAAATGTCTACCAGCAATTGCTAGAGCAATATCGATAGGATTGTAATGGTCTTTTAATTTTAATAAAGTGTCTTAGTTTTTGGCAATGAAGGAGGTATCATATTACTAATTTACATATTCTGGATGTTAAAGAACTGTTTTTAAAAATGAAATGTTATTAGGTAAGCCTTGAATCTAAAAGAATTAGGTTAAAGATTACTTAATAATTTTACAAGGCATTTAAAAGTGTTTAGATGGCCAATTGTCTATTTTCTCCATAGACAACCAACTTAGCAATCATGGGATCATAGAAGATTGAAATAGTATCTCCTTCTCTTACACCAGTTTCAATTCTAACAGATTGAGATGCTTTTGGTTCTGAATAATGATCAAGTTTGCCACTCCCTGGTAAGAAATTATTGTTAGGACTCTCTGAATAGATACGAGCTTCAATTGAATGACCTTTTCTTTTAATTTATTCTTGAGTTAATGGTAGTTGTTCTCCACTTGCAACTCTAAGTTACCATTCAACTAAATCAACCCCAGTAATCATTTCTGTAATTGGATGTTCAACTTACAATCTTGTGTTCATTTCCATAAAGTAGAATTTACTTGAATCCAAATCAAATATAAACTCTACGGTTCCTGCATTTGAGTATTTAACTGCTCTGGCAGCTGCTTTGGCTTTCTAATTTATAGAATAGCACATACTTCACCGATATCATATCTTATTTTCTCTTCCAAGGCAGAAGGTGCTTCTTCGATGACTTTTTAATGTCTCCTTTGAATTGAGCAATCTCTCTCGAATAAATGAACATAATTGTTGTGTTTATCACCAAAGATCTGAACTTCAATGTGTCTAGGCTTTTCAATGTATTTTTCAACGAGCACTCTTTCGTCTTTGAAACTCTTTAAGGCTTCTCTTTTGGCTCCTTCCAAAGCTTCTAAAAATTCAGATTTCTATCTGACAATCCTCATTCCTTTTCCTCCTCCACCCATAACAGCCTTAATCAAAACTGGGAACCCGATTTTCTCAGCCTCTTGAAGCAGACTAACCTAGTAAGAGTCAAATGATTACAAATTAGGATCTTGATTTTCACCGTGATATCCTGGGACAACTGGCACTTAAGCATTTGTCATTATAATTTTTGATTCGCTCTTGGATCCCATTTTTCTAATTGCATCAGCTCCTGGACCAACAAATATCTTGGACGATTTAAGATATATATTACAATATCATTTTTTTGACAATCTTCGGAAAATTGTGCATTTTCTGAAAGAAATCCAAAGCCTGGATGAATAGCTTGACTCTTTGTGCCTAATGCAACGTCAATGATTTTATCACTCCTTAAATATGATTGCACTAAGCGATATTAACTCATAATTACAAGCTTAAGGAGGACCTATATTGTAAGCTTCATCAGCCATTTCAACAAACAAAGTATTTTTGTCAATATCACTATACACAGCCACAGTTTTGATGCCCATTTTCTTGGCTGTCCTCATAACTCTGCATGCAATTTCACCTCTATTTGCAACAAGCAATTTATTTATATATGACATCTTAATTCAATATTAAATTTTGTTTATGATTATATTTAATAATGCATATGTAATTTAATTGTTTAAATTAATAAAATCAGATAGTGAATAACATATAATTGTATTATGTGAAATTCTTAACTCAATAAGAGAGAATTCATAAAAATATGAAATCATTTATCAATGTCCATTAATTTTGAATAGAGACTTAAAAATACTAATTTAAATAAACTATATTGAATATTTTAATCAATGAAAATAAAGATCTCAAACTGAAATAAAGCTAAATAAGACGAGGAATGCTGTTGTTAAAGAAACCGCGTGGGTTGTTTATTCTTCTCCATCACCGTCATCTGGAGTATCTGTAGAATTATTGTTGTTAGCCTTAGCACACTTTTCACATTTACTCTTGGATGGGTTCCAAGAATATGTTCTGCCACTCAATTCAAAGCATAAACTTGAAGAAAGTGATGAGGCATCTCCTTATGAACATCCCCCATTTCCATCAGGAACACAAACAGTGATGGTTTTCTTATCGAATGATTGAATGGAATTACACTTGGTACCTTGCTATTAAGAAGCACAAGTTTAAGGTCCACAAGCGTTGTTACTGAAAATGCAAGGTGCTTTTGAGCAAGCAATTTGATCTTGAGCAGCACTTTAACAGGAAGTCATTAATTTGCAGATTCCGACTAAAGGATTATTTTGGGATGGGGAGAAAACACAGACTCCATCAGTGCCTCCTCCATTGCAGGCTTCTTTGTCTGAATAGGCTGAACATTTAGCAATGTCGATGCATTTAGTTCCATCAGAGACGCATTTAAGACCTACTTTCTTTAAACATACTGCACTAGTTGTATCTTTGTTATCAGAGCATATCATAGGTCTGCACAATGAGTTGGTATCATCATAAGTACAATATCCATCTGTTCCCAATTTGCAATAGTTTTTGCCATAGGTACTGCAATTGGTAATGTCGATACATTTAGAACCATTTGTAGTACATACTTTCTCTGCACTGAACTTCCAACATGATTCAAAAACAGTTGTATCTTCGGTGGCATCAGAACATTGTCTGATTCTGCATTTGTTGTTTTCCCATTTACAAAATCCATCGGTTCCTCCTGATTGGCATGCCATTTCGACTGTATATTCGCTGCATTTGAGTTTTGTTATGCAGGCTTTACCATTGCTTATGCAATTGGAATTGAATGTCGAACATTAAGTTGTGAGTGTGGAGACAAATTGTTCACATGAATTAAATTTGATACATTTATTGGTATCTGCTTACCAACCACATAGACCATCAGTTCCTTACAAACAACTATTGGGTGTTGTGTAATAAGCACAAAGACTGAAAGGCACACAATTAATTCCATCAGAAGTGCAGAACAATGAAAAGGCTTGGCATTCTTGGAATGTGGTTTTTTGGATGTCAGTGCACTTAGTGTAATTTTAACATTTATTTGAAGTGTTGAGCCAAATGCAAGGGTTACCAGTAGAATCTACTAAACACCTTGTTTATGTAATGTTGGCAGTGCAATCAAAGGGTGGAGCAGCACAGCCGTAACCAGTAGTTAAACATCCAGGTAAATATGCAGCACATCCTTCATCAGTCTTCAATGCTTTTGGAGCATCGGAACAATTTCTTTTTCTACACACATTAGTAGTTGTAGTTGTGTCCCAAACACAAGTATCATCCAGAATTGACTTGGCTGATAGACAAATGGATTGATCCAAATATTCACTGCATTAAGCTTTAGTGACACAACCACTTCCCCTAGTTGTACAGCTAAGATTGAGTGCTTGACATCCAGCATGAGTATTGACACTCAATGGAGCATCACTGCATTACCAATTTCTACATCCATTAGTGGTAGTATCCCAAGAGCATCTTCCAATCTAAGTCTTCACTGGTGTAGATACACATGTTGAGGCATCTGTAAATGTAGTGCAAGAAGCTAATGCAACACTTCTACATGAGCCAATGAAAGAACAAGATGAATTTGCTGTGCAAGACTTTTCTGATTGTATGTTTTTACAGGCTATTGAACTGACACATCCAAACCCATTTGTGACACAACCTGTCTTGAATTTCGCGCATTATTCGTCTGTGTCATAATTGTTTGGAGCATCTTAACAAGTAGCAGCCTTGCAAGCACCCACAATTGTTGAACTCACACCTTTGCATGGTTTATCAGAAGCAGAAAATGTTTAACAGGATATTCGTGTTCCTTAAAATGCAGAACAGGCCTAAGGTAACACACATCCTTTGCCATTTGTGATACAACCAGTCAAGAATGACTCACATTCACTATCAGTTATTGATGTTGTATTATGAGTACAAACTCTAATTGCACAAGCTGAAGGAGTTGAAACTGATGTGCCATAACATTTCTATTTTCCAGAATTTCCAACAAAAGATGAGCATGATGATTAGGTTCCAAAAAATGAAGTACACTAAGATGTTAATGATGTACATCCCTTACCATTCGTTATACATCCAACTTGGAAAGTAGAGCATTCCGAGTCTGAAGTGGCTGTTGTATTATCACTACATTTACGCTCAATACAGGAAGTGGAACTAGTTGCTTGACTTGTATTTGTGCATGTTCTGCCAGCACCCTTAAAATTATTGCATTAAGTTTAAGTTCCCTTGTATGCAGTGCAAGGCTCTGTTGATGCAATGCAACCCTTTCCTCTTGTTAAACAACCTGCCATATATGAAGTACATTAAGTATCACTAGTAGCAGTTGAGTTATCTTGACAATATTTGATACTGCATTCCCCTGATTAATCAGATGCTCCCTTACATCGTTTAAAATTGCCAACCAATGCAGCACATCCATCTTGAGTTCCAGTCAATTGTGAACATAAAGTGGTATTACTTGTACATCCCTTGCCAGTTGTAACACAGCCAGAAAGGAAAGCTTCACACTCTTAATCGGTTGTTGCAGTTGTATTGTGCACACATTATTTATCAATACATGAACCAGTACCAGAAACCAACCAACATGGAGTTGCAACCCCAGCATTGAAAGCTGATAATTTTTAACAATTCAAAGCATTCGTGTCTGTGTATCCTTAACATGTAGTTTATTAATCAACACACCCACTGCCATTAAATGTGCAAGTACTCAAATGGGATCTACAAACTGTTTCAGAAGTTTAAGTTGGAGCATTTGTACATGTTCTCACTTCACATTTTCCTATCTCATCAAATTACTTCCAGCATTTCTCTCCAGTTGTTGTAACAGTAGCTTAACAGGCAGCTTAAGTAAAATCAATATACTAATCACACGTAGATTAGATTAACTTACAGATTGTACCGTCAAATGTGCATTTCGATAAATAACCTGTGCAATCACTTTGTTTTTTTGGTGATGTGACATCAGTACAAGATCTCTCGATGCAACTATCAGTTAAAATAGAACTTGTTTTTTGACAAGGATACCCACTGGTTCCAACTATCTATTGACATTAAGCAATAGTAAGACCAGTGTAACTTGTACAACCTTGGATGGCTACACAGTTTGTTCCATTAAATGTGCATGAATTTGGAATGTGAGCTGCACAAATCGCCACACTAGGATTACTAATAGTCTGATCACATGATCTAGCTATACAAGATCCTGGACCAGCTGTTTCCATCCAACATAAAGCACCTCCTGTAGTTTTGGCTTCCTTACATGCTGTCTAAGTGAAGGTGGTTACGTATGATGTACAATTGGCTTATTTGCTAACACAAGAGGTACCATTTGAAGTGCATGTACTCAGATGATTTTAACAGTCTGTTGCAGTGCTCTTTGAAACTTGAGAACATGCTCTCACTTCGCAAGTACCTGTGCCTGATGTAGATTTCCAGCAAAAATTATTTGATGAATCCTTTGCTACTTAACAAGCACCTTAAGTAAAATTTGTATAACTGCTACAAACAGATACTTTGCTGGCACATTTTGTACCTGTCCACACACACCCTGCTAAATATGAATCACAGTCGGATTGAGAATTAGCTGCAGCCAATAGATCACATGTTCTGTTTGCACAAGCGGAATTTGAAAAATAGCACTTTCCACCACTTGAATTAGTAGTCGAATTGCACAGATCTGCAGTCATGGTAGTATAAGAACTACAATCACTTGCTACACTTATGCAGGAGTTACTAACACCACTATATCTACAACTGGGAGCGTAATCAAGACAGTCTTAATGGGATGTGGCATCTGTTTTTACGGTGCATTCACTGTCGATACAGGAATTCCTTCTTGTACATTGTTATCCATTTCCGATGTATTGAGAACAGGATGTTTCATTTCCTGAAAATGTGCTACATGCTAATGTTTTATCTTAACATCCAGTTCCATTGTAGACACAACTTTTGAGAAAAGATGAGCAATCATCATTTCCTGAGGCTGTGGTTTTGTGAGAACATTTTTTATCTACACAATTGCTACCATTTTCCCACCAACATGGAATTCCATTACCAGTAAATTTGGAACAAACATCTGATGAATTTCCAGGATATTAACTACATGGAGTCTCAGGTGGAACACATCCAGTTCCTTTTGTCAAACAACCTGTTAAATGGGAATCGCATTCACCATCAGTTGTAGCAGTTAAATTGTCAATGCATTTAACATTTCTACATTACTAATTAGTATCCTCCTTATAGCACTTTTTGGCTCCATTTTCACCTTTGAATTATTTGCATTAATCAATAGATCCAACGTAGGAAGAACAGGGTTCAGTAGCACTTATACATCCAGTACCTTTAGTAACACAACCATTGAGAAAAGTAGAGCAATCAGAATCTGAAGTGGCAGTTGTATTATGAGTGCATAATCTAATTGAACAAGCAGCCTTAGTCTCACTAGTCGACCAACATTTCTATGATTTGGCTACAAAATTAGGACAAGTAGTCTTATCTCCTTTGAAGTATGTGCAATCAACATTAGTATCTTAGCAGCCATCCCCAGAATAAACACATCTAGCCATAAACTTACCACACAATTCATCTGATGTATTTGTAGCCTTGTCAGCTTCACTACACAATTTCTCTCTGCACACAGTTCCATTCCAAATACAAGGTCTTCCTTTTGCTAGATTGTTGCTACACATACTGACTGAATTGTATTTAGAACAATCATTATCAACACAAACACCACCCCATAAACAATCAGTAGTACCAGTGCATGTCACTTATTTTTGAGTAGCCAAACATGTATCACTTTGAACACAACCACTACCATTAGTCAAACAACCAAATTAATAAGCTTTGCAATTATCATTTGTCGCATAATTGTCTCCTTTGGCATTCACACACAATTTAGCCTAACATGGTTTATCAGTAGTAGCATCACTTCCTTCGCACCTCCCATCAGATCCAATCCATTTACTACAAGTGGTAGTAGTACCAGTATATGTTGAACAGGCCTTCTTCTCTCCTGTACATCCCTAGCCATTGGTAAAACAATTTGGTAAGAAATCTGAGCATAATTTGTCTGTATTGTAACTCGTCTCTCCATCTGAACACATCTTATTTCTGCAATTAGAGGTGGAATCATTTGTAGCTGCTCCCCAACATTATCCAGTTAAACCTATGTATTTAGCACATGTATCCTTTGTTCCGGTATAAGCAGAGCAATTCTGTAGATCATTTACACAGTTGATTCCATTATACTTACAACCTGATAAATATTAATTGCATAAAGTAGCTGAGAAAAATTCTGCCGGAGCATTTTCACAAGTTCTTACTTGGCATACGTTCTAAGATGATCCAACACAATTTCCATCGGTTCCTTTTCTCTTCAAACATGTAACTGCGTCTAGTTTATAATCTGCACAAAAGGGTAATGGACTGCTTGAACATCCAGATCCATTTGTGATGCATCCTTACACATAAGAATTGCATTAATCATCTGTTGTATATTCCAAAGGAGCAGAATCACAACTTCTTACAGTACATGTTCCATCTGTAGCTGACCCACAAACACCGTCAGATCCTACCATGTTGTAACAATCTGATTTGTATTAGGAACATAAAGACTTTTAATCTGCGCATCCTAATCCTATTGTGACACATCCCATCTTAAATAGGTTACACTCAATGTCTGTTTTGAGTGTCTGGGGTGCCTCGCTACACTTTGGGGCCCTGCATTTTGTAGTGGCAGTTTCATCCCAAATACAAAGTTAAGTAGAGGTGTCACTAACATTAGTATTGCATATTGCCTGAGTTTGATAGCTTTCACAAGGTTTAGGGTCAATACAAGAAACCCCATCGGATATACAATAAGTTGAGATTGCTTAACAATCTTTAGTTGTTGTTTTAAGAAAGGCTTAGCATCCACTAAAATGTTGGCATTTCCCATCGTAGAAAGCGCATCCCTTAGTTTTAGGACAGTTCGTGACTGGTGTTGAGATGGAACCACAATACACACTTACAACAGCAAGAGCAGTTGGTGTTGATGTACATGTTGCAGCTGTTGTTGTTGTAGATGGAGTGAAAGTGCACCCTAACGCGACACAGTCAAATTTCGATTTAACAGTTGAACATGTGCACTTTTCATCAGTAGAAACAGATTAAGTCTTCACTCCAATTGTTAGCAGTACTATTAGAACCAAAAATGCTTGGATATTCATATATAAAATAAATTTTTCATCTAAAATCAAATATCCAAAGCGGCTTTCAACCTGAAAATCTAATCTTCTAAACCAAACACTTTGGCCCTTAGAAAGAAAAAAATTTCTAGGCTGATCTCACTCCAGAAGAAATTATTATATCTATAATATAATGTTAAACAAACCATGTAATTTTTTTACCATATTTCTTTTCGTCTCAAATTTATTTCTTAATAAGTAGTTAGATTACTGAGAAATTAAGAGATAATTCAAGGGTCAAATCCAAAGTAGTCAATCCAACCCTTATATTCAAATTATTTGCACCCTTTTCAGAGCAATTAAATTATAGCATATCTACTTATTTAACTGAATTAAACACATTTAACTTAAAAACACCATAAAAAATATTTTATTCTCAGAGTCAACACTTATTGATATGTTCATTATAATTTAAATTTTCCTAAAAATAAAAAATGTATTCTTTATTATAGTAATTTGAATTAACATTAGATTATTTATATTTCATTATCCTTGTAATAGCTCCCTTAGCTTTTAATTCTACTGCTTCACTGCATAATCCTAGGCGGTGTTACCATCTACATATATCATACATTTACATTTATCTTTAAGAGTTGTATCAACCTTCTAAGATAGAAGATATTTTACAACAAGGAAATGATTTCCTCTTGTTGCCAAAATCAGAGGTGTAAATTAGTTAACATAACTCTATTCATTGATATCATGCTTCAATGTTACAAGCTTCCTTACAGTGTCTAGATCACCGTCTCTTGCAGCTCCCCATAATGCTACCTTATCATTATTAATGCTCTACTTTTAAATGCAAACTTCACATCAGAATTAGTCATTATCTGGTCAGCAGTTTACCCTTTTGTAGTGCGCATTGAACTATATTTATCTTCATCAGAATCGTATCTACTCAACATATGAACTACATTTTTGTGCATATTAAATGAGGCATAATGAAGTGGAGTCCAATCTCGATTGTCTAATGCATAAATGTTGCCTCCATTTTCAAACAATACTTTTACAACCTCTGCAAAGCCCTTTTTTGCTGCCAAATGCATCGGAGTGCATAATTAATCATCCTAGCAGTCAGGATGGCCTCCTCTATCAAATTAAACTGTATCCTTTTTATTTATGCTTTTATCTTTTTATTTCTTGCTCAACTCAATCAACAATTTAACTGCCTTTGCTTAATTATTAATAGCTGCTGCATGTAAAGGATAGTATCCCTTATTTGAGAAGATGTTTTAAGTGGCTCCTCTTTCATATAATGTGTTGATGGCATCCAGTTCCCCATAAAAAGCAGCATGATGCAAGGGAGTCCATCCATTTGTGTCTATGACATTCACATCTGCCTCCATTTCCAGTACCTTATCCAACATCGCCTTATTTTAGACCTTATGAGTGTGTTCAATTGCATTATGAACTGGAGCTATGCCGTAGATTGTGGCTTTTCCATTCACCTTCTATCCACAATTCACTAATAATGTGAAGCTCTTTTCATCTCCTTCTTTGGCTGCATTTTTTAGATCCATCAAATATTTCCTTACAGAATCATTCGAAGCATACTCCAACACATCTAATAGCTTTTTTCTGCATTTAATTTTTGGGTCTCCTCCTATTGATAATAAGAATTGAATTGCTGCAAAATCTCCAGCAAATGATGCAATATGCATAGGAGTCTTTAATTAATTATAATTTTCATACATAACCATCACTATCTTATTAATTCGCTAAATCTTTTTATAGACTCTTTATTTTTTTCATGAAATTAAATTGTTGTTATTCAAGAAAGTACTTTTCAATAAAATTAGATGCTAAATCATTATAATGCATATATTATCTGGGGTCTATTTTTTTGTCTGAAGACGACTCCAATAGTTATACTTCCATAAACATTTCATAAAAGAATTCCCATCCTTATATCTTCAATCCATACAACATTAAATACTTGGTACATTATATACATTTAGTGTATTTTGAAAGACTTGCATAATGAATTGGATTTCTTTAGTATTAATCATTTGTATAGATAGCTTTATTCAAATGCAATAAATTCTAATCCAAATATTTTTAATATTGGTCGTGAACCTCAGTTTGAAATGCTTGAAATCTCTATTGTACTTATTTTAAATGCTTATCCGAACATGTTAATTCTCCATGATGAGAATCTGTTTTTTTGAATCTATACTTTTTCATCGTATGTTTAAGTTCTTCCATAGAACTCATATTCAAATTGTGCCTGAGCATTTAATATATGATCTAAAGGCATTCGATGTGTCCTCTATACGCACAGATATAAAAGACATTGTAACCAGATGTCGATATGATAAATGGATCGGCTCCTTTCATCAATAGAAACATTACAATATTTTGGAAGTTAAAATAGCTAGTAATCTATATAAACATTACCAAGCATAAAATAAAGCAGTTTTACCTTCTTAATCTTTTGAATTAACAACTTGTTTAACATTATCAACAGAATTTATTAATTTGTGTAAGAGTGTTAATTTGCCTTCAATTGTTAAAGAAAAGATAGTTGGATCCTTTTCTTTAAGATTGATGACATTAAACACGAGAGGCATTGTTAGAAGATCCCTTTGTTAATTCATTTATAAATATAATTAATTATGTCTGTTATTATAGTATTATGCAATTAACAAATAATGAGGTTTTATCAAAATTGACTGTTGATTTATGATTTTTATTTATAAAAATGCCTTTGACCCATCTTAAGCTTATCTATGTGATTACTATCAATTGAATCTTCAACACAGTCTAATTGAAATTCATCAATTTATTGTAATTTATTTGGATTGCTTGATAAAGTGCAAGTTCGATTTTTGTTATTTTATGGAGAACAACTACAGAGTTGAATGGCATAATTCAATCCGAACTCTCTGTCCATTTCTAAACTAGCATGTACATTAATATTATTGAAGTTTTTGCTCATTTCATATTACTATTTTGATAAAATGGCCTTGGGCAGTTGAATAGTTTTATTAAGTTTAATCTAAAAAAAGGGATGGCTTAGAGCCTACTCAGCCGTGATTCTATCTTTAGGATACTTTTTTGTCATCTACAAAATCAAATGTTCTACTAAATATTGCTTTATTTAATTTCATACATTCCTATGGGTAAATGTTACTAGGGAATTCAAAATATGCTTCAGCATTTCTCTTTATTGTTTATTTTTAATCCTACGCCTTAAATGGGCTGTATCCATAGAGCCTTACATAATTAGATAGAAATACATAACAACTAATGTTATACCAAAACTGAATATATCACACTATCCACCATATTCTTTTTTGGTTTCATCAAATCTTATTATTTCTGGAGCTGAATAACTAAGAAAATTTAACTCAATTATACCCAGGAGATCCACAGGATGGAAATGGAAATCCTTTTTTCTTAGTACTTACAGCCAGCCCAAAGTCGATAAGACAAGGCTAAGATAGCTGGCCATTTTTTAACATGATATTCTACGGCTTAATATCTCTATGCATAATGTTGTGTTAATGTATATCCTTAATTGCCAAGAGCATTTGGTGAATGAAGCTTTTCAACTCAGAACCTTGAAAGATGGGTTTGCTGGCAGCTTTTGAGATTAATTCATAACCATGAATAAATTCAGTAACTAAATATAATTTTTCTGCTGTCTCATAAACTCGATGAAGCTTTAAAATGTTTACATGGTCCAACTCTCTTAAACTTGAAATTTCACTTAACAACTGCTCTTCGTATTACTTGTTTATTGTTGAGACTTTGGATCTCGTTTTAGGTATTGCTTTAATTGCAAATACATGGCCCTCCTTATTCCTTCCCTCATAAACCTTATTAACATGCATAAATACTGTTGAAAAGCTTCCATTTCCTATCAATTTTCCCAAGATCATATCCTCATTAAATGTAGTGAGTATACAACAATTAGATAAGAGTTTCGCCCATAACTGGTATTGATTTGTATTGTCTGTACATAACACAATTTGAAATCCATTATTTTTAAGATATATCTGATATTCTGAATTAGATATTTAAAATGATGCATAGACACCATCCAATTTAACACTTCCCTTAATGTGCTTAAAATTGCCAACATCTGAATATAACAAATATTGCCGAATTAGAATGTACTGGCGAAAACATTTCTGACCTAATCGTTAACCAAATTTGTAGAAAGTTGAGATCAAAACTTTCTAAGTCTCATTATGATCAAATTAAGGAAAATTTTAGTTATTCCAAAACTTCCCACTATTCATTTGATAAATCATGCAATATGATCTTATTCGATAATATTAATAATCAAATGAATATCGAAATCAATAAAAGATTCATTGTTCTTTATTATTAATTTATTAACAATAATGATTCAATTTACTTGCTTAAAGTGGATTGACTTAAATAAAGTAAAGAAATTAGATCTGCTTTCTAGTGAACCAATTTAAAATCAAATAATTAATAATATTTTATAACATTAAGTTGATCATCTAATTTCATTTTGATATATAACTTTAATCAAGGGAGATCTTTTTGAAACTAAGAATAATGATTTACTAAATTCAATTTAGCTTTATCTAAAAAACATCATTATTACTCATGTATTTATTTTAATTAATTTCATAATTACATGTCATTGAATGAAGCAGATTGAAAATCAGGAATAAATAATATTCTAATTCAAATTGGATAAATTTATATTTTAAACATAACCTCGAACATTTTACTATGACAAGTCAAGGTTTTAAGAGCAAATATTTATATAAAATTATTGTTTTTGTGTTTCTGAAATATATAATATATGAGTTGATAAGATAATAAAATTAGATAGTGAAGGTAGGTTTATTAATCTATTGATGAAATACATTTTATAGTTGAGTAAACCCATGCCATTCACTTTTATATCTATGAAACTGTTGTATAAATGTATAAAATTATTTAAATTAGAAGTCATCAATTTCATCTATGAAGAATAATATGGCTTAATTGGAAGATCGAATGGCAAATGAATTCAGGTTTAAGAGTTGAAAGAATATAAACCAAAGTAACAAAAATTTGCGAATAATATTTGGTACTTTAATTCACAAAATCAAATTATTGATAACTTAACCAAATTTGAAATTATGAATATATTGGATTAAAACCTAAAATCCTAAGATGCTTGTCTTTATAGTATACTTTTTGAATATTTATCAAATTCAAATATAAAATTTAATGGTTTAATTAGGCTTTATAATAATACTTTTGCAATTTAGATTAAGGATGAGGTCACTGGAAGGATGAAAAAGAGATTTGTATAAATCTAGATGGTTTAGAAGAAGAATTACAGTTTTCAAAATCGTAAAAAAAAAGTAAAAGATTAAGATGAATTAAAAGGGTAAAAACTTAAAATTGGCTTTAAATAAGTCAAAAGGGAGGGCTAAAAAGAAAATGAACCTAAGTAATACAATAAATATGATTCTCTTCACTTTAAGTGATTCTTAAGCTATAAATATTATAATTAAAATATTTATAATACTAATGTCTTATAGAGAACTTCGTAACTTTTGCGAACAAATGAGGGCTTTGGGGTATCATAGAATTATTTCAATGGAAAACTTTAGGAGGCCTAATTTTGAATTGGTTGCTGATATCCTATATTGGCTAGTCTTGAAGTACTAACCTGATGCAGACATATCGGACAATATTGATGAGGAAGTAATGAGCGTAGATTAAAAAATAGCGACATCGAGTTGAATTTATAAAACAGATTACTACTCTTTTTGTTAGTAAGGCTAGGCTCAAGATAAATGCAAAGAGATTATATATGGCAGATGTTTATGCAGTTCAAGAAATTTTTAAAATTTCAACTTATTTATATAAAGCTTAGATCTCTTAGCCTGCAGAAGAGGATGAAGTGCATGAATTCGTAAAGATATTAAACTGATTTATCCAAGTCTCTCCCCTCTAAATTATGTAATATTAAGAGTCATAAGGTCTTGGCATAAGAGATTACTGACTTAGCCACAAGGTTATATGATTAATTAGGGAAGGAGGATGAAGTGAGAGTTGCAAGAGTATTAATTCGAATTCTATACTTAGGAAAAAGCATTATAATTCTTATAGAATGTGTCTAGAGGTGGAGACTCGCAATCAGAGCAGTCCTAAATTAAAATGTGTATTGAATAGATATTGAAACAGTAAGATTCGAACATTCAAGATATGTCTAAATATGTAAGTGGTTTGGAGAGTGATCAAAAGCAGATTGATGAAAAAATCAAGAGAAAGGCAAAGGAACTAGAATAGGCAGAAAAAAGGTTGAAGGGGATGACTAGTGTCAAGCCTGTTTATTAAGAAGAATATGATATTTAGGAATATGAATTGGATAAGTTATATTAGGTAAATTAAATATATTTATATATGTTAGATTTATATGGAGAAATATAGAAATCTTGTATATCTAGACAATGTTTTGGATGCTCAAAATAAATAAGCAGAAATAGAATTGAAGAAGTGGAACTAATTTATATAGGGACATTAATGTGGAGGATGTACTATCTTTCATACGGATGAGGATGGAGAATTAGATGAGGATGGAAAAGTAGATGATTTAGACGATTTAAGTGGAGGTGAAGACGAAGAAGAAGAGGATGAATAGGATGTAATTGAGAATTTGGATGATGATGGAGAAGATGAAGACTTTTGAAAATAACATATATATATGAATTAATATAATTAAAATGGGTATTTGTTCTCATAAGAGTTAGACCTTGATTTAGAAAGATGAGGTATGTTTTGAAGATAGAACAATAGAATATTGCTCTGTTATTAGATATTAATAATCCTAGCAATGTTAATCATGTATATGCAAATAATTTCACACTCATCCCAAATAAGTTCGTTGGAAGAGGAATCAAAAAAACCAATCAATATACAACAAAATTATCCAGAATTGAATGGGATTTAATGTAAAAATAGTTTTGGGGTAGAGAGTTACAAATTATATCCAGATAGCCGTAAAGATTGTTCTGAATGGGCAATTATCAAGAAAGCAATTTTGTGCGATGATGAATGTATGAAAAGTAGTCTTGCCATTTTATAGCCTTGGTTCTTTAAATTCTAGGGGAGGCCAATTTAAAAGTGATTGGGAATTCCATTTAAGTGTTGGTTTAAGATAGTATAATTGCTATATAAATAAGAGCATATATTTCAAGTCCCGATATTCGTAATTAATGAGCCTACCTTTTGCAGCAATAACAAATTTGAACTGAATTTCGAAACTTCCATGTTGAAAGTAATTTAGAAAACCATCTAGGTGAGAGTTCGAAGTAGCAAATTGCCATAGGATTTTGAGATTTCAACTTAAAGCACTTCCACGATACAGGAAATCAAGTAAATCATATTGTCGGCTGCAAAAGAGACCACTTGTAGATTGTATTTAAATGGAAGGGAATTGATAGATTAGAATTAATTAGGAAATTATTCTATAAGTTCTGGAACTGTATATTTCAATAATTATACTATTAGGTAATCTAAGCTTTTTTGTGATTATATCTATATTTATTTATATTTTTGATGCTTTAAGAGTAATCAGTTCAAACAAAATAATTATAAATTAAATAGGGGTTTTAAAAGGGTATTAATAAATGATTTAATCCATATGTGAATATATTTCAGAAATCTTTGAATTGTTAATCGTAATCTTTTTAAGGTTTCGAGTGATCGTCATCAATTACCTTGTTTGGATCTACATTAGAATATCATTAATAATAGTACCTTCACTAGTGAAATCTTTATCGAAACCATCCAACCACTACTCTCCCTAAACTCTTGGTTTGTAAGGAGTGGGTACTTTTTTTTGAATCAACTATTCCCAATTGATATCTTTGAACCAAGGATGTGCTATCAACTCTTAGAAATCTCCCTTGGCTCCTAGTCTTGCAAATCGATCTCTTACAAGTAACTGTATTTAATAGTATATATAGATTTACTCTTGAAATGAAATCTTTAGCTTCTTTACTGACTTCTGGTCTTTCAGGGAACCTTAGTTCAGCCTCCTTAATCAATTTGAACATAATGGTTTAATTTTTGTTGTAAAAGGGAGGCAAACCATACATCATTTCATAAGTAAGGATGCCTAAACTCCACCAATCAGCTGTTTTATCGCAACCGTATCCTAGAATGACTTCTGGACAAAGATATTCAGGAGTTCCACAGAATGTCATAGCCAATTCATTTTTACGTACAATTTTGGCCATTCCGAAATCAGTTAAGAATACATTGCCTACATCATCCATTAATATGTTTTCCAATTTAAGATCACGATAAACAATGTCTTTGCTATGTAGATGTCCTAATCCTAACAATAACTCAGCCACATAAAATTTAGCTCTTTTTTCATCGAATTTTCTTGCCATTCTCAAATGTTAAAACAATTCACCTCCTTTCATGAATTGCATAATGAAAAACAATTTCTATGGAGTTTGGAATGCATAAGCCAAATTGACCAAAAATGGATGATTGACATGTTCCAATATCATTTTTTCTGTTTTGGTGTGTTCAAGTTGATCCTTCTCTATGATATCCTCTTTTCTGATGGTCTTCATAGCAAACCATTCTCCAGTGTCTTTTTTCTCGACCAACATCACTTGCCCAAATGCTCCTCTACCTAAGACTTTCAGGATTGAGAAGTCATCCAATGTAACTTCCTTGCCTTTCTCTCTAGCCCATAAGGTCTGTGTTTTCTTCCTGGCATCATCTTTTTCCTTGGTCTCTCCCTCTAGGATTTAGGCAAAAATCTCATTGTCCATATATTAAGGCTATTCTGAGGGGATCTTAGAGACATGTTTCTTCTTATCACTTTTTGTAGTGGCGTAATTGTACAATGATACATCCTCTTTAAAATAACTAAACACGATATATTTGATTATAATACATTGCTAGTTTGGCTTTAGTGAATAGACAATAGCCTTCTAAGATCTTGGACACGATTTTATTGCGTCTATAAATGATCTAAGTCATTAATTACTTGTCATAACTGCTATATCTGTAGTCGTACTCGTCCGGGACGTGGATCACGAATTCTGTGCCGATGGAGGACAATGTGATAGCCTTTATCTTATTGTATGGAATCTTCCTCTTGATGGCTAGGGAATGAACATTAATAAAGATGATACATGTGCCTTTCAGGTTTATGACATTCTTTGTGGACACCAACAAACTACGTTCTTGTCTCTTCTTGTAATCATTAAACTTAAACAAGTTGCATGACAACAAAATGCGTTCTAGATAGATTATCAAAGCCTATTACCATCTTGATCCAACTATTTAGAAAACTTGTCGTTCTCTAAATTGAGTTCATCATTAGGATTATGATTTTACATAGTATTTATTAAATAATCATTCCCATTAGATCCGTTTGCCTTCTTTCCACACTCCCTTACGAGAAGTACCATTAGTAAAGAAGTATTCGCCAGCCCCGTCCTATTTTCCCATCACCCATTGACCCACATATTTGTGTCCATCCTCCCATATCAACGTTCCAAACCCATGTTTCTATCCTTCCCTATATTCTCCCTCATACTATCTCCCTAGATAATTGGCATTCCATACCATCTTCCCACTTCATCATGCCCTTCCCATTCATCTAATTATTGACCCAATCGCCTTCATATATTCGTCCATCAGGCCAAATGTACTTTCCCTACCCATGGAGATTGTTCATCTGAAAATTGCCCTCGTACTTAGAGCCATCTGGATAAGTCAGCTTCCCAACCCCTTCCTTCTTTCCGTGTTTGTAATATCCTGAATATGTATCCATAAACTACCTTCAAAAATTGACCCATCCGGCCAACTCTCAACTCCGTATCCTTCTTGTCTATCTTTGACCCAGTCGCCTTCGTATTTGGCCTGGTTGAAGTTTATGTAAACACCCTTTCCGTGGGCTTGATCATTGAGCCATTCTCCTTTGTAGACATCTCCATCGGAATGGGTCAAAACACCATACCCATTCGCCTTGTTATTCTTCCATTCCCCTATGTAAGTTGACCTAGAAACTCAAATTGAGATAAGTCATACCCATCTGGCCATCTCTATTCTCCCTATCCCCAACGTTTACCTTACATCCACTCTCCCTCATAGTAGGCATCATCCTCCATCAATATTTTTCTGAGTTTCATAGGAACACTTGAATTCAAAGTGGATTGGATCAAGAGTTCGTCTTCAATGGAGATTATTTAAGGAAGAGCACTTTTATTTGAGCATTATGAATATTGATCATCCTTATTCTCCTTGGATTTCCCTTGGGTTGAGTGCATAATCAAATCGTCACTCTTGATTCCAGTCTCTATTGCAAATTCTTCCTTTTTAGTAAGCTATTGTACGCCTTCATTAACATAACACATTTTAGTACAATTACCCATTTATTTTAATTAATAAAAACATATATTTTCACTGTTACTCTTCGATTCTCATATTGTCATCGTTTCCCCAATCCAAGTAGTTCTTCGATTCAGCAGCCTTGTACTCACTAATAAGGGACTCCAAACACTCTCTTGATTCGTCGAATTCGTCGAGTGAATCCTTAAACATAGGTTCTTTTTTGTATTAATCTAAGAAAGCATTCCTGTTTCTCAACTTGTGATATTGTTTTAATATTCTATCAAAAAGCTAAAACAGTTTTATAAATATTATACTGAATGGATACTAGTGTGATTAGCCAACATCAGTCCACTGACCTTATGAGAAGTCTCGATGTAAGGACTCTTCTTCGAAAGAGCTACTTGAATTGAAGTGGGACCCCATTCAATGAAACTGGCCAGTTTGCGCTCCCTAATTCTTTACAAACTTTTATGGATCTGAGTAGCATCCACATCCCCTTGAATGATGTTCAAAATCGAAATGTAATTTCCATTCTTCGTAGATGTTGAAACCATAATGTTCTTAGTCTAGAGTAGTCTTCTCATGACATCCAAGACTGTAGTTTTTCTTACAGATGAAATCTAAATTTATTATGTTAAATTATACATGTCTATCAATAGTCAAAGGAGTATAGCCAGTCATCAAAAAGTGACATCGAGGTGTGGGAACTAATCCAGCCAAAATGCTAACTAAATCATTATTCATATATCCAGGATATCTAAGTGTAGTGGTAGAGGCTGCCATGACCATAGCCACCAGAGAATTGGTCTGAGACACAGTTGGAATGGGTATTTTGAGTCTGTCAACAGCTATTCTATTCAAGGCTGTGTTGTCCAATACAACTACTGCATCTGCATTCTAGGCTAATCTACGAAGAGTGAGTAGAGAATTGTAGGGTTGAACAACAACATCACTTGTCTCATTTTGATTAGGGAACACAGAGTATGTTTATATGATTTTCTTGGGAAAACGATCATTCAATCTCTCCAATATGTATGATCCTGATCCTGAACCTGTACCACCAGCAATTGAATGAAGCATTAGAAATCCCTCCAAACTGTCTGATCCATCGGCTTCTCTGTCTATCATCTCCATCAACTCTTCCTAGTATCTCTCTCCCTATGAATAACCGCATGCCCAATTATTGCCTGCTCCACCTCCATCTTTTGAAATGAATATATTCTCAGGATTGAACAGAGTTGAAAATTGAGAAGTCTATATATAATTGATAACTCTAGGTTCCATGTCTATCAACAATGCTCTTGGTATGTAATGTTCATCATCTGCCTAATAGAAGAACACATCCTTCCTATCATCTCCTTAGAGTGCAAATTCCTCCAAAATTCCCTCATTATTTATACCATGCTCTTTGATTAACTATTTCCAAAACTCAATACCAACTAATAATATTTGAATATGCACTCACCTTGATTACCGCATTATCCAACTTGAAGTGTGATGATTTCGCGAGGCATTACAGAATTTAAATTTTTATTTATTATTTTCCCCTCCTAATATTATAATATTAACGGCAATGCGCAATAGTATAATAACCCAACTTGAATTCAAAGATGGAATCTACCAAGGATAAACATTACAATCCAGATATAAACAAGGGATCGGAGTTTATTTATGGGAGAATGGATCTGCCTATTTTGGTGAATGGAAATCAGATTAAATAGATGGCAATGGAATACTCTTCCTGCCTCCCAAAACTACCATCTAAGGATAATTTAACTCTGCAAAATTACACGGAAATTGTCTCATTTAAACAAGACAAGCAAAGTATTATGGCAAATGGCTCAACGGTTTACCCAATGGAAACATGACTGCCCATTTCAAGTAAGGAGAAGTTACAATTGCATTTCAAGATGGCAAACCAACTCGAGGTCTTAGTCAGAGAGAATAATCATGCGAAATTCCAAACTTAAAGAGTGTCTAATGTTACAATAGTTCTGCTCTACAAACTATTGATTGGCTAGAGGGAACATTCTATGGCGTAACAGGAAAGAATGCAGCAAATAAGGTTGCACCTAATGGCCTAGGAGTATTTGTACCTAAAAATGGATTATTTCAATGTGGACAATTTAAAGATGGAGCCCTGAATGGCCTAGGCAGATTGCAGCAACCATCTGGGGAAGTCTATTAAGGTTTCTTTGAAAATGGTAAGTATCATGGCAGAGGCATTTATTTATTTAAGGAGGATGAATTATAATGGGCTAAAGGACTGTGGAGATTTGGAGAATTGATTGAAATTTTTCAAAATGGATTAGTTAAAAACTGCGCTGCACCCAAAGATTTAATGTGTATATTAATTTTTATTATCATAAATTAGTTCCATATAGTGATCACAAAAATCCCATCTAAATTAGACAACCTATAACTCTGAACAATGTTAAGGAGATTGAAGACTTATTTGAAATCCAATTTTAAAGATAGGAACCTATCTAAAAATAAACTAATGCCTCTCCAAGTCCTGAACAAAAGAGCAAGCTCTCAAATTATAAGTATTTTCAAAATTCTACCACGAATTCTTATAAGAGAATCTCAGAAGCCCTGCATGGAAGTAAATACCATTCATCTCCCGAAAGGAACAGCATATAGTTAATAAATTATTATAAAGGATAATTGAAGGATCTAAATTAAAATGACCAATCTTAACATAATAAATCTAATAAACCTCAATAAAAAGCAAGAAAGTCTCATTCTAATTCATAGTAATATCTAATCTAAAGCTCAAGGAAGAAAGAGTCAGTCAATAATAAATCTTCAAGTAAATTAAGTCAATCAGCATATGTGGAGGAAATTAAAAAGCTTCAAACTCAATTCATAAAACCTTTTGATTAGAATAAAAGTGTATAGTCCTAATAAAGCCAAATTTATTAAGCAATATTGGATAGTGAAGAACATTATAGTTAAAGGAGCGATTAGTTTTAAGAAAAATAACCTTCCTCATCAAAAGATCATATTGAATAAATTATTAGAAAATCTAAACAATACAAAAAAGAACAATCAGTTGAGTAATCGAGAAAATCATTATTGGATTAATCTAGATAATCTAATCAATCCAAATAAGTCAAGAGTCCTAAACATCTATAACAATCAAAGTGTAAATCCTCTGAAGGTTCCAAAAAATTACAACAGCAACATCAACTTGAAGATTAAAATTAATCAAAAAGCTAAAGAAATAAATTTCAAAATGAGGGGAATTAACAAACTGAATAGCTTCCTTTGGATACATCTTAATAATCATAATAATTATGGGAATCAAGATAGATTAAGGAATTTTCATAACCAAGAGATTCAAAAAGATCTAAGCAATCATCATAACCAGCGTCTTAAAGAATATCAATTAAATCCATAAACTAAGTTGCTTCTCAATAAATAACTCCACAATAATCACATAGAGAATAATAAGATTAAAATAAGTAGTTGCAATTATAATAATAGTAAATTTAAGAGACAGAACAATTGTCATAAATTTAATAAGTTTAATAATAGAATTAAACTTAATAGTAGATGAAATAATAATATGATAATGATCACAACAAAAAAATAAGTTTTTGCCAATAAGACTTCGCTTAAGATATGAGAAACACCGCTGTTTTTAATTAAGCTGAATCTAATTAATCTAGTTAAATGAAATTTCACAAACATAAAAGAAGCTAATCATAAACTGACTTTGATAAGTTTGAGATTAATGATGAGCCTCAAATGAGGTTGATCAAATAATACTAACAACATATGCAATAATTAATAGAACAATAACAAAGAGAACTAGAATTGCTGAAAACATAGCAACAACAATTAGAGGATGAAAATTAAATATCTTCAAGTAAGCCAGGATTTAAAACAAATGTTTCAATGGATTCCTCGGAGAGTTACCCTTACTAATAGTCAGAAAGCTTCTAATAAGAATTTATTAAATCGGTGAGTGATGTATTAAAGAGTGAATTAAAAAAGAAATAAGAGGATTCAATTATAGCTGATAATAATAATAATTCTCCTCATTTCGAATAATCCTAAATAGCAAATAATCAGTAGTAGTCTATGTTATTTAATGATATTTAAAGTTTAGATAATGTGAATGTAGACAATGTGAATGTAAATGATAGACTTCATAACAGAAGATCAAGTTAACAACAAGAAGATGGCAAAAAATCAAGAAGTGATTCAATGAACATTAAAAAATAACCAGTTTCTCACAGTGAATTAGATGATTTATAAATTGATAAATTATAGGATGCTTAATCAAGACAATCACGTAGATCAGGATATTCTGGAGAAAATAAATAACAAAGATCACAATCACACCAATCTAGCTAGCAAAACTATCCAAATTAACATCACTCATTTAATTAATATTAATCACAAGAATAATTTTATTCATAAAAATAACCATTAATCATTTAAGAAAAGATAGAGCAGTAAGGTCAGTCTTAACAAACTAAAATTGAATTAATTAATTCTTATAAAAAATAGGATCATTTGTCATTCGAAGACAATAAATAAGATTAATCCTTATGTTCATAATAAATGTCTATTATTTCTAACCAGTTTCCATAAGAATAGAATAATCTGAAGAAAATAAATTAAGAGGACTCTATTGTAAAACAGAATTAACTGAATTAATAGGATAATAATATTCTAAAATAGAAATAATAAAATACAGTACAGAAAAAAAGGCAAGATAAAGTGCAAAGTAGGAATGAAGAATCCATTGAAGAATTGATGAAAAAATAATCTCAGAAATAGATTTCATAGACTTAATTAAAGTTTGTAGCTTGTCCTTCATAACATTCCTTACCAGGTTAAATTAGTTTCTCTGATAAATAATTTCAAATAAAGCCAGATTAAATGAGTGAAAATATTTAAGTGACCATTGTTGACGATTAATCAGATACCTAATAAAATATATAGGAAATTAAATTATAGTTGGCAGCTCAAAAAGAGATACTATCATAATTATATCATTCTATATAAGAATCAAGATAAATGAAGGTTTCTCGGTTTGATTCTGATAAAAGAACAAGCGAATAAAGAACTGTAAAAAGAGGGATGGCAAATGGATTTGTTGATCCATGTAGTAGTCCCATAAAGAAAGTAATAATTACAAAAGGAGCATATCCTGCTTTTACTATTATAAAATCCTTATCCCCAATAAGGCTTTGATTATTATAATATAAATCTAAATTTGAATATACTAAATTATGGAATTCCATTCTAAATTCCCATCATTTTTCTTCAAATACCAAGGTCTTTCATTGCCATTTATAAAAATTTTTTAAGATCTAAACTATAGTCTTATAATAAAATAATTAGTAAGGAAGTGAAAACAATAACGGATCTATTTAATTTACTATAATTACAGATTTATATTCTTCTTATTTAATAGTTATGAAACACAATGAAAATATATTCTAAATAATTTATACATACTTGTAATAGAACTAAAGAAATATTTAAGTCATTCTTTACTTCACTTTCTTAATTAAAAATTATTCTAGTTTAATATTCTAGGCTAAATTTAAGTCATGTTAGAGTAATGTGGATCGTATTTATTTATAAGCCATAAGGGCTTTAGTCTTTATATTGATTCTATTATTGAAATTGGCTTCAATTTGAGACTATTTTGATTTCCAATAAAAAATTTGCACTTTTAGGAATATGTGTTTAAATATCTTCCCATAATTTTAGACCAATTTCTATTTAGTGGATTACAAAATACTCACAGCGATTTAAACATATTTTTATCCAGTTACTATTTAAATAATAAGAGATCGTTATAGATCCTCAATTTCTTAAGGGATTAAATATCAATGTCCATAATTTCCATCAACCAAATAAATTTATATTTTAAACGATAAAATCCTTTTATTGTTTACTTTTTTCAAATCTCAATACTTTTTATATTATTCTAAACTTTAGACTAACGTTCATTACCCATTAATTGTATATATTCTTTATATTGTTATTTTCATATTATTAATTTATAGATGGAATTTGCTTTTTTTCTTTTTGTAAATCCCACTTCTGGTGGTAATCGGGCAGGCGTGTATCTTTAATTAGATGCAGAAACAATTAAATTTAATCTTAATCAAAAACCTATCAGTGTTTATTTCACAAGTCTTCATCAAAGAGACTAAGTCGAGATGAATCTAAGAAGAATTAAAGAATTCCAATAACGAAGTGTTTAAGTTAGAGTAATTGTTTGTGGTGGTGACGGCACTGTGATGTGGGTTGTTGATGAAATGCAGAAACATAATGTTGACTTTGTAAATTGTCCTATTGGCATAATACCCTTTGGAACAGGAAATGATTTTTCAAGGGTTTTAGGTTGGGGCGGAGATACAGATGGAGATTTGGGGGCTTGCTTAAGAAACTTCAAACAGCAAATATCATAGTGGCTCACTGCAAAAATACATGATTTCGATCTATGGGAAGTCAATATTACAGTGGATGCTTAAACTGGATCATTTAAGAGAATTAAAAAATAAGGAGATCTATTTCAAAAAGAAGTTCTTTAAAAAGACAAAGAGGTCTTGAAACAACTAGATAAGAGGATGTCAAATTATTTTTCCATTGGAGTAGATGCTCGTATAGGATTTGGTTTTGATAAAAAAAGAACTTAATCTGCTTGTTGTAATAAGTGTGTCTACTTTTGTGAGGGTATTAAAAAAATGTGTCTCAAGAATCCTACTACCAATTAAGTCATCTCAGGAATGCAAATTTTAAAAGAGTAAAATGTAACAATTGAATAAATGACTAATGTTTCTACTGATGTGTTATTTAAGACGAAGGGAGTTAATACAAGAGAAGATCAATAGCCTCTTAACGAATCCAAGTTTATATTAAGTGGAGATCCTGTTACATTGTTATGCTTAAATATACAATCTTATTCTGGTGGAGCTGGAGCCATTTGGGATAATTGCAGAGGAAAGGTAGCTGTGAAAGAAGGTACTTAGAAAATCTAAGATAAATTCGTCCCTTAGGATTTTGGAGATGGGAAAATTGAGTTTGTGGGCTTTAATTCCATGATAGGAATGGCGAATGAAAGGTTCTATGCATTTTTTACATTTTAGGTTCATTCATGGAAATGCAGTTAGAATTGCATAGGGAGAAGGACCTTTTTTGATCTCGTTTAAAAAGAATGTCTCTCCTTATTTCTAAGTGGATGGAGAATTTTTTTAAGCTGTCAATCCCACTTTGGCATTGTTAAAAAGGTCCTCTATACGAATTAAAGTTCTTGTGAAAGCATAAAATTGATAATTAATTATATAATTATTATTATTATTTTATATAAAAAAATAATGGATGTGGAATTAAGATTATAATACTTAGCACCATAAATGCATATCGAATAAATAAGCATATTTATTACACTTACAACTACTGATAGTCTTATCTAATCAGTTAGTAAAACAATTTAACTAAAATGTGAACAGTTTACTTTATATCTTTTTAAATATGGCTTCCAGGTTTTCTTTATATATATTAAAGACTCGTATAGTGCACGGTTGTGATTGTGAAAACATAGAACCTCTAGATATTTTATCAATTAAAGTTCTAGATCCTCATCTAAATTTTTCTCTTTTGAAGGAGATAAAACATTCAGAAGTAGATTTTAGTCCATATTTTTTTGAAGAATCACATAATAATAAATAAATAAATTTGTATGACACAATTGTAGATAGAATAAAAGCTAATAAATTAGATTATATTGAAAAACATTTAAATAAAGAAATTGCTAATCAATCAAATAAAGAAGGCTGGACCTTATTGCATTGGATTTGTTATTTTGGTAAATTGGAAATTTTGAAAGTCTATTTACCTTATTGTTTAGATATCAATTAAGAAACTTTAGATGGATGGACTTCATTGATGATATCCATTAGATAATAGCATCTCTAAAGTAATGTTCAATTAATTATTTAGTAACTAGGTATTTGCTAAATTATTAAAGCATCAATCCGAATTTAGTCACTTAATAGAGTAGTGCTCTTCATTTGGCTTGCAGAATGGAGAACACTTAAGCCATCCAAATGCTCCAAGAAAAAGATGTTGATTTTTTGATTCAAGATCGTTAAAATAACAATGTGTTCAATATTGCCTCCTTGAAAATGCAGTTGTTTTTATTGAGCCTAATTAATAAAATGCCATTAGTAACAGAAATCTAATTGTTTTCTCAAATCAATCCATTTATTGCAAAGGGAACCTATTTTTCACCCGGTTCAAGTCCTTGGACTATTAAACAAAGATATTTAGTGATAAACCCTTTGGGTGATCATCTAATAAGGTATAAGGATAAATGTTAGACTGAAATCAGAGAATCAATAAAACTATCTTAAATTTCTCAGGTCAATTCTAATTATACAAGTTTCAAACTTAAAAAAGGATACTTTTACATTTAACTGCAAGGAGAGAGTCATCATGATATAATAATAGGTTTACCAACAATTGATCATTTAACAAGATGGTCGAATCTGATTAAAAAAGGTATAACCTATACTAAAAATGTTGCTACTGGATTGTAACTAAACAATATATTCATTAAATTAGAAGAAATCGACTTAGATTCTCCTCCTTCAAGTATTGCTCCAAAAAGAGACAGTTAGACACCGATAAGACGTAAGATCTCTGATTTATCATCTTTGATGCCTAAATTAACTCATTAGATTCCTAAATTCAAAGATTTCGTTTTAAAATCTCTTTTGATGAGTGATTAAATAAGCTGTGTTTTCAAGGCTTATTGTGAATTAGATGGATCGACTTATGCTCTGAAATGTCTCAACAAATAGTTATTAATATAAAATGGTCTACTTGGAGAAGCTATACATGAAGTACGTACTTTAACTTCAGTCGATAATCCATACATCATTTAATTATAGTATGCCTTTCAAACTCCTAAGTATTTATATTTGGCATTTGAACATTGTAATGGTGGCAGTTTATACTCGATTTTGAATGCTTTAGAAAGAATTACAATTAATTAGGCCAAATATTATCTAAGTCAAATTTTAATAGCTTTAGAGTATTTACATAGCTAGAATATTATATATAATAATCTCTGTTTGAATAATGTTTTGTTGACATCAAAAGGAAGCATTAAATTAATAGGTCTTCAAAATTATGGGTTTTAATCAATTTACTATAAGACTCCGGAATATTTGGATGAGGGGAAAATTGGAAAATGGACTGATTATTATTAATTTGGAATTTTAGCATATGAGCTTCTATCTGGATGTCATCCATTTGAGGGTACTACTAGCAATTAAATTATTTTGAGTATTTTGACATGTCAAATTAGTTACCCTTAATATTTTCACAAGGTAAATTGATAATTTAAAATAGGAAGCAATAAGTTTAATAAATAAATTGACAAATAAAAACTATGAAAAAAGAATAAATCTTGAACAAATTAGACAACATCCATTTTTTAATGATACTAATTGGGAGTAATATTTTTTTCAAAAATTACAAAACCCAATAAGATTGAATTAATTGAGAAATTATTTAAAATTAGAAAAGGTTATATTGTAAAATATCATTAGATTACATTTCAAGATGAGGATTATGAATTGCATGATTAGATCAACTTTAAAAAGGTTATCCAATATGATTATATTAAATTTACTTGATAATGTATATAATATTGTAAAAAAAGCTAAATAAATTATATTATCTGAATAATATAATATTCTAATTCAATTTCCTATTGGCTTAGTCGTCGCATACCTCTAAATTTAGATATTATTTTATTGAAAATTTGGGCAAATAGGAAATTATATATTATTATTATTGATTTATGTAGATGGTTGTTTTTATTTTTGCTCTCCTTATTTTTCGTCTTTTACATTAAATTTAATTTATAAAGGTTATCCTTGGATTTATACAGGTTATCCTTGGATTTATACAGGTTATTTTTGGATGAATACAGGTTATCCTTGGATCTAGAAAGGTGGACTTTAAAGTTAATTTTTTTGGATTGTTGGCTATGGAAATTACCCTTTGAATACTTATTATATTTGTTATCCATTTAGTCCTTATCCTAGTGGCTATCCATTAGGAAATTTAGAATTTTGATAACCACATTATTAAAAATTATTGAACTATGGTTATTTTACTGTGGCAAATCTAATTTTCTCTTTCTCATCTTTTTCATTGCCGGGCTCTAATAAATTTTACTTTTAGAACCTCATATTCTCTTAAATGATATTGGGTTTTGTCTATTCTTAAGCTACATTTTGGAAATGTTGTTATTATTAGTTTACAGGAAATTTAGAAAGTACTGGAGAAGTCTGTTTTGAATTTAAAATTGGATTAAATTAAACAAATGTGGGTAATGTTTATTATGGTTACATCATTATATTAGGCGGTAATTAAATTTCAAATTGTTCTCCTAACTATTACCATGTTATCCTCTTATCCGGATCATATACTATCATTTTATCTAATAATTTTATAATATCTTCGTCTATATTTAATATAAAAGTTTTTTTACCTAATTTAAAATTTTCGTTTTTTAATATAGCTTTATGTAATTCGGAGAAAGTTTAATCTTATAAACTTGCTTTTTCCCTTTACTTAAATTATTTTTCTAGTAAGGCCAATTCAAATATTATTATTCCTAACTATAAAATTAAAAGGAAGATTACTGAAAATATGTCACACCTATTGTCATAAAAAACTCTTTCATTAGTATTTTCGGTATCCCTGATCTCAGGAGCCCTATAGTATGGTGTTCCAACCCTTTTTGTCATGTTTTCATTAGAGATACAAGTTTTGCTGAGGCCAAAATCTGCAATCTCGAAATAAATCAAATATAACTACTTTGATTGCTAGATCTTTATCATTGATATTACATAGAATGTTTTCAGGTTTGAGATCTCGATGTATGATATTTTCATAAATTAAAAAGATATAGCCTTTCACAATTTATTTTATTATGCAGTACAATTTTTCTTTTGAGAATTTTTCTTTTTTTTCCTTCTATTCTTCAATCAACTAACGTAAATTTTTATCACACCTCTCCATAAATATATAAGCCTTATCATCCTTATCAACAGAATCATAGACATCATAAATTTAAACTAAATTCTCATATTTCTTATTTATCATATCCTTGCACATTTTAAGTTCCCCCTCTTGCTGTTTATCAAGTTCAGGTTTCCCAAAAGACAATTACTTTATCAGTATTTTAACACAAATTTTCAAGTTCTTTTGCTTTTTTGATTTGGCATTCTTAACAACTCCAAATTATCCTGATCCTATTTGATCATCATCTATTTCGTATGATTCTTCATAACTGCACATGTAATAGTAAAACAAATTTTATATAATATAATCAATAATGTATGCAATTTTTATTTTGTTTTAAAGCCTTCTCTCGTATTCTTAATAGAATTAGATTGAAATTAGTTAAGACTTAGAATTATAACTAAATGAATTGAATAAAAGTAAACATCGTTAATTAAACTCCTTAAGTTTAGAAGAGATTAATTGGAAACCAATAAATATATATTTTTAATTTTTAGAGAATGCAGAGGTTGGCCAAGACATCTTCGACTATATCACTTAAATACTTGAGATTTCGAAGATATTTTTTGGGAGACATTTAATGATCAGGAGTTAATAAGAAACTATTGTTTTTGGAAATAAAACAACATGTGGTGGGATTGATATCCCACTGGCATTTCAATAAAAAGAATACAATTAAGATTTAGTGATATTTGTTTCATTCCAATATGATAATTCAAACAATTATTACGCATACTCAGGCCCTTGCAAAATTACAAAATATGATTTGAGGCCTATTTTTGGAGTTATTAATTGGAATTTGAGACAACTCTAAATGGTAATTAATGATTAATTAAAAATTAGAAAAATGTTAATTCATTCGCTATTTAATAAAATATTTAAACATCTATTCATGAAATAATACATGCTCTTGGATTTATAAAAATACTGTATTAATATTATTATGATCCTTAAACATTGCAATTTTATAACTTAACATCAGAAAAAGATTAAAATAACCATTTGATTTTATCCACTCCTCGTTTAGCCAATACATCAAAGGAATATTTTTAATGTGACTTAATTACAGGGGCTGTAATGGAGAATTAAGGAGGAGATAATTCTGCAGACCATCATTTTGAACGCACCTACTATTTTAACGAACTCATGACAGGCTCATAAATGAATGGATAATCTGTACTATCAGAATTTACATTTGCTTTATTATCAGACTTTGGGTAGTAATTAATTTTATCTTAGGTATTATCGATTACTAAAGTACAAACGGGATTTTATGACCTATGGGAGAGCCAAAGGATGCGACTTTTTATTTAAATCTTGCAAGGAATTAGAAGTGGATGAATTCTGCCAAGAAAATGAATATACATGTTCATTTGGTAATATTGGAATTGGTAAATGTGGCTAGGATCAATTGAGTGATTAATGCTCATATAGAAGCATTTTTAAAGGAATGGATTGTAAAAACCCATTTTAATTTCAGACTTAAGAATAAATAGACCATTTCTCATAGACAAAAAGTACAGTTAGTGAGAATAGTTTATGCTTTCAAATATCTTATAAGGAAGAAAAAGTTGAAACTTTGTCTGAAAGATTAAGTCAAATAAAGGAATCTTGTTATAGAATTAAATGTAAAAATGATCAAATACATATAATTTTTTAATAAAATGACAATGATTATATCCAAGTTCATTGTCCTGAAAATGAGACAATTACTTTTAGTGAAATCAACTTTCAAATTAAATGTCCCCAAAATTCAAAGTAAATCTGTGCCAATTAAAATGATTGTCAAAATTAATGTAATTCAAGAGGTTTCTGTGTAAATTAATAATGTACTTGCTAATTTGGATTTTCTGGATATTACTGTGAAAATGAATGTAATGGTTTTAGAAAAGAGGATAAATGTTTGATTGAATGCGATGAATAAGATTATGCTGATAGTAATTCGATGTATTGTTTAACTTGCTCAGGGGTAATAAAATTTGATATTTTAAGAATTGTAAAACATGTAAGAGTATCATTGAATGTTTAGAGTGCGAAGATGGCTATCATTTAGTAGATAATTTCTGTGAACCCCTTTATCAGAAAATATAATCATCATCAATTTAGTTTTATTCTACAACTTAGAAAATTATTCTAATATTATTGATTATTTTAATTTGAATATTTATAAAAATAATTTTAAATTTTATAGAATTCAATCCTTAATTTTATTTGATGAAAAGATGAAATACAACTAAAGATGTAATTCACTTTATTATTTAGAATCATTATAAATCCTTTTCACTTTTTCAAGTTAGACATATAATGATAAATATCAAATGAAATAAATTTGGATCCAATAGAATATATTATCAAAGGTGACTGACATATAGCATGATCATATTTATAATTCTTATTTATAATGCACATTTTATTATAATTCATGATTTATATTTCTTTATTTTTTTTTCAACTTTTCTTCTAAGAAAAGATATCTCCTTTTTCTTTAGTACTTCTAATAATGACAATATGGCACACAGAATTTATGAGGAATTACCTTAATCTTCTTTTCTTTTACTGCTTGATTTCTTTTTTGAATTTTATTTCGGTTGCATTGCTTTTATAATTTAATCGCTTTTCTGTATTTGGATTGGTATTTCTTCTTCTTATATTTTATTGTTTATTTAACTTTGTGAGGAAGCCCTATCTCCAACCAGCATTTACATATTTTTGTTTTCATTTGAAAAATTTATTTCCTATGAATCCTATATAAATGAATCCTGTAATTCTTGTGATTGATCATTAAAAAATTGATCAATTTCTTACAATTTTTTATTAACTTCCTATTACTAACTCAACTTTTATACAAAATCCTTGTCTACTATAGATTTCTATTTTTTATCTTGAGATTTTTTAATGGAAATTTTAGACTCAATTTTCTTAATTTTTTGATGGTTCTTCAATACTTTCTATTTAATTTAATTTTCTTTCTCCTCTTCTTATTAAACTTATCGTCTTTCCTATTAAGATATGGCTATCTCATCCAGTATCTCTAATTAAGGTGCATGTTTTAAGACTTAGTATCTATAATTGTGATTTTAAGTAACAGGATTATATAAAAGATTTAATGCTTTCAAATTTGGCAATAGTTTTAATAATTGTAACTCTTCAATATTAGAGATAACATTATTTCTTAAATTCAGGTCTTTAAGCTAAGAGCACTTGACTACATCTTTCAAGGTATTTATTTTATTAGAAGCCAACTAAGCTATCTCTAAATTAATCAATTGTGAAATAAAGGAGATATCTTCTAAATCGTTTCCCCATAAGTTGATAGACTTAATATTCTCCATCACATCTGTTTTCGCCTTCTGCATTACGAGCTATTTTGTTAATATTTTGGTCATTCAAAATATTAAAATGATTATTGTGTTCAATTGATTTTATATAAATTTAGAATATTATTCATAAAAAGCAAACTAAAAATGATCCAATTAAACTGAATATCCCGCTCAAGAACATACTAACTGAAATGTCATCAACACTAGATAACAACAAAAAACCTAGGGGAATTATGAAAAACATAAATGCTTAAGAAAAAAAGGTGGTTAAATTAAGCATCTAAGGCAAGAGTCCTTTTATTGTATCCCTTACTTGCTAATCAATATTATCTTTATGCATACATCATCCTCCAACTGATTTGCTAATTTGTATGGCAATTCACTCAACACAGTAGTTTGAACTCCCCAAAAAGGAAGAGTGATAAAAATAGAATAAAATTCATTAACCGACCAAGTATATAATAAAGAAGCCCCAGCCAAGGCATTCACGATCATATATATTGTGCTTGTGTATCTATTTCCCAATTACTTTAAGAACAAGGTTGTCAATAGATGAAGTATTGCACTCATGCACAATGCCAAAGCCCCTCTGTATATCATTTAAACAATACCCCAGCTAATTCCTATGTCAAATACGATATTCCTTATTGCTTCATTGTACTATTGAGGTCCCTCTTCCAACATGGTAATGCCTGACCATAAGGTCGCATAGACAGACACAAACAATTGGGAACCGCAAGTGAAAAAATGGGATAACAAAAATATCTTCATATTTTTGGGCAATTATCTACTCTATATATATAACTAATTACGATATAAATGTTATTCCAGGCAAAAAAGAATTGATACTAAACCTCATTTTGTGATTTTATTATACTAAATCTAATCCTTTACGTGGAAAGGATATCAAAACCATTCCAAAACCAATCAATATCATTATCAATCCTACTAAGTATGCAAATGATAAGTTCTCAATAAAATTGTCGAAGTTTAAGTAAATAAAATTGAAAGCTAAAACACTTGAAACTAGGAATCCAGTGAATTTCCCAAATGAATCAACAAATGTTCTGTATTACTACACTTTTTACGTCTGTTTTGGATTAACATAATCTTCTAATAAAGCAGAACAAGCAAACTATTTATATCAAATGTTAGTCATACTCCAAGCATCTCTAAACCGACATCCATGACTGTGAAACTTACGATTGAAATAATTAGAACTGATGTTTTTTTGTTTATTGAATCCACATATAGTGATCTAAATATACTTAAAGATTTACTTTGTGTCAGCTAATAGTCCTATACCCATTATAGAAACTATTATGAAATATATCATAGCGTTTTTTAATTGATGTGATTTACTTTCGCTGTAGTATCGAATAAAAGGATAGAGTAATAAATTAATTACAGGAGGAAATAACCAACTGGAATATTGTTGTAATTTATTACATTGAAGAGTCTAAAAGTTCTGGAGTGTCTAATTTCAAAAACAAAGGAGAGATGAAAACCATCTCAATTGCAAACCCTCACTATACGTGTATAAATACCATACTCAACTGCGAATGTTAAAACCACCAAAGCTAATATCTGCGATTATGTTAAATAATGTATTTTCTTATTTTTTATTATGAATGCCTTAGTTGGCTTTGAATTGAATTTCCCATTGAATTTATAATTCTTTATTTCAGTTACTTCTTTTCTTTTGCTCATCAAATACTCATTATAATGGTCAATCGCTTCATCTTCGTACATGATGAGTGAACTCATATATTATTTATAAAATAAAAACGATAAATAATAAATTATATTTTCGAGAAGAAAACTATTCATGGTCCTTGAATTTATCAGAGAATACATTCCAAAAACTAATTCATATATAATCAAACTCTCTTAATTTCATTTCAAATTGTTCTACTATTTTTAGAGTTGCTTATTCACTTAGTAAGTTTAAATCCCAATTAATCATGCAATAGGTAATTCTCCATATTGATAATACATAGATTATAGTCTCAATAGTAAATAGATTTAAAAATAAATTTAAATTATGTTAATCAAATGATCGCAAATAAATATATTACATTTATAAACACCATCTAATTTATTATCAGTAATACCTATTATTTCACATCTGTTTTTATAAACTTCACTACAAAATCAGATATTTTATTTTTAGTGTTATTTTTCATTTATTAAAGTAAAAATAAATTTCAAGAAAGAGCAAATAAGATTTATTTCCATATAAATTATATGAAAATTATTTAAATTTATTTTCCATTACTCAATGATCCTATTAGGTGTCTAATGCAATGGATAATGATGTTATGTGTACCTTCGAAGGTTTAGATGTATTTCCATCGTATCATTTATTTTCAAAATCATCATTTTATTTATTTCTCCTATTCTTATACTCTATTTTTCATTTGAAAGAATGCTCAATAATATTAACTTTAAACTCTAATTATATAAAGTTTATATATCATATAATTAATAATTCCAAATCTTACTTTACTTCTTCACTCAGTATCATTTTCAGGTTTCTCTTTATTATTAAAAAGTGAGCAAGAATATAGTTTTACATTTCTTCCACTATCTTCTATTTTCAAAAGGCTTGGTCGATTTTTTTGTCGTTTGATTTTTCTAGGTAATATTTATTCTATTTTTAGTACTTTCTCAGTTAGAAGCATAGAGAACTAATATAATGCTGCCTAATTGGCGATTCATCTTAGTTTATATCTGCTTATGGACATGAGTTATTAGTTGGGAAATAATCATAGAGGTGTTGAGGTTCTTGATTTATTAAGGATTCATTGATCATTATATTATTTTATATTAATAAAATTATCCACAATTCTTAATAGCAATCAATGATAAATTGATATTATTTTAACAAAATATTATATCATATTTATGAGTAAAAATTATCATGATTTTGTGTGTTAATAAAACAATTTAATTAATTTATCGAAAATTTGAAGTCATAAAATTGCAATAAATGTAATTTGATGAGATTAATTCTGAATGTGATTTAAATATAATTAACATAATTGAATGCTTGTCTTCAATTTGAATTTTATTAATATTAATGAATGAAACTGAAAAACATTTATGAATTCTTGGGTCATAATAATGCAATGTTTTCATTATTAAACTTATAAATAGATAATCTTCACAATTAAAAAAAATTATTTCTTTTTTAACAGTTTTCTAAGCTCAAAATTCATCCCAAAATTTATTTATAACATATTTTATATGAGTTAAATAGTGTAAGCAAAACCAAAATTTTATGCAGATTTTAACAAGAATCAGCCGAAAGAATATTGGGATTACGACAATTTTGAAAATGAATGGGGTGTAAGACATTACTTAATGTTAGGATAATGACCAATATGAAATAGCTAGAAAGATTGGAAGAGGCAAATATTCGGATGTTTATGAAGGAATTAGATACCCATAAAATTAGAGAGTGGTAATCAAGGTGTTGAAACCAGTGAAAAAAAGAAAAATAAAAAGAGAGACTAAAATTCTACTTTCATTAAAAGGACATCCAAACATCATTGAGTTAAGTGATATTGTAAAAGACCCAGCATCAAAAACCCCTTGTTTAGTTTTCGATTACATAGATCACGTTGATTTTAGAAGCATCTTTCCAAAACTCACTGATATAGAGATACGATTTTATCTATATGAATTAATGAAGGCTTTAGATTTCTGTCATTCCAGAGGCATTATGCATAGGGATGTCAAACCTTAGAATATAATAGTGAATCCTTAAAAAAAGTTATTGAAATTGCTTGATTTCGGTTTAGCAGAGTACTATCACATGGGGCAGGATTATAATGTTCGAGTGGCATCTCGTTATTTTAAAGGTCCTGAATTGTTAGTTGATAATGTCTACTATGATTATTCATTGGATATTTGGAGTAGCGGAGCCATGCTTGCATCAATGGTTAATATAGATAAGATTAACTTTGTAGATTTTTAAAAAAGAGCCATTCTTCTAAGGAAATGACAATTACGACCAGTTAGTAGTCATAGCAAAAGTATTAGGCACTGAAGATTTGTTAGCTTACGTTAAGAAGTACAGATTGAAATTAGATCCAGTATTTGATAATAAATTGGGAAAGTAAGTAATTAAATTTGAAGTTTAGTTATCCAAAAAGAGAATGGTCCAAATTTATCAATCAAGATAATAAGCATTTGTGTTCAGAGGAGGCAATTGATTTATTATCCAGGATGTTGTTGTATGATCATGTAAAATTAATGAGTATAATAGGCATTAAGAATTACACCTAAAGAAGCTTTAGATCATCCATATTTCTTGCCTGTTAGAGATTAGAAAAAATGAAATTGGTATTTTTTAGTATTTTATTAAATTACATACAAATTAACATTATAAAAATGAGATTCTAATATAGCACTAAAAGTGGTGATCGAAATAATACTGGAAGTCTTCTGGAGTTATGAAATTGGAATAAAACTTAAAATAGTAATTGTGAGTATATTAATTTTAATAGGATTTTAATTGTTTAATGAGCGAGGTAAACATGGATGAGGAGACAGAAAAAAAGCTTAATGAAATTTTTCATTCAATTAAATTAGAGTATGATTAAAGTTAAGAAGCCTTAAAAACAATTAAAAAAACTAATGATTTGGTGGGATAGGTGAGAAATTGTAAATCTCTATCCACCCTTTTTTATCATGCCAAAAATTTGGACTATGCTAACAAGGAGTTCAAAACTCTCAAAATCAACAATCTCAATATCAGCTTAAACTAGGATATAATTATATACACCAAAGAGGATGGCTAGTGTGTTGCTAAAACTATTGAAATTGTTGGTGTAATGAGATTTTAATAATACACTCCGATTATCAGAGTTTAATGGTATTACAGTAAGAACAACTTGAAGGAGATCATTGGAAAATATATAGGCTGCATAGGAGAGAGGGAATTATTTTTATCTGACCAATACGATTTTATTTAACCGGATACAATCATATCTATAGCATAAGTCTTAGACTTCAAGGATTTTGACAAGAAGGAGTTAGTGGATGATTTTACCTTTTATTGTAGGTAATCATTTGTAATAGTAATTTAGGTCATTCTACAGAAATAAACAAATAATCCCGCCTATTTAGAAATGGGAAAAACATTGTTTATGTAAATTACCATTGAATCCCGATTAATAGTATGTGCTATGTGATATTTGTTAAAAATGGTATCATTATGAATGCTTGGGAATCAAAAATATCTAGCAAACTACCTATGTCTGCAATAAGTGCAAGAAAAAAAAATGATTTTATAAGATAACTATAACTTATTATGAGTCAAATGAAAACGATAATATATTTTTATTAAAAATGGCAGATTAATTGAATGCTTCCTTCATTAAGCAGTCCGAGGATATTATTTAATCAAAGAAAGAGGAAATCCTTTAGTTCTTTGAGCAGAAAGGATACAAGGCAGATTCAGCATTTGATGATTAACTTTGGTTTTTCCCAGAAATCAATCAGGACTAGGAACACATCCTCTGGAAGGTGATTAGTGATACCATCGGATAAGATTAAGTTTATGATGAGAATGTAGGCTTATTCATTTAACTAGTTTGCATCAGAAGCAACCATTGAAACTTTTGTATAGAAACTATTGGATTAAGCAAAAATGATACATTTGAAAATCCTGGATTTCCAAAAAAATATTGATTATTTCAAAGATGAACTGACTAATTTTGATAAGTTTTCTAAAGTCATTGAAGCAAGTATTACAAACTATTTAATCTTTCTTAGATAAGCCTGAATATAATCAGGAAAATGCCTTAGTCATTTCCTTTGTAGATCAAGTCAATCAGATAAGTGAGATGTAAAAAGTAACACCCAAGTTCTATTTTATAGTTTTATAAACTGAAAGTACAAAGTTGGAACAATTCATCAAAATTATCAACCACTGTATCCCGAGAATTCAAATAGATCAACCTGCATTTCTTTGGATAATACTATTGATTCCATAACAATTGTTGTGATGGGAAAGAGACTCGACAAAAATCTAGGAGATGCAAGAACTTTGGGTGAAGACTTTAAAGAATTAGCTCAAATTAAAATACCTATTCTGGATATCCATCAACAAATTAGACCAAGACATTTTGCTCTTCCGACCATACCATAATGTTACTTGATAGTAAATTACTAGGATTAAAGTTTGGATGCTCCCTATATAGATAATGTCACTATCAATCTAAGATTCGATGTGAGACTATCTTTTGAGGACAGAATCAACATAATCAAACAATAAAAGGAATTAAAGGGGGGACTTATTGAAGTAAAATTATTGTCTTAAGACTCAATAGAAATTCTAAGAGAAACTCAAACAAAGATTGGCTTAGATGGAACAATTGTTGTGTCCCTTTAAGTTGAATCCTAAATTACAATATGTGACTGCAAGGGGCATTGGAACGAAATCAGATTTTAAGGATGAGCCCATCAAACCAAAAAGTGAGAGAAACAAAGAGGACATTAGACCACCTAAGGAAAGAGAAGCATGTTGCATAATATAATGAATAAAAATATGATGTCTTCATCAAAATAACAAAATTAACTTTAACTTCTGTTGAATAGTAGGGCAGGTGCTACATCATAAATAATTATTAGCAAAATTAAATTCATATCAGAAATATTATTAATATTAAAGTAGTAAATCTTCATCAGCTTAAGGTGCATGCCAACCTTCAAAATTTTATGGCCACGGTGTCCATTCTATTTTTTTTGGTTTTTCAACATTTCCCTAACTGACACTCCTTTAAGTAAATTAATAAGATTGCAATTTTTTTATTATTTATGGAGAATCAGGTTCACTGGGTAACTTTATAGATGATTAATACTGTGGTAGCATTTATATATCGTTTATACCATCCTCCATTGTTGAAGTTTATTTTTCTTATAATTTTAATATTGGAATTTTAGTAATTTAAGTTGACAAAGTTGATTATTAAAGTTACCTTTCTTGAATTGTGATAGGAATTTCAAAGAGTTTGATTTTAGAGTTAGACTTTCTTTCAAATAGTTGTATAGGTTTAGGTTATTTATCTAGTAATTTCTCAACAGAAGAGAAACTGTTCTTGATTTATAATTTATTGCTTTGAAACAATTATTTCTACTTTATATTTTTGGCATTTAAAATTTCTTTTCTTAGTTATAGTACTTTCTTTTCAATAGACAATTTTCGATAGCCAGTATCTTAATTTTGTCGAGATGTTGGAAATGATTATTTGGTTGGCGACAATCTAAATGGTTTCAAGATGGTAGGTATGGCTGTCTCTCTCAAAGTAGGAAGGTTATAATGATGTAAGTTTGAATTTTTTTACTCTAAATGGAATAAATGCATTGCTTTGACAGTTCTTGAAGTTTTAGAAGAGTTCATTATTTATATATTAAATCACAAATTAAATTCTAAGAGCTTCTCAAGTAATTAAGGATCCAACTTGTTATGTTGTGCTTATTGTTCATTTTATATAGGTTCATCAATTTGCGTGAGCGAGTGATGACTTCCACATACTTTGATACCAAAGATATCATCTTCATCATCTAATTTAATTGAGTTGTTCATTTTATCGTCGACCAAGGCGCCAACCAATTAGATCGCATTATTCTGATTTGAATTATTCCTCTTGTAAATCTTGGTTGAAGTTTCTAATTTAAATTACTTTAATTTAGCCTTAAAATCCTGAATTTCTTTTTCTCTTTTTATTTTGATAGAGAACCCAAGACTTTTTTAAGATTTAGTGATATCCTACGTTTCCAAGACTGAGTCAATATGCTTACTTTTGATAAGAGTATTTTGTAACTCAAAATTTAGAATGGTTGCACTATTAATTAAAGATTTATTAAGAAGATCACTATTTTAACTAATTTTACTCGTGTCCATATCATCTTTAGTAACTTTTTTTGCAAAGTGGTTTTTGAGGAGTTTGCATATTGGGAATCCATATATGTTTGAGTGCTTCAGAGGCTGTTAATCTTTTTAAAGGATTCCACATCATTAATCTTTTAATTAAGTCTCTGCAACTTGATGACAAGGATAGAAACTAAGGTTTTTGAAATGCTTCATTGATTGATTAACTTTGGAGTATATACAAATAGAATACCTATTGGATAATAAAGCAACAATATCAGCAGTATTATCTGATGTGAATGGTAAGACTGATGTTAACGATTAATACATGATAACTCCAATGGCCCATATATCAACTTATTGATTATAACCATAAATATGGCTACCCATGATTTCTGGTGCTCGATAATGTAGGTTGCCAGTAACAGTTAACATTTGATTCCTCATATACCTAAATGTACTATTATTGAATGTGACAAATCTTCTAGAAACTCCGAAGTCTATTAATTTGACTGTGTAATCGCTATAAATAACAACTATTGTACTTCGGATTTACAAGCACATTGTCTGGTTTAATATCTCTATGACAAATGCCACAGCTGTGCAAACACCTAGCACTTTTCAATAGAGAACAGGCAATTCTTTAAACCTCTTGCTCTTTTAATTATGTTCTCTGTTGCAATATGGTTTGTAAATTTGGAAATGGAACATACTCCATTAGCATGTATATTACATTGATGTCAATATACAATTTATAGCATTTTGCAATGTAAGGGCTTTTGATGATGGTAGAGTTGACGAAGGCTTGTCTTACAATATCCAATTATTCTTCATCAGGTGTTTGTATTATTTTGACTGCAAATTACTATTAAGGATTGTCTTTTTTCCAACAAATTCTAACGACACCATTTGTGCCTTCTCCTAGTTTCTTACCTAATGTAAACTCGTCATCGAAATTCGTGGATTTAACTCCTATTTGCTTAAAGTCTTCAACATCCATCTCATCATCACTGAAAGATATTGATTGAACTTGTTGACCAATCAAAGGAGTCTAAGTTTTCCTGATAGGCTCATCATCATTTATGGGAGATATGTTGTGGGCTGAGACCAGAAATCCTTTCATTTTCTCCATCTATTTGTGAAATTTGGTCTGCATCCCTAAACTTTAGATCATTATTAATTTTATATGGATTCTATTTTAGGAAAAGACCTTACTAATTATACTATTGCACGTTAATTTAAATTAATCAAGAAAATTGGATCGGGAGCTTTTGGAGAAATATATTTGGTCTAATCATTATCTAAATCTGAATATGCCATGAAACTGGAAAAGAAGTGATAACAAACATCCTTAAATATTCTTCGAAGCCAAATTATACAATTACCTTTAAGGACAGGATTAGTACGATAAAGGTAAGTTTATTGTATAATTCAAAGGAAGGCATTCCAAAAATTCATGATTAAGGAGTGGATGGCGATTACAATTACATCGTCATGGATCTCTTAGGACCCTCCCTTGAAGAATTATTTAATAAAAATCAGAGGAAACTATCACTTAAATCAGTTCTCATGTTGGCAGATTAGTTAGTTTAACGAATTGAGTACATGCATTCAAAATAATTTATACATCGCGATATCAAACCAGATAATTTCTTAGTTGGAGTGGGCAGTAAAAGTTCTAGACTTTATATTGTCGATTTTGGTTTGGCCAAAAGATATATATCCAAAGAAGGACACATCCCTTTTAAGGAAGGGAAAAGTTTAACTGGAACTGCCAGATATGCATCCATTAATACACATGTGGGTTTAGAATAATCTAGAAGGGATGATCTAGAATCACTTGGCTACGTCCTCATGTATTTATTGAGAGGACAATTGCCATGGTAAAATATGAAAGCCTCCAATTAAAAGGAGAAGTATTAAAAAATTATGGAAAAAAAACAAGAAACCACACCTGAATAATTGTGCAAAGGCTTTCCTTATGAACTGACTCAATATTTGTAATATTGCAGAAATTTGAAATTCGAAGACAAACCTGATTATCACTATATTAGAAATCTATTCAAAGTATTTATTTTACTGACTATTTTAGGAAGCCTTTAGAAAATAAGGTTTTGAATGGGATTATAAATTCGAATGGATTAAAGATGAAATTATAAAGGAGGAGAAGTTCATAGGAGTGGCTATTCCCCAAAAAACAGCAGACATACCCACAACCACTAAGCAAAGTAATTTTCAAACCATCAGAGCTCCTCTACTCATGCAATATTAATAAAAAATAACTTAATAGCCATCCCAAGAGAAAAAACGTAATTCCTCCTATAGTAAGAACAATAATCAAAACAAATAAATGACTGGACTACTTGCACCTAAAATTAATACCAATAAGGACAGAAATAGAAAATATTGAATTCACATATTAATATATATCTATAAATCTAATTTTTCAATCTTTTAATTTATTTATATGCAAGTAGAGTTAGCTGTTTCTATGGTAGAAAAATATGATCATTTTAGTGAAGGATAACATAATAAATATGATGAATCCAATATAAATATAATCCTCTTTATCCAAAGATGACTTATGCTTTTGGTAATTGTAAGCTAACATTTTCAGAATTATTATCACCTAAGGGAAAATTACAATGTTGAATTTCCCTATAATTTTGGCTTAAGCAAGCGGGACCTAAATAAATCAGATGGATATACATTTTATAAAACTATGCATAAGTCTTTCTGATCAATTAATGACAACTCCTTTATTTAATCTTATTATATCGAAACAGCATACATAAAATTAGACAAACTCTTTGTTTATTCGTTTAGCACATTTATTGGTACACTATTTAAATGAAATATCGAAATGTATTTAAAGGAATCGACTAACAATTCTATGAAAAAGTAAAACCCGATCTTGTAATAAAAGTCTACTGGAGTAAATTTAACACTCATAGAAATCAATATAATATAGAGTGCTTTTTGAAAGTACTCTCTTCCATCATTTATTGCTGTTGTTATACATGACTTCTCATCCTATTTTTTGAAAACTGACCCCTTTAACTTAATTAAACTCAAAACGAATAAGGCTAGATATAAGAGTTATACTTTCTAACTAAATATTACATTATAAACTGTCAACTGTAAACCCAACAAACACGCATGTGCAAAGATATAAATAAATGAATAGGGCAAGTATCTATTGAAAACAGATTAATTCTTGTACACATTTTACCAATACAACTATCTTATAATGTAATCCCCTTAAGTACAAGCCAATCTATCAAGCAAATCCAAAATCTAGATAATTCCATATAACTTAATTTAAGATTAACTCCTTATTATGTGATACCAAAATCCAACTTCAAAATAGTTGAATGTAAAAAGCCATGTTATCAACCAAATCATTGCAGTTTAAATTAAATCCAATCTGAATTCGATCGAAATCATGTTATTTGTTAAAATCGATAGTATTATTCTAATAGGTGAAATTATCACAGCATCAAACATTGAATCCAACATTAGAATTCCAACCTTCATGAAAAATTGATAAACTGGAAATGGAGTAGTATAATGGATTAAGCCAGCCTCAGGTACATGTATGCTTTTGTTTTGACTTCCCAAAATATTCTGATTAGGATAATAAAGAAGCATTTTCTATAAGAAATACTTCATTTTTAATAATTATATTTTAATTTCTTATTCCCTAATTTTAATTCAATTCTTTTCGACTTTAAAATTTCTAAGCTCAACAAATTATAAATAATTAAACTTTGACCTGTTGATTACTCCCTTGTTCAAATTTACTATTGTTTTTATTGTAAAAATGATGAGAATAAGTAATTTAAAAGTTCATTAGATGTTATCCTATCTTACTTAGAAGTTGATTTTGGGAATAGTAGTAGCAGTCATTTATTGGATACGTGTGTATTTTAATTGAAAATGATATGGTTTTTGAGATTGATAAAAATTAAAAGGAAAGTTATGAATTATAATTTTTGTTTGGAATATTTTTAAAATGATAAATACATTAAAAATTCATTTGGATGATAAAATACGTGCTAGACAATTTGTAGTTGACACTCTTTGAAAAATAGATGCTTTACAAAAATGGTCAAATAATTTTTGAAAAGGTCAAATAAGATGGAGGATTTATCAAAGTATTAAAATATTATAAAAAAGGTCTATTGTTAAAAAGAGTTACCATAATATTTGATTGAAGATAACTGGGTAGACATGTACAAAACAAAAATAATCTCGTATGAATATAACTAAATTGTCAATGCTCTATTAATATAGAAACCACATTATTGTTCTGTTACTGAAGTTTTAGATATTTGGAATTTGGATTCACTAGCTTGGCGCACTTCTTAAGTCTACATAATCAGTGTTCCTTCTGAAATGACAGAAATCCTGACTTTGAATTTCTCTCTTCCATAAATTAAATAAAGTCATGGTTTCACAAAAGTAGAGGTTGAAACCAATATGGAAGGGAGTAGAAAAATCATTCAGGAAATGCAAGTCTCTCAGTTAATAGAAAAGATCTAAGAAGAATAATCTTAAAATAGAACTCCTTACTTTACAACTTTTAATCTTCATAAAAAGGCAAAGGAAATCAAACATATTAAGAATTTCTTGCCGAAATCCATCAGACCTTAGGGCAAAAATGATGTATTGAGTTATATGAGAAACGAAATTCCAAGCATTAATATTCCTTAGTTTGAGATTAGATATCGTTGTAATTGGAGAAGTCCATCAAAGGACTAAATGTGTTTTACTTAAGTTAATTTAAATCTTGGTCCAAATTCCTGTTTATGGATTACTATTGATAAAGAGAATGTAGCAGAACTAAGGTAGAAGATAATTTAGATTGAGAAAATAGATATTTTTAATGAAGATAAGGTTTGGTTCAAAGATGCAGACTACTTTTTACTTAATAACATACCATTTAGATATTTTGTTCAAAATGAAGGAGATTTAGTTGTTCTTAGTCCAGGCACCTTTAGTTGGCAAAAATGCGAAGGTTTGTGTATGAGTTGCTCTTGGAATTAGGCAACTTTGGATGAAAACTCCTTGAAAACTATAATTGATTAAGAGAAAATCTTAACAGAATTAAATTTTATCAGCAGAGTTCCATACAGAAATTTAATACTTGATGTAGTGATACATGAAAATTCTTTGGATCAAACATTACTCAACTACCTTAGATCAGAACTACAATAATTTATATTTGAAGAAAATCAAAATTTATAATCATTAAATCAAAAAAATGCACCTGTATTCTAAGAAAAAAGAGAGAATTTATTTTGTACTAAATGTAAGAGAGAATTATTTATATATTTTTATGAAGAAGACTAAAATTGTCTATGTTTAATATGCTTGAAAGAACATTAAAATATTAATAATTCAAATATCAAATAGAAGTATAGATTTCAATGTTTGAATTTTTTGATAGGCTCACAATTATCGAGTTGCAATATTGAATTTTGTTCGAATTACACTGGAAAAACTAAATGCACTATAAAAGTTGATGAATAATAAAACTACAAAAATAAGGTTAATAAAAAAGGGTTAATCAAACCATAATCTGAAAATAATGGAAAAAATAAAATTTTAGAGCCCTTAGCTGAAAATGCGATGGAATCATCAGAGGAAGAAAACCCAAAAAGAAAAAATAAGAAATAAGATATCTATAAAGGATAAAAATTTTTAAAACAAAAAAAATTATGATTTATTTTGAATAATTATCATCAATAGATGTTATTAATTTAAAAATACAGTTGTAAATCTTTCTACTATTTTGTTAATTATCTCATTATTATTTTCAACAATAAACTTGATTAACAAAAGAAATATTAAGAATTGATGAAGTGATAATTATCTAAATAATTTATAATCTTCTAATAAAAATTTTATTTGTTCACTTATTTGATTAGAAGTTGTGTTGAATTTATGAAAAACAAAGAATAAAGATTTGATTATGTTTCTAATCTCAATCGTTGAATTTCTTAAGATTATTTTGACAAGTAATCTATTAATTATTCAAGAGTAGTGATCATTTCTCCCTCATTTCTTAATCCTTCTCAGTAATACTCTTTCTTAACTCTTGATTGTCTTAAATTAATTAACCTTCTGAAGAATGCTTCTATAAGATTATGGTTGGATACACTTTGGAACTTCACTATTATTTTAAAATTAATTATCCAGTCTTTAGACTTGATATAAGATAGATATAACAAAAGAGATACTGGACTTAAAATTAAGTTTGTATAAGTTTTAAGGAATGAATTATTGTTTGATCTAAAGTGCAAGATGTTGATGAGTTTCTACTTGTTTTAAATTGACAAAGAAAATTATTTGAATGGGATTATTATTGGATGGGCAATTTGGGTAGAAGGTAGGGTTATCAGGAGGGTAGTTATTAAATAAACATGAAATTATTTATAATATATATTATTTTTAATATTGTAAATTCGTATTGTTGATTTTGGCGGATAAATGGAAGTATTGTGTTATAAGTATTTTTAGCAATTTATAATGAACCTTGATGATACAGATTGTAATTCTATATAAATTTATATATAGTTAAAACTCCATAAAAATAGCAATTGAGCAAATCACCTATTACAATTAATAAGCAAAGTTCACCTAAGAAAGCGAAGGAAGAAATCAAAAAAATTAAGATCATTAAGAAACTGGAGTTCAATGATGATCAGTTAGTAATAAGATAAGATGGAATACTTGGAAGAAGTAAGCGTATTACATCTAAAGAAAATAAAGGTATTAATTATGAATTAAATAGTAAATTCATCCTACACTTTGGGTCTATTAAATTCAATAGAACTAAACCAAAATAATGTCATAGTAAATAAGCTAGTGAAACCTAGCGATGACGAATTATTTAATCTCTCCAGAGATGAAAACATAGTGTGTAAATGTAGAAAGTCTAAGTGCATCTAAAACTATTGCGTTTGCAGTGCCAATAATCAAGAATGCTCATTCAAATGCGAATGCTACAATTGCTCAAACAAATAGCCAAAATCCGCTATCTCAAAATAATCAGGATCTGAATATTTGGGATGCAATTGTAGAAAACAAGAGTATATGCTCAAATTTAATTCCTAGTTGTTCTAAAGGGTATTGTGAATGCCAAAAACGGAAAATCAAATGCACATCGAAGTGCAGATGTTGTGATGAATGCAAAAATTGTGATATACAACCCTTACCCTTTCATTTAGATAGTTTATTCTGATTTCAAATTCATTTATTAATTAATTATTTATACAATCGTTAAATTATTTTTATATCTTGAAATACTTATCAATAATGCTTTATTAGATATAAACTAAAATTTGGTTGCCAATAATCATTATTTTAAATCTATTTTGAACAGTAACTCCTCCTCGATTTGGTCGGTATCATACCTAATAAATTTCATATACACATTTGAATTCTTAGATGCTTATAAAGTAATGTGAATCGTTATGGATGCTAATAATAACACAATGCTTCATACATTCAGCTGGTATTTCTAATGTATTTAAGTTGTCAATCTCGAAATTGGTTATTTTCAAAATATGCTCGTCAGATATTGAAATTCTTAAAATCTTCAGAAATTTATCTTTATTTTTGTACTCAAATTTCTTTTTATAAAGACTATTCTATAGTTAAATCAATCTATATTCTTTTATCGGCTTGGTAAGACTCATTTAATTAATAATAAATAAAAAATATCATCAATTTCTGTTTTTACATATAAATTCAATCAAGTAAAGAACTGTAATTTTCTCATTTTATAATAAATAATCAAACCTGCAAAATTGGATATATAGAACATATGTCAGAAGAATAAAAATATTATTATAATTAATATATAGAGAGGTTATAATATTATTATCAGCATATTATTATAATTCATTTATTCTTTTTTTAAATAATCTACATAGTTAATCAAATTTACATCTTCAATTTAATCCAATTGTTTTTAATAATTTTGCCTATGCTTCTTCTTTTTCTTTAGGTCCTATTTTATGAAGTCATAGTTCTTAAAATTTGGATCTACTTGTTTCTTTACTTCTACTTCTGCTTAATGATCTTTTTCCTCTGCTATACTCAATCCTACAGGCTAGTAGCATTCATAATAATAATCAGCTTCTCCCTCCAACATTTTTTTGTGTCTCCGTAGCTTTTCTAACAAATACATATTGAGTTTACCTTCTCTTTCCTTTTCGTCTTATTCTTATATTTGCTTTAATTAATTATATGTTTTTTAATCAAACTAATTCTTAGATAGGTATTCTGTAATATCAAAATTTTCATTTTCAATTTCTACTTTCAGCATCTTATTTACATCAACACTGGGTTTGTTAATTGGTCTTGCATCATTAAAGATGTCATCAGATTCATCATCTTGATCAACACTTTAAATAAGAACTTTTTAGTCAAATTTATGTCTTTCTTGATATCTTTTAATAGACAGATTATTAGTATTGAAAATGCTTTCTTAAATCATTTATATAGATTTTTCATCATAAATAACTTAGATTGGATCTTCCCCATCTTTATTATATTTTTTTGTAAAAAATTAAGGCATCGAAACTCCATAGTTAGGATCTATATCGTATTTATAAATATAAGTCATGGTGTTTTTTAAAGGAACAATTTAATTCTTATTTTATAGAAAAGCTTCTATTTTGATTGCCATTGGATGAGTTGCTTTTTTAGGGATTTTCTCTTTGGCTGATGTTAAGTCTTTCTTAATTTTAGCGATGATGCTAGACTTATTATTCTCTTGATTTGATGTGTTTGATTAAGGTTATTATATCAGAGTATAATCTAAACCATTTAATTTAATATCCTTCTCAAATCCTTCTAATTCTACAAATTCTCCATTCTTAACTTGGGTCGTGATCCCCTTCCTTCTTTCTTCAGCTCTGTCCCTATAGTTTGACTCTTCAACATTAACATTATTTTCATTATTTTCATTGTCTTCATCTTCAAACATTAATAATATAAATAATTCAAATAGGTTTCATTTCTTTGCCAAGCCACTCTATGCAATTCATAATGTCCTTATATACTAATGTACTTCCTTTAAAGACAGATACTTTTCTTGTCTTATTTCTTTTAAATGGATAATAAAATAAATATACTTTAAAAATTCTTCTGTCCTGTCTAAAGGATTGTCTTTTCCATTTTGGTTTACAAATACTGCGATTGGAGTCTTAATAACATAAATTTGATGTTTTTACATCCTTAAGATCAGAGTCAATTATAATTTTTTCTAATTCCAATAATGCCTTTGAGATATCAATGTTGCCATCTATAACGTAAATTACTCCTTGACTTCCATAGAAGTTTTGTCTCCAAAATATTCTCTATCTTTCACTTCCTCCCATATCAAAAACACAAAGGGTAATGTTTTTTAATTTAATGTCAACAATTTATAAATCTTCCTTTTTATCCTGATAATTTCCTTGGTTGAGTGTTTTTATAAGAGCTACAGGGAACATATATCTTTACTTGACTTTCCAACTCCATTGAGTCCTAAAACTAATAATTTACGCTTTTCTTTTGAAAAGAATTTTTCATGATTATTTCCCATACTTGAAAAATAAATAGAGTTTTAATAAATTAAGAATAAAAATGAAGTTAGAATTTTAAAATTCATTATTAATCTCTCTTATTGCTAATGAATACTACTTTTATTAAATTTAAATAATAATACTCTATTAGTATTTATTCAATTTACTAATTAAATCTACAAGTCTTTAATATCGTCCTAATCACTCAAATAAACAAAAGATAGGAGTTATATTGAATATAAAATACTATAATTATAATCATTATTTGAAAAATAATGTGATTTCTATCTAAGTTAGAGAATATTTTAGAGGTTTGCTTATTTGTAATTTAATAGGATCAAAAATAAAAAAGTGATTGAATTATTTTATTAATAATTATTTTTATGATAATTTACAAAATAGCCTTTGCTAGTATTATTTTTTGTTTCATCTATACAATTGTTGCTCAGATCCACGATTATCATTTGACGATTACAAAAAAATTAAAAACAAACTACGTACCATTAATGTAAACCTACATGATGGATCACACTAACTACAGCAAATTCAAATAATCCTACAATGTATTTATTATATATCAGCATGAAAGGAATCCTATCTAAACATGATTGAGGAACCTAGTTATTGCATAGAATCAGATACATTAGTAAGAATTAGAGTTAACTTAGAAATTAATTCACCCTGACATACTTCTTTAGGATAAATATATAATGAGAGAATTGGACAAAGGAAATCTATAAAGGGAAATAATCAAAAGCCGAATGTTTGATTCAATCCAAAACATCTAACCATTGCAGAGTAATATATTTCTTAATTTTCTAAAGAGCCAACTACAAAATTTTAACATAGAATTCCTCCACAATTATCATACTTTTATACTTTTAAACCAAGATTATAGGATAATTATCACTTTGGTTAGGGACTAGGCTGTATGTTTTAGAAATTCAATCATATACCTGGATTATATACCTTAACAAGCAAAAACAGTTTAATATATAATTATGCAAAATATATCTATGACATGAAAAAACGCAATGCTAGTTCATACTGTATAGAAAGTGCATCATATGTTCCAGACACTTTGAGATTGAATGTTAAATCGGAATGCTAATCATTTTTTAAATAGCTGAACAAGCTCTAAGATGAATACAAGAGCAACATTAGATAATATAATGGTCCAGATTACTTGCTTAAGACTGATGAACATAGAGGAGAGGGGATACGATTATTACTCTAATCACAAATAGAAAACATAACTACTGTGTATGAGAATGGAGAGTTGTGTGGTAATATCACCGAGAAGATTGTGGCACAGAAATATATCAACCGTCCATTTTTATATAAGGGACATAAGATTGAATTCAGAATGTACATTTATTTGGCAAGCAGCAAGCCTTTACAATTGTATATGTATAAAAGGGCTCTGATCAAGAGATGTGCCAATGAATACAATCCATTATCAGAATCAATACCTGCCCATATTTGCAACACTGCAATTACAGAGAAAACTCACAAGAATTCGAGTAACTCTGGAGAAAGCTAGGAGGAGGACGAGGAGATGTTTATCGATTGGAATTTAGAGGGGATTGAGGAGTTATTGAAAGAGCAGGGCAGAATACCTAAAAAATAGAATTGGCTTTAAGAGTACCTTTATCCAAGAATTTATGTCAAAATAATTCACACTATCAGAAGTGGATAATATGCATTCTATTAAGACTCCAGATTTTGTGAGTTTTTGGCCATTGATTTTCTTCTTGATAATGATTTAGATATTTGGTTATTGGAAATCAATTACAATCCTCAGATCTTAAGTGTTACACCGGATAGGGTCAGGAGGAATTATAAAATGATAGAGGATACTATGGAAATTGCATTCGCATATCTGAAGTCAAAATACAAAAGGATCAAATAATTTTTGGAGGATGAATTGATGAAATATCAATATACTGGAAATAGAATTAGATAGGTGGATTTTAGAAATCAATTTGGAAAGCAATTTAGTTAGTTACTAGATGATGTATCAATTGATTAGGAGTTTAGTTTATCAAAGGATAACTTATATGCACATATAATAGATGAAAGTAAATAAGGAAGTGAGAAATACTTTAATTTGATAGATGCTGAATGCATATGAAATAAATTATTATCAATTATATAATATGATGAACAGTAATATTTACATATAAAGGTAATTTGAATATTGGCATTACTAACAATTATTTTCAGGTGTATAAATATAAGTATATAAAGTGTTTTAAGTGCAATCTTGTATGTTGTTCAACTCTTAGGCATTGTTTGCATTTTGACAAATGCCATCCATTATAACACAGGGCTATATAGAATTTCTTTGAGAACCTTCCCATACAAAATTGCAATTCTCGGCTGCTGTATTCTAACAAGTAGCCCAAGTGCACAGATTATTTACAATTTAGCATAAATTCGTATATTATAAACACTAATCGACAGATACATTTTCGCATAGCAAATTATTACATTATGAATTTTGATTATTCCAATAGCAAACACTCCCATATCCTATATTATCAAAGCGTATGTTAAATAATGAATTGTTGCAGTCATTCTGATTCAAATAACTGCTGCATTCTGTTAATTGACATATATTGTTTTAGGATGTTCCGCATCTATTAGATTATTAAATGCATTCTTAATTTGTTGAACCTGTAAGTTCTGTGCAATTATTCAATTCTATACACTTTCCATCTTTTAAAACGCATCTATCCAATTATGAACACAAATATAGTACAGTCTATTCATTAAAGTAAGAACAATTATAATTAAGCAAGTCTGTGCATTCAAAATCCAGATTAAGTTAACAAAATTGACTTGAGCTGCATAAATTTGGTTAACTTAACTAACTGCAAGTGCACAAAGAAGAATATTAGATGGGAACATTCCAATTTCCTTATGTTAATTGTATCAAAATTAGATAAATTATCATTATTTATATTATATATATGTCATTTAATTTGCAAACATTTATATTCAACATCGTATCACCATTTACCTATCTCTTCAATTTCTTTGTTGAAAGAAATTAATATTATAAATATTCCTATTCATATTCTAATAAAATCTGATGATGTCCAATACTTTAATAGATAACTTGGAATGATTATTTGATTTAATGGAAAACCTACATCCAGCCTAAGAAATAATTTTCAATATAGTTTCACAGATTCAAAACCACCATGATTTTATCAATTACATGAACTCAAACTCTTAAAAAACTAAATAAGGCTAGTGGATTTAGTAGTACTTTAAAAATGAACCCAATTTACCAATTACTCACAATACAATTAGGGTGGTTGAATTATAAAATGAATACATCCCCATTAAATAACATTTTCATCATATTTTAGTTCATAAATAGAATGTTCCTAATTTATGTGGATACCATGCAACCTTTAATTTGATTCAATGTGTTTAAAGTATTAAATATAGGTAAGAATGCAAAATCTATTGTTTTTTAGAATCCCCCCTCTAATTTATGATATAGCAGCATTTTGGACCTATGTTAGAAGAACTTAAGATTTCTTGAGATAATACCGAAGCAAATACTAATTAGATTCAACTACTTGGCCATGGAGAGATTCTGACATTGAAAGTGGAGATTTTGAAAGAAGTTATTTGAAAAGTTGTTTACATGCTAAACCCCTTTTTAAAACAACATTTTAAAATGAAATAGTACAAGATGTCAAATACTTAGTGACGAATGACACTATATTCTTTTAATACGGCAATGTAATCAATGGATATAATGAGAGAGTCGCCCTATAAAAGTAATATTATTGAGTAAACTTAGAAAATTTGATTAATTTAAAGAATTCAAGCCTTCAAAGAATGAAGAATTGATCCAAACATACATGCTTGGAGTTACTAACCATTGGATTTCTTTTTTGGCATATAAGTGTGTACTAGGAACTTAATTTATTGTAATGGATTCGAGGAACAGAGATTTCTTCTTGTGGAATTCATAGTAAATTCGAGATTTCCTCTAGTAAGATTAATTGGAGAGACCAAACAGAGGTTAAAAGCCTTTGAATTAATTTTATTTGGATCTTTACGAATAAGGAATGAAGGACTTATAATAAATCATAACACTGCTTATCTCATGGATCACAGGTTAAACTAAATTAGAATCATATGTGAGCAATCAAAAAATCAGAGTGTTTTTGAATCCTTTGATAGAATTGCTAGAAGTCTCATAGGAAGAATATCTCAATCTTAAATTTACTAATGAGAACGCAGCAAATCTGTATTAAATTTTGGCTTTGTGGAGTGATCAATATAGGATTACAGTTAGTGAATTTATTGGCAATGCAATAGACATATCATAGATCAACAAGGCTCTGTTCTTGAAATCAATAGAATTGGCTTAGAGTGCTCTTGAGTTTTAAACTAAGAATGGGTTATGGAATTAACAGAAACAGTCTCCGTTGCATTCCATCATAAAATGCTTGAAAATAATTAACTAATCTATCTGATATCAATTATTTATGATATATAATATTTAATGTTCTCAAATTTAATAGCAATTCAAATAGAATATTAAAATTTATAGAAATTGATCAAATGAATAAAGCAACCAAAATCATACTTAAAAAGATCAAATAACTGTTACTACCTGTTGGGCATCCATCTTCTTGAGGATCATTATAATTATCAACAGGTAATGATTCATCACAATCGATGCATTCGTTAGAATCCTTATCCTTCACACAGTCTACTTCTGAAGTAAGCCCCTAAGTTTATTATGAATTCTATTATAATAATCTAGATTATTCATCCAATATTCTTGTTGAACCTGCTGTTGAAGATAAGGTTGCTTTTGCTACTATAGTTACAGATCTCCATGCTATCTCAACTTTAATCAAATACAAAGAATATCCTTACTAGTTGAGCTTTGATTATTGGATAGTTGCCTTTTTGAAAAGTTTATCTCCTGTAAAATAGATTTCAGGATTAGTTAAGTAATAAACTTCAGTTCCTGATTTAGTTAAAGTATGTTTTAACCATATTTCATCATTCAAATATAAGTCAGCTTTATCAGTTACTTAAGTGCATGCCTTATCAGCACAGAATTGAAGTGTACTAGTAGCTGTTGTTTAACAACTTCCTTAACAATCAAGTTACACTTTTGAACTTAAACTTCCAAAACTAGTATCTAAATTGTTAGTTGATGTTCTTTCTATTCCTGCAAGGAAGTCAAAATAAAGAACTCTTTACAAACTTGAACCTATGCTGAAATCCAAACTATAATATCCATGGAATATAAAACTGGTTCCATTATCTGATATTTGGAGTTGCTTAACGAAATCTTTGCTTGGTATTGTGAATTAATAAGCTCTAGTGCTTGAACCATCATTAATGTTATTGATTTTGTAACTGGATTGCGTTCTTACCAGTTTCGAGCTGTCTTAATAATTATAGAGTTTCAAGGATAAACATGATTCTGTATTTTCTTCTTTGGTAATTCCTTTTAAAGTAGTATCTGTAAATTTAGGATCGGTATAAGTTATGGTTATATTTAGATCGACAGTGCCATCGACATATGCTGTTGTACCTTTGAATGGGTTGGTTTAAGAGTCCCCCAATTTAGCAGTAAAATCAAAACAGCTCAAGGAAACACATTCTCCTTAGACCAAATTACATGCTGATGGACATGCACCATTTACAAGTTCACAAGCTGCCTTAATTGTGGTTAGAAGACAAAGGATGGCTAGCAATGAGAGGATTTACATTTTTAATTTAATTAATGAAAAATTTCTGTCATTTGATACATTCAAAAATATGGTGAATATTCTATTTAGTTATTTACTGATATAATGTATGCAATTATATTGAATAAGAATTAAATGAATAAAATAAAATAATCTAATAACATTCAAATAAAACCTCATTATTTATTCGTATGATATAATACCATAGACATTAATTCTTATTTTTGAGAACCATTATACTTAATGAATACTTCAAATATAAATTATTCGCTATAATTCCCTTCCAAACAAATCTTCATTTTAACTGTTTGAACAAAAGTCAAAACAATTCCATAACAAAAACTCATCACTTATGCATTTATTCAATTTTATTTATTAAATGATCTTTAGTAAAATATCGATTTTTAAGTAATTATCTATAATTACAACAATGATATATTAAAATTAACTATAAGATATGATAATAATTCCATGATTTGAAGAAATTTACTAAGATAATTTAATTTTTCATTATCTTTTATTTACATACATACTTTGTAGTTTTTTTGATTAATTAATCTCAATATTCATATGTTGTTTACGGTTATATATATTTTATGATTAATCAAGAAGAGATGAAGATTAATAATGAAATTATTTAAAAATTCTTTATTGAAGCTATTCTAAATAGAATCATTGAATAAGTTTGTTTTATTATTGATATTGAAGAGTTTAATGTAATAATTTAAGTGAAATAATTTGTGAACTCACAAAATTATTCTCTAATTAAATTTTATTTACTTTATGGCCCATTAATTAGGTGTAATCCAAGAAACATATTAAGATGACTTGTAGGAATTAATCTCCAAAATGGAATGCTAAAATTCGATAATAGATAAGAGAGTACCAGTTTTAAAAAAGAGAAGAGATCTTCTTTTAGGAGCTCTTAAAGATTGTAGAGAAGGAGAAACCAAATTATAAGATTCAAAATTATCATGTAGCACTGCTTTGTTTTCATCAATCCATGATGATACAGATCAAATTCAAAAGCTGTAGGATGAGATAGCTCTAAAGGATTAATCAATTTAGGAATTGAAAGATTAAGTAGAGACACTTCATTAAAAATTAAACAGAATATAAATATGCAATGAAGAAATGCAATTTGAATTGCAAAAACAGTAATAGTAACAACAAGCGTTTTAAAGAGGAAACAAATTAAGTTAATCTAGTATTTTTATACCTAAATATTATTTTTAGTGATTGTGCCTAACTTAACCACTTCTACAGAAAAAGCATAAGCCACACTCAATAAATTCGTATCACCTATAACATCAAACTCATTTAAATCAATTGATAACAAGGAACCTGTCTCAAAAGAAGATATGAGAAAAATGATGAGAAGGATTTCATAATAAGCATCTGCTTCAGCATATATCTTGGCTGCTAAAGGAGACTATACTACTTTGGCTGCTGCTTAGGAAGAATTGCAAAGTTAGAAAAGCATAGGATCCCAAAAATCTTTGTCAAATAAATGATTAATAATTTATGTTAAAATACAAGATTAAAGAATCAAAATTAAGAAGCTGAATTTTGTGAATAATGACTACTATTTTTTATGGGCTATGAGGTTTCTGTGTATAATTTCAATGTACGCACAGCCGATAATGGATCCTTCTAATAGAAGGTGCCTGAGAACTAGCCACTCATTCTTTTGGCTGACATTGACATCTATTACTATTGCACCTCAGTTATAAAGGAATATCTCTTTAAATCATTAATTTTTTAATTCTGTTCCTCCCCTATATCATTTTAACTATTGTATTTAGATTCTAATTCAGCCAAATTTAATTGATAAATGGCATTTTTTATCACTTATTACCCAGTGGTTTATATTGCCTATGTACTTTATTCGCTATTGGAGTCTATAAAAGGATGTTGCAGTGCCTAAATAGCAGTGACTCTATTCTTAGCATTTTTATTCAGCATCTTTTTTAATAAATCCTAAGATAGACTGAATATAACATACTAATGATTAATCTGTAATGTGTATTCCATCTAAAGGGATGTCTAAATCAATATGACAATGTCTGTTTGATCTCAAGACTTCATCAAAATTCTATCCGAGAAATAAACTACGTCCAGTGAGTAATTTATAAAAAATGCAGCCAGCAGAAAATATATCAACTTTACAATTGTACTTTGAATCACTTCTTGTACTTAAGACCTCAGGAGCTACATAACCAGGTGTACCACACTTCGGAAATAAATATCTTGTATAGATCCAGTTGATTACTTATCTAATAGTTCTGAAGTTGCAAGACCGAAATCCACTAAAACTAATGAAGAATAGTCGTTTTTTCGTGCAAACATCAAATTATCTGGTTTTAAGTCTCGATGAATTATCTATTATTAATATTAAATGTACTCGATGGGAATGAAGTACTTTTAAATTAGTGAGTAGCTTTTTCATTATAGTTTTTATACTTTATATTGGTAGTCTTTTCTAAGGAAGTGTCTATAGAATTATTATTATATAACACCTTTGCCTTTTCTAATTCTCCACTCAAACTCAAGCCTTCCAAATATGAAGTGACCACGTAAAAAGTACTGTCTCCCTCATAGATTTCACTTAGAACCAAGAAATTATGTTCATATTATGATAAAGTTCTTAGGACTTGTATTTCAGATTAAAAAGCTTACTAAAGTATACTTATTGATTACCATTCCATTTCCATTTTCTGATAGCTTCAGAAAGGACTTTTCAATTGCCTTAACAGCATACACTTCCTTATCTAAAACATTTCTTGCACTGTACACCTTAAAACACATGTTGATATTCATACTTTTGCTGAACTTCCTTTGCCCACCTAAAATAGAGGCTGAAATAAGTCTCCTATGCCTTCAAATAACACTTTTCCAGCTAATAGTTCTTTGAATCTAATATAAAACCAAACCTAAGTACCTTTATAAATCCTTTGCTTGTGCATGGACTACCTTCTTCTTATTTTAGTATGGAAATTCAAAGCATTCCAGTGTTTACTTGTTCTTACTAATCTCCCAGTTTATTTTTGTATCTAGAGTCAGTTTTATTCTGTATTTAGGATTTTAGCAATCAGCGGTCTAATTTTAATTTACAATCTCTACTATGCCCATAATGACTATCTCATCAAAAACTGTGATATGATAAGCAACATCCTTAAAAAAGTGTTTTCTAATTCCCAAAAATTTGAATTTCGCATCTCCATAGTCAATTGAATCCATTTAATAATTGAGTAGGTTTTTATATAAATAATCCAATTGAGATTGACATTTAACATTAAATATCCGAATTCTTCTGCGTTTTTCTGTTGAAATAACCACTTGATCCTAATGTATAACAGAATGAAATTATATGGCTGTTTATTGAAAATTCATTCTCCTTCCAATTTCAAAGATGTTCTCAAATTACTATTTCCGATAATGTATAGAAATACGAAAATACCATTTTAGAAAATATTGATATCAATTTAATAAAACAACAAACTTAGAAACAATATTTAGCATTATTTAAGCAAATTATAATTAATTTGCTTCGAAAATGATCGAATATTATTTAATGTTAATTAAATATAAGTATTAAATAAACATTATTTAATAAATACTGTTATTCTTATTTCTAGAATTGAAAACAGAAACACTTAATAAATAAACTGAATATAAATCAATTAATTTTGAGGTTTCATTTCTTTCGAATAATAAATTCATTATATTAATTGCCATTTATACAAGAACAACAATCATATATTTTATAGTTGTTAATACCCTTCAAATTTCTATTTTATTAATTGCTTCTTAAGAAAATTAAATTTGTAGTTTATAATAATATTAGTACATATACAACTTATAAATTATGGACCCTTAATTAAATGCCTAATATGAGATAACAAGAAAAGACTTAAATGAGTTTATGTAAGAGTGTTACTAATATTGTATTTCAGAGTATAAAAGAGGTTAAGAGGATGTTATCAAATAAATGTTAAAATATGCATAATAAGTAATTTAAACTATTTAGAAATGTAGGAAAGTAATGGAGATATAAGCAAAACAAATATCAATAATTTGCTTAACTATCTAAAATAGAGAAGAAATTAATTATTGCCTAATGGAAATAATACACCTTAAGTTGAGAATTAATCTAATCACAATACAAACAAAAAAACTTTCGTTTAAGTTTAATAAAACGAACCTCAGAAATTTATAGTTATTAATCATGAAAGATTGTAACGAGCATTCGAAGAATTAAAATGATTTTTTATTATTTTTGGGAATAAGAAATCAATTTAGATTACAAAAACTAGTGGTCGTTGAGTTTCTTAATTACTATAATATAATTTGATAAATTTCGAGATTGAATTTATTAATCTTCATTATTATTTAATTAATATAATGAGAGTTTTAGGATTGCTAGCATTGGTTTTAATAGTAGGATCATATATATATTATTGTTCATGGTTATTACTAAAAGTAAATAATTTTGATAAATAAGCCATTTCTGCCTGAAGATCATTATTCGTATTACTATTTCCCAGATTAGAAGTATGTTTACTATTTACCTTCTCTTTTTTTGCTTTTAATATTAGCTATGGTAATGTCTACTTTAGGATATATTCTTATAAATTCTGAAGCATTTAGCAAGCCTTAGGTGCCACCTTGGGTTAAGTATGGTTATCAAGGACCAAAAATTTCGCAATAGTGATAATATTATGAAAGTGTTTTTGAAAATAATATAGTTTTATTTATCAAATCAAATAATGCATTATTTAATAGTCTGTTTGCACTAAAATTGAAATGCTCACTCAATTGAAGTATTTTATTTTAAATTATAATTTAATGAATATTCATTATTTAGAGTATAGAATTTGCTTTAAACACATTTAGAGATGAATTAAAATAAATTGAATTGGCAATGAGTATTTTTTTTATCATTCTTTTTGCTATATTCTTATTAGATTAATATAATTCATTAATTTATTTATTGTATGTATTAAAAATTCGAAACTACTTCCTTCTCATAATTTAGATAATAATACTTTAATAATTTAAGAGAATAATCTTGTTTGTTGGCAGCCTTAGAAGAACTTTGTGGAGGATGTAATTAAATTTGTTCATAATATCAGGGACTTAAGAGACATTGAAATCAATCCTACAGAAATTGACAAAAAAGAACTAAGCTCCTTTGCCTCTATTTTTTGATTCATCTTAAGCAATGGATTCCATCTCCAATAAAAAGTAAGCTTTGGCTACAGTTTTTTAATAATTTGATTCTAGAGGAATAGGAAGAATTGATGCAACTGAATTATTTTCAGTTATGCTTCTTCTGTCAACTGGAGAAATTAGTTAAATTTTTTATAGTAACTAACTATTGATATAAGAATAGACATCGCTGTGATTTTTGGTTCAGATAAGACAAATCATATTACTTCAGATGAATTTTTCTTTTTTATTGATTGCTTATTTAGAGGAATCTCTAAAGTGTTGATTTGCAAGGGAGAAAACAAACCTATTGGATTAAATAAAAGATTGAATGATTAAGACATCAATAAATTTATGTAGTAGATTTTCAAGGGACAATAGAAAGTAAATAAAGATGAATTATACGCGTAATTATAATTCGCATTAACAATAGGTCTGTTAAGCAAAGTCAATAATTGTTTGAGTTTATCGAGTATATCTCAACTTCAATGCAAGCATCCATGGAATATACAAGACAATAGTCATTATTAATGATGAAGATAACAATGGAGGTTAAGAAATTGATGGCACAGATGTTGGCATAAATAGATGGAACTGCCAAAAAGTGATATAGTATTTATTTGTCTAAGATAATCAACAAATTTATTATAGAAACACCAAAAATATAGAAAAATATTAAAAATAAAGTCATCAAGTATTATCTTGAGGATTTAATATATATGTTTTTGTAGCAAAATATGCCTAAACCTTCTACTTAGCAACAGGAATGTCTACTTCTTTATTTGGAGTGAAAATATATTCTCCAGGAAAATGCATATTGATTAATCTTATTGTATCTTCACTTACCATAACCTTGCCTGCTTCTCCTTAGGATTCCATTTTATTGGCAATCACTGCATCAATACCAAAAATGTCATATCTTATAATATCTGTTCCAATAATACCACCATAGAATTATCCCTAAAGTTAATAAATTAAATGTATTACTGTGTGTATTCCTATTCTCATATTCAAATCTTTGAAATTGACTTCCTTTCTAACTCTCTTTATAATTTCTACCATTTCTAATCCCATTTCTAGGACATTTTTAGCTTCTTATCCAGGATGTCTTTGTTCCATGTCATTTATTCACAAAACAACGTAGCAATCACCAATAGTGTATACCTTGTAAACATTCTGCTATAAACATTCCTTATCAAATGATGTCATCAATTCCCTGAGCATTTTTACAACTTATTCTGCTGAGACTTTGCTGAGTATGCTGTGAATCCACTTATATCAGCAAACAAAAGAGTTGCATCTATTAAAACATCTGATAATTCCAATTTAATTTTGCTATTCTAATAGAACCTTGTTAAAATACGAGACGGCAATAAATGAGTTAGTAAAGAATCTCTCTGCTCTTTTTCAGATTTTCATTGGCAGCGCTATTAAAATTTTTAATTGTCAATTCAAAATTGTTATGTGAGACTATTACCAAGATTATTGTAGATAACACTATAAATACTAATAAATTATTATGTTCATGTAGAAGAAGCTAAACAAACCATGCAGCTTATTGTAATAAAATATAGAAAAACATATATTTGAATTTTAATGACAATTAGTTTACAGCTGAAAATGCAAAGAAATAGGCTTCAGCATTATCAGATATAAGGAATCTCTGTTAATTGTTAAAAGTAACAAAGAACATTGTTAAAAATGCACTCACATAGTAGAGACCAGTTAAAGCTAGATCTAGATTATGTATATTATATTTCTTCAATTTATTAGTTATAAAATATAATATTATTAAGTATAAACTTAAGAATATTCTAACAATGTATATGGTTAGTCCATCTTATCCAGAGTCAATCAATTAAATTTAAGCCTTAAATAAAGTATAGTCAATAGTCATTCGATAAAAGATATCCTTTAAGACTGTCAACATCATTATCAGAGACTCCAATAATTCTGTTTTTAGGGTCTTTTTCTACCTGTTTCATTTGAATTTTATCTTCCTTTATCTCTTCCCAATCATTGATGTTATAATCAGTTTTTTAATTGGGTTAAGATTTCGATCTGTCATCGTACTAGATAAATTTACTTGTAAATTATTCTATATTAATATTTATAGATCAATCTTAATAAAGATATAGAAGGTAATCAGAAAATGCATAAACTTGTTTAATATTAATTTTAATCAAATTTAATCAATCTATTCTTTTTAGTTTTTGAGCAATTAATTTTCTTTAATCATTTTTCTAAGTGCTTTATGGAAAAAATGTTTCTGAAGCAAAACTTTTAATAACCTATCTGGGTGATCTGATGATTTAGAATTGGGAATCCTATTATTTATTTCCGCTCAAATGGGTTAAATGGCTTAGATAAGGAGATTGAGCAACTGAAGGATTTTAAGTTGATAAATTTTATTCTTTTTGAAGTGATTTTTTCTCATCCCCTAAAGTCTTAAGTATTCTTATTGGTCTGAATATTGAGCTGGATATTGATACGTTTTATCTATTATGATCTAACTTAGGAAGCAATCCCTACACATCATTTTTATTATTCAGTTTTTATTGTAAATATAACTTTACTGATTATCTTTATTTGTTCTTTTAATCAAAAATTTTAACTTAAATAGATTAAAGTTATGTGTTTATAGCTTGTTTTTCTTCACTCTGAAGTTAGGAATTAAGAAATAATAATTAAGCTTAATTAGAAGGTGATTAAGTTTAAAAGAAAGGCTAATTCTCAAAGACTTTGGTTTTAAATCTAAATAGCCTTTTAGCTCTTTCTTATTATCTGATTTTCTTCCATTTCTCTTTCAAAAATATGATGCAACGAACAGCATTTTGAAATCTCTTAACTAATCTTTGCCTTTTCAAGATTGACATTTCTGTCCTAAACACTGTGAATTTCTTCTGTAAATTTTTGACCTTCTTGCTTAGATTGCCACAATCAATACAGCAGCAACTCTTATCATCTTAAAATGAAGTATTTGACTAAGATATGGAACTATGTAAATTTATCTATATGAATACTTGTCAGGTAAGGCTAAATCTAAATTTTTTAAAGAGAAAGGCTTCGTTTATAAATTCGAGGGGTGAATTGCTTTTGAGTATGTTTTCTCTTAATGCTTGGAGCGAATGTGCATCTTCACTATTTAAATATTTTAAGTCTTCGATTTTTGGAGACTCTACTATTTGCGACTTGGATTCATTATTTTTATTTTTTTTCGCAATTAATTATTTATGATTAATTACTTTGATGTTTGATTGTCTTGAAATACATTAAATCATTTTTATATCGAAAAAATGATTATATTCATACTCAAATTAGAAATTATGGCAATCATTACATAATAAAAAAATTGATTATAATAATGTTGTCATCGATGGCGATATGAAAAAAATGATAATTAAACATAAATAATTTCATATAGTAATATTCGTAAACATTAATCATGTTATATTTATGTTAAGTGCATCTACTAGTTTAAGAGAATGTCATTTTTTAGGTTATCAAATGCAGATCTCAAAACTGATGAATTTGATTTTCTGAAATATTCAATCTATATCTAAGTTTTGAAATGTACAAATAAGATAAAAGAGTATCATAAACTAAATTTAATATAATATATAAAAATATTTATATAAAATGTAATTTTTATAAAAATAGTTCTAAAAATACTTTTTAATTACATATCTTCCCCATACAATATAATTATTATATAATATATCAAAAGAAATATTAACAAGTTGAAATGTCAATATGAAAACACAATAGAAGTAGATTATAACGTATGATTTATAACTTATTAAAAGAAATTTGATTTTATTAATTTTTGAGACATACATATTTATATATTTATGAAAAATCATCCTGCCTTTTTAATGCTATGAGTGATCCTTAAATTAGAATCATAAAAATTTTATAAGATTGTTGGCTTCAGTAATGAGGGATCATAATTTTTTAAACTTCTATGTTTTCTGACAATAGTTTATTATTTAGGTGATATAAATCCACTTAGAATAATGTCGCTTTATTTTTATGTTCTACACTTTGCTTGTTTCGATCTAACTGAATTTAAATAGTCTTATGTTAAAGGGTTTCTACTGATTGGTTCAGAATATCTTCCCATATCACTTAAGATGGGACCAGATTCGATTGACCTCTTTTAAATTCGTTATGACTTAAAATCCGTTTCCTATTTTTTCGGAGTAGCATAACCCTTTATCAACAAAGGCTTCATTTTATATTTTTTGTATTAATCATAATATCTATTTACAGATTTTTGAACATGATAGTTTTGATCCAGAATTTCTTTTAATAATTTTTCATATCTCTAAGTAATTATTTCAACAGTACTCTCCACTGGTATATACACGGATTATGTGTTATCAACTGATTTATCCTTTAATTTTGTGATACTACTAATAAGGCTTGAAAATCCTATTTATATTTTTAATGCTTACCTCCTCCTTATAGATATAATTGTTTAGTATTATCATCCAAAAGGAGAACATCATAGACATTTCGAATACTATGTCTGCATGCAGAATAACAATATTTTTTGTGTAATTCATTCAAATAACGTAATCCGATTACTCCTAGGACAAGCGGTTCAGAATAAAACTTTTCATTTCTATTACAACGGTCCTCTCTTGATTTTAAATAGGTTTATACAATTCATAATTGAACATTTGAGCAAGTTCGTGCTTTAGCTTTTGTTTTTAGAGATTACAAATAAACTTCAGTATGGTTACAAGTGATTCTTAAAGAATTTGGGAGATGGAATTCCTTAAGTTTGGTTAATTTATTACTTCCTAACAAATTACTTATCCTTACTTTGGAAAGTATATCTATTACTTCATTCAAAAATATATACCTGAGTTTTGACTAAATAATATTAAGTTATTTTGATATATTTCTAAATCACCTTGGGAAGAAATAGTTTACGATTACTCTCAGTCAAGTTTAAAAACAAATAATGTTCCAAATTTTCCCTTTTTTATTCCCCTCTCATGATTTCATCTGATATTTCCCGTAATGTTCCTAGTTTATTTCTGCAATCCTCATGCATCTAATGGCCAATTATTCTTATCATAAATATAATTTCTTCTCTTGCTGCTAATAAGCTCAATAATAACTATAAAGGATTCTATTGCATATTTTTATTAATATGAATAATTATTACATTGAAATACTCCACAATTTTGCTAAGGGCAGGTCAATACCTATCGATTTCATTAAAAATTTAAATAAAGACCCTTCCAATTTATACGAACTGTTTTAGATGTTTGCTCAAATGTTTGAGGAATATCCAGAAAGTCCTGATCTTATTATCCTAACCATTTCATTGTCTTAAGATGTTCCTACTTTTTATTGTGTGCAATCATTAAATAATTTAACAGTCCTGCTTTTCCAAGCTCATATGATAGACTTGGCAAAGAAGGTAGCAAAATTTAACCTGAAATACTTTGAATAAGATATCCCATAACTACATATGATCTCACATCTAAACTTATCCAGGATTTATTATTTCTTGTAAGATTTCAAAAAATGTCTTTCCATCACAGAAAAGGCCTTAGTGAATTACGAACCGTATGTATGGCTTTACTTTTTAATTAGATCAGATTTTCAAGGAAATAAAAAATTCATGCAGACCTAGAGATATTGTTCTTCTTCTAAATGGGTATATTTTCTATGCAAAAACTGTTCAAAATTTATAGGTTCTTGGATTTTGTTAAGATTTAGATTTTTAATAATTTTTTATAAATGGAGCCAAACTTGGTCGTAAGTATTTTGGACCATAACATCAAATTACTAAGTTATTTTTATTTAGTGAAAGAGGTTCTAATTTGAAAAAAAGCATCAATAACTATATTCCCATGGTATCGATTTAAATGCATATTTTAAGAAAAAACCTATGGGCAAAATATTGAACTCATCAAAAGTTTGTTTTTAAGTTCATCAATTACTCAAAACCTTAAAGAGTGGAAAAACAGCCCTTTTTTAAAATCCAAGATTTATTGAGAGATCCATTAGTGAAGCCTAAGGATTTAAGTCTTTTAAGCGTCCTGATTCTGTGAAACCACAATCATATAGACATGATCTAAACTAATAGCAAAAAATATAATAGACGAATATTCATAAAGGAAGTTTTCGTATACAATCACCAAAAGTATCATCCTAAATAATTTAATAGTTAGTTTAAAGCTAGCCAGTATAATCTTAAAATGATATTGAATAAATTATATAAAGAAAAATAGATACATTTATGAAATCTTAAGGTTAGAAAAAATAAGAACCAAAAATAGTTGAATTAGAAAAAAAAATTGATGAACTAACAAAGGAGAATAAAAGAATTCAAAATTAAAGGAAAGAGAGAGAGGTAGAGATTGAAGAATTAAAAGATAAGATTACTTAGTTAAGTGCTGAGGCTTTAAAAATAAAATTCCGATTATAGGAATAAGAGACAGCTCAAGAAAAGATGAAATTGCTACAATAATAATAATAACAATAACAAATTCTATAATAACAATAATAACAATAATAACAATAATAACAATAATAATAATAATAATAATAGTAATAGTAATAATAATAATAATAATAATAATAATTGTAAAATTCTTAAATTTCAACATAATAACACTAAAGTTCTGAATTTTAGCCTGGAATAATGTAAGAAAGAATGAGCTTTGGTGTTGCTTCAAACCAATCTTAAAAGATTCAAAGTTTATAAATTAGGAAATAAGAGAGATAAAGTACTATTGATATTCATAACTTAATTAATGGATTAGTTGACACCGATGAACCGAAAATAAATAGTATATCTATGATAAATGACACAGATTTTACAATAGATTTGAATTTAACAATTTTAGATTGTAATAAATTTTAACATTAATTTAGAGATGGATTAATCAAAATAATACAATATAAATTTAACTACGGATTAAACAATTGTGAAAAAAGCACTAATTGACAATGTTTTATATGAAATATCTTGTGGTGTTGTGTAGAAGAATAAAGAATTGTCAATTAAGATTTCAATCAATTCTAAATAAGAACATTCAACTGCTAAAATTGAATATGTTGAACTATCTATTATAAAGGACTTAATTTAATTCATAGATTATAAGAATGTCTTGCCTTACACTTAATAGCTGAAATGTATTACTACTTTTAAGTAGTTTATTTAATATTTGATAATTCCATTCATTTCAATTAAAGAAGAAGAAGGAGAGCAAAAAATATCAATATATGCATAGCCATAAAGTTTATTAAATGATGGAGACAAGATATAATTGTGTGATGAATAATGCATTCCATAGTTGTATCCTTTAGAGGATGGAATATTTAGATTGATATTAAACACAATTGCATTAGATTTATAGTTTGATTAAAGTTCATTAGATTAATTCTTTGATATATATGGTTAAGATGATTACGAAAGAGAGGAAGTTTAGGAAATGATTAGAATTTAAGAGAACTTGGAAAAATCTAATGATACTGTAAAACCAAAACATAAAGTTTACAATATACGAAGTTACATTGTTAAAAATTAATAAAAATTGACTTAATTTATATAGAAATTAGTAAATGATTTAGAAGAGCTTTTATATAGAATTTTTAATGTTCAAAAATTTCAATAAATCAATAAAATTTTGAGTGGTACCTAAATAACAATGCCAAATAAAAGTTAGGCAAAAGTTTAGATGTGCCTAATAAAAATATGGGATAAAAATACTTTTTAAAGAATTATTTTTATTGCAGATAATTCTAGAGAATAATGTTTTGAGTTATTTTTGAGCAACACATATGAGACTTATGGTAAGTATTAAATTAATGGTAGGTCCAAGATAATCAAAAGTTAAAGCAATGGGACATACTTAAATTTAGTATGATAATGTATGCCAGAAATTAGGATTAAATGTTAGCAATCTAGATTAAGCTGATTCTCTTCTGATTTGTAATATTCTATGCAACTGTTATACATTATTGACCTTTACTAAAGAGTTGGATGCAGACGATCAAGAAAGATTTAAAGAGAATGCCATTTTATCAGTTGATTTGTCATGTGAATGCAATTGCAGAATGTTTTTGAGTAAATTTTAGAATAAAATTAGCAAACCAACACAGCATGTATAAAATACCATTCACAATGTCTTATTTGGGTATACAAGATAAACCTATAGGCATAAGAGTATAGATTTATGATGTGCATACAAATACTGAGCAAGGAATGTTTCTATCAATTTCAAAGGAAACGTGGGATAAACTAGAAATACAAGTGAAGGGAAAGCATTCAAGAAAATATACACTATAGAACAAGATGAGTAGCGAGTATCATTTACCATAAATCTTACAGAATGGAGGATTTCATGTAATAAAAGAGAAACTTACAGTTGAAGAGAATAAGACATACAGAATATTACATGGGAAACATATATCTTTTGTAGATAGATTGGAAAATGTCCTTAATTCTTATTCACTTTTAGAATATCTCAATAAAAAGCTATAATCATGATCTATTATTGAATGATGAAATATAAAATTTACATCTTTCATATGCACTAAAAAATATAATTCCTGATGTTGAGATCTACATAGTTCGAATATGGGCAGCTCTAAAGAAACCTAGAATCCCTTCTGTCTCATAAATCGACTTAATACAACCTCTGAGAGAATCATAAAATTGATTCCTTTAGGTCATTAATTTAGATTTCACAACATCGCATGGTGTAGTTAAAAAGGCTGCTGTGCCTCCTGCCACAGCCCCATTTAATGCATGGTCTACAAATCCGTCATTTCCAAAGTGTATCTTCATATTTTCATATATTGGAAATTGAATTGCACTGAATGGTATTTCTCTCATTATTATAGTAGTGAATCCGGCATAGAAACCTCTAAATCCTTAACCATAATAGATCGATCTCAGTGTGTCTCTCACACTTGCATCTAAACCTACTTGCATTTGGTTTTTGACCACTTCAAAAGGATTTCTGATGATGTTTGTTACAAACTCACCTAATGCACCTGCTATCATATGCGAACAACCATATTTTTTAGATGTATCATAAGTGGAGAAGAATATGAATGCTGATGGAAAGGAGACTGTGATTTATGATAAAAGCTTCAAATAATAGATAAGATGGATATACTCCTTTGTATTTATTTACTTTGGCTGCTGTTTTGAAATAATCAACTTTATTATTGGATGCTTAGATTCTGGTCTTTATTGTTTCAATAGGAAAAAAGATAAAATCTGTAATGATTCCTGCTGAGCCTCCTGCAATACCAGAAATAAATATTTAATCCATTTTTATAATAATATATAATCATTTTAACTCAAACAATTTTAGTAAGCATTTCTTTATTTGAAAAAACAGATTATTTTTCTATTAATTTAAGCATCTAACACACTTTTTACAATCCTAACACCCCATTTGTAATATGCAGTATTCACTGACAAAGCTGCATGCATTCAACAATTATTCATAAAATTCATTTAATTTTAGTTTTATCTAAATTAATAATTAAAACTACCTCTTAATCACTCAATAACAAAATTCTTGGTAAAATAGAAACATCCAATAGAGTTCTGAGATTTTAAATATCTCTTTCCGTTTCATACTGCCTAATCTTATAGAGAGGATCTTCTCCACTTTCTTGTTATTGATTAATAAATTAAATATGCTTAGAATTAAATTACTTAATAGAGTCCAATAATATATGTAAATACCTATTTAAAACTACTTCATATGGTTCTTTAATTTGTAATTCTTCATTAACTTACTCCTAGTTTTGTTGATGTACCTTCAATTATTCTTATTTCAAAATTTCTATTTTAAATTAGATAATCATAATCATGCAAGAAAATGCTTCCCTTTCTTGTCTTAGTAAACCGGGAAGCACATTCATATCTTACATGAATCCTGACTTCCAAATATTGTATCTTTGTTCAATCTATTGATTGAATAACTTAGCAAATTAATATGATTCATAGAAGGTGACTTCTAGATTATCTAATTAACTTAGACTCCAATTTTAATGATAGAGTTCGCAAATGTCTCTGCTGGTTTAAATTAATAGTAATTAAGCAGCACATTGACTGTAGCATTCATTAATTATATTGTTTGTAACAGTTTACAGTGATTTTTATCGCTATAGTTTACGACTAGCTTATTATTCTTATTTAATCACAGATTAGTCGATATCTCTAAGTTTAGTTGGTATCGTATATTTAAGCATCTATTGAATAAATGACAATATTAATTCCCAATCTTTCTATTCAAATTGTAACCCTTTCTCCATAATCATAGTTTTGAAAGCTTAAATACTTAGTTGTGCTAATTTTTCATTCTAATTCTGAATACAATTCTAGAATAATTTTAGAAAATCTGGTAATTATCCTTTTAATTTAGTGTAATGTTTCTTGATTAAACTTGAAATATTTTGAAATACTTTTTGACAACTATCCTTAAACCAGTATTAATTGAGTTCTGGATTTGTACTTAAAGTAAATTAAATCTCATCAAATATGGGTCTTAAAACAGAAGAAAATATCATTATCCAATATTCCTCATTAAATAAATTACCTTTCTCTTCTAAAATGTAAAATAATGTTTCAACTGCCTAAGTTTATATTTGAATTCTTTTATCCCCTGCCAAATTTGACAGAATTCCTAAGAGGGGAACCTGCAAGGTTTATTACTCTTGTGTTATCATAAAACGTTAACATTGTTTAACAAAATCAATTGAATTAATTGCCATATTTTCATTATCCTTTTTACCTAGAATCTAATAGGTTTAAATTAAATCGATCAATATTAATTCTTATATTTCTATAAATCTTAAGAGATCAAATGCTAACTTTGAAAGTGTATCATTTTCTTCTTTTAAGCCAAGATTTATTAAATTAAAAATGACCTTATATCCGCTCTTGATGTAAGTCTTACTATTTTGAAGAATTTATTTTACGCATAACAATACAAATTCCTTTTCCTCAATATCACTATTATTGTAGATTAATTCAAATGGCTTTAAGACCTCTCTTTAAAATTCTATGTTATACAATTCTTCTTTCGATAAGAATTTCATATTTAATTATTTTAATGAATCAACAGCAACAATAGTAATCTTTTTAACTCTGACTGACACTGTTTCTTGAATATGCTGACTTACAATTGACCATAGCCTATTCCATATGACTTTGACTCTATCCATATTATAATCACTGACTTCAACAAGTTTTTATAAAGAGTAAATACGATGTTTTTAAATGATTTCTTATTTTGATAACTAACATAGTTAAAGTATAAATTCCTCAATAGATGAATTATCTAAATCCTTTGAACACATAAACACTTTTTCTGTGTGATCTGAATCTAACAATCTGAACTCATCCATTTAACTTACAGCCTCTAAAACACATTTCCATCCTTATTCGTGTAATGAATTCCCAATAGTTGGAATTGTTGATAATAAACTAATCATTAACATAGTACTTCCTTTTTTTAAACTATTCAACCCTACTTTTATAACTTCTTAAACCAAACTTTCAATTTTCATAGATAATTTTGAAGACAACTTTATTAATTAAAGGATGCTTTTAATTAAAGAATCACCATTCGGTGTGTTTTCATAAGTTACTAACAGTATTTCTAAAAATTTTCCTGAAAATTATTCAAATAAACCCTTTGATAACAAAATTGTTTCTTAATCAATTTAAATATAATTAGAATTAGATTATCTTTTTATTAAATCTTTAATCTTCTTTAAGAGTTCCTCCATCTATTTCTAATATTAATTAGGAGTGAGTGAATTCATAGGTGTATTAGATTCTCTAACAGCAAGGGGATTTTTTTAAATTGAGTGATAAGTTACTGTGAGATATTCTGATGGTAAATCCTCTCCATCATTTATTTATCTGGCCAATTTAATGAAATCTGTTAATTTCATTTTTTCAACAACTTTTGGATTGTGCAAATCAGTTTATAACATGACTAAGAGATAAGTAAAAGTATAAATGCTGCTGCTGGATTTAAAGTGGAAATACGCATTGCTTTAATTGTCTTCATAAAATTTATCAGCAAACTTTTAAACTACTCTATCAATCTATTAGGATTCTGGTGGTAAAGTAAACAAATCTAAGTACTATCTTAAAGCTTATTCAACCGATAATATTATGAAATTTCAAAAAATTTGTGTATTCACTTAACACTTATATATTGATTGGATGGTGACCACCTAGATATTATCCTACAGACTCTTTGGGCAAACTTTTATTTTCAATTAAAAATCGAGCAATCGAAGCAGGATCATCTTATAATATATTTGCTTTTATTAAAAATGAGACTCCTTTTTCAGGATTCTTTTTAAAGAGATCTACTCCTTTTTATATTTCTTGCTTTTATTATCTTTGCATCTCTAATTAGTTTATAAATACAGTTTCATCTATATCCTAAGGCTGTTATTACTCCTATTAAGAATTACTTATAGCCTTTTCATTAAAGGTCGATTCTATGCCCAGAATAATGGCTTGATAAATTTGTGTGATCACTGGTCGGAATTACTCATTTTATTAAAAAATGCTGTGCAATGTATTGATAATATTTTCCATTAAAAATTCATGCTTTATACTGCAATCATAATTCAAATAAAACTCAAGTGAGGCATGTTTTCTTTGAAAGATCTTCCATAGAGATTCTAATGTTGTTTACTTATGTTAATCAGTAGTATTCTTGTTTGTGAGGACACTAATGTAGATCTAATTAATGAAGATATTTATTTGGTTGATCATTTCTTTATGTTTACTGAATGTTAATCTTTAAAATATTTTAAAGCTTAGTGAATATAACTATTATTCATTTTATAAACAGAACTTCAATAAATATGAACTCAAATTGTAAATATTTTATGCCTCCACAGAGAAATCATAATTATCACATATGAAATAGATTCCCTCTAATAAAATAATTTAATTTCTTTGTTATTGAAAATTACTATTTTGGAGATAAGAGTCTAATTAGTAAATCAAAGAGATTTTATGCATTTTCATAATTTTTTTATTTTAATTCCAATGTCTCCTAAATATATTTCTTACATCTATAAGAGCACACTGTTACTTTATTTTATCTACATTCGAACTTCCCTTCTTTCCCACAATATTAACATTATTTAATTTCAGAAACTTTATTAATCACATTATCTAGAGTTATTTTTACAAGGGTATCGCTATTGCTTCCTTGAAATGTTATCAAAATAATTTATAAGAAAATGCTTTTGCATAATCTGTCAATATTTTAAGACTTTGATTGAGCATAAATATAGACTATTGTTTTAATAACTTTCGTTAACTCATGATATTACATATTACAATATGGATTCATCACAAGCGATATCAATAATTTTAATGCTAATGAAATTATCTCATCCTTTTCTACTAAGCATTATTGAACTAAATGTATCAGTGATTCAATCACATTAATAGGTTATTCTCTTTTTTTACCTGCAGTGTCTGTTATTTCAATTTAATCAGATTATTAAAAGTTTTCTGTGTTGTCTTGTAAGCCCCCATCAATATAACCTTTTGATACTAAGGTCTAAAATGTAATCAAAATTTACAATTAGGGTTGTTAACGTCAATTCCTTTATTTTACTTTATTTGATTTGCATTCCCTATTTGAATGCGATTATATGATCTCCAAAATAGGATTTATCCTATCCCTAGAATTTATGTATTGTCTCTTTATAAGAATTTAGCTTTTGGGGAAGCACTTTTTTCAATTTTTCAAAATACTATAACACCAGATTTTAATATGTTTCATTCATTATATTTATAATATATATTATTTTCTATTTTAAGTATTTTTATGAAAGTCAAATAGACAGAATTTAATATCTGCTTATAAGTTAGCAAATACTGTGACTAAAAATATGTTTATGATTGATAGTCAATCTTTATTCACAAAATTTTTACTTTGAAATTGGCCATTAATCTAAATTATCATTTTGTTTTTCTATTTAAATCAAGGAATTAATAATTATTGTGATATGTAGAATAAATAATCATTAATTAGAGTAAGAATTTGTCAGCGATCAGTAATTAATATATTTTAAGGTAATTAGTTTTGGCTTGATGGAAGTAATTATAATTTATTTCCTAACTATTAAGAAATGCTATGAATGTAAAGTCCAATAACTAAAATTTAATGTTTTTATACATTGATCTTCAAACTCTATCTTATTAATAAAATTTGAATAAAGGCTTATTTTATGGATCAACGAATCAAGAGATTTTTTGGAATAATAGCATTTAAATTTGACGCAAATTAACGAATTTTCTAAGATTAATGTTGATATATTCAAGTGCTTTGATATTGCTTTTTCAATAATTTCAATAAAAAACATTAGCAATAGTTCTTTATTATTTGTGATTAAAATGATTTTATTATCAATTTATATCTCATAATCTTAATAAATAAAACATACTTTTTAGAACAAATATTCTAATTAAAATATTTATACCGGATAAAATGCTATGAGGAGTGGAATATATTCTTATAAATTGGGCGTAAAGGCATATTTTTTCTAATTTTTGATAAAAGATTTAACCGATGCCGGATATATCATTTACACCTTTTTTTTAAGTGGGCTGATATAATAAAATAAATAAACTTTTTATATTTAAAATTAGTAGTTTTTAATCTCAAACTTAAAGTTTTTTATTAATTTATATTTCCGTCCTCATAGCTATATTTATCTTTAGAAATTATTTATAACAGAATTAAAGGTCTAGCGCTATAAAATATTGAATATTAAATAATTTAAGCTTTACCCTAAAATACAATTGACAAATTCTATTTTAGATCATCCTTTGAAAAATTGGTATGATTTTGAATCTATTCATAACAAAATTACTCAAAATTTTATTTTTTGTTTAATTTTATTGCTCTTAAATATGTTTTAAGTTATTACGTTGTATCTATTTTATAGATGTAATTTTTAGAATTCGATAATTAAAAACTAAATGTAGGATTATCAAAATAAAATATTAGATATTATTCACTAATTAACTATGTAAATATATTTTCCCATTGATTATCAATAAAACCTAATTAAAACTATGATCTTAAAGCTACTTAATGATCATATAAACCTTATAATATGACTAATCCTGATAACAGCATTGCAACAAATCCAGGATAATAAATTGATTCCTCACCATATGACCATATAAAAATGTATACAGAAGGGAAAACACTTGCTTAATAAGCTGCTTAAATAAAATCAGATGATAAAATTATTATTAATTATGATCCAATTATACCCAATTAAACAATCTTTGAATAGTTTATGGAATATGTAGCTTTCTGATATTCAATAATTACAAATACAGTGGCAAAAAAGTGATTATATACTAAAAGTCCTGTTCTAACATGTTTAGGTTTATAAATTAAAATTAAGATAAGGATGATATTTAAAAACAATTGAGATAAGTAATGAACAAGGACATAATTCCAATTAAGTAGTTCGTATTATTATGTAGCTATAATTTATATCAGATCTGTGATCTGAATTAAAGTTGTTGTAATTACTAATCTTTTCAACAAAGGCCTTCTATTAATGTCTAGCCAATATTTTTGATATGAATCTTCCAACTTTATATCTTTAAAATACAAGGAGTAACGATTCATCATATGTAATATTATTTTATTAATGAAAATCAATTATTAATAATTTAATCACTAGGGCAACAAAAATATTTTGATAAATAAGTATATAGTTTCTTTTTAAATTTATTATTAAACATCTTTTTATCATTTAATAACAGAAAAATCAATAATGAACTTCCTTGAATATTTAATTTTGATTAATCGATTTTATTTTTAATTGAAACAATTAAATATCATTCTTTATTTATTGTTCTTTAGTTAACCAATTTTGACAATTTTACCAAATTCTATCCCGAAAGCTCTTAACCTTACTGCATAAGGTTAAAACGAACACTTTTAGCCTAATCAAAAGAATTAGGCCTTTTTTTCTGAAATTTTTATTGTTGTTTTAAGATTCCTTTAAGCTTTCTTTTTGGATTCAGATGAACCCCATCTTCAGAAGGGGTCTTAGAGCCGAGAAAACGAGATGAAATCTTTAACGACTTTTCTTTGTTTAACTATTATATAATAATGAATTTAAGTTAGTACTTGTTAATAGATAAATTTTGGCTATATTAGTTTCATTTACATAATCATTATATCATCATCATCTTTGATATCTGTCAATGATTCAAGTATTAAGGTTTGTTCTTGTGAATTAAATCTTCTTTATTGTGAGCAAATACATCCCATTATGATTTGAAAAATATTATATTTATAACATGTTTATTATGAACACTAAATAAATTTGAATAGTATAAATTCTAGTATGCAATCTGTTCATATTCATTAATAAATTATATCAGTTATATTTTCTTGACAATGAATCTAAATCTCTAACTTTATTTAGAATTATTCAAACAATTAAAATTATAAGAAATGATAAAATTCACATTAAACCTTTGGCTATTACATTTATATTAAATATTAAATTACAAATGATATAAAAATATCAAGATAGCTTTTAATCTTTGATAGTATTTAGTCATTTTCTTATTATTCAATTCGAATAATTCTTATGCTAAAATATAATTAATATTAAATTATGTCATAATAACAAGAAATTGAAATATTATTCCCATAAAATATTTCTTAGTCCCTTCTATAGAAATTACTTTAGCATAATTTTGCTCCCAATTTGACATTCTAATAAGCAGTTCAAAATTTAATGAGTGAGGATTTCACACTAATTCATTATGGTTTAATTTCAATTGGAAAACAATTAAAATATTCTTCTCATTTACAAGAGGAAATTGAAGATTAATAAAAAGAGCATTTAATTACAATCATTCAATAGGTTTTACAAGTTTAGGTACCAGAATGCCTTTAATATTGCGCTATAAGTAACAATTTCAATAATTTAGATGTTCTTTTCGTATTGTTAAATGTTGTAAATACTCAGCATTAAATTTTGATTAAAAACCTATCTTTTGAAAGCTTATGTTAAATATATAATAGAGATGCAAGCGCCCTATTTCATAATAAGATTATCATAATTTTTGGTCTATTAAGTAAATTAGATAAAAATACCCCTTTTCAAATACACAAATGTTGCCATATACAATAAAGATTAGAAAAAATCACCTCATTATATGATTCCGTAAATTATCTTTAGTCTCTCAAAATCTTTTGTAAAGAGGTGCCATAATGTTTTAAAAGTATGACACTTGATTTTATCAAGGACAAGTTGAATGTATTAAAGAACTAATAAATGAGTGCTTGTAATACAAATCTGATTCAAAGAGTATCATTAAAAACTATAAAATGGTTTATTCATAAAATAACTATATCAATTATTAAAAATTTAATGAAAAATGAAAATCTAGTATTAGATTAATAGCTTTTGAATATGTGGGAAGAAGTTATACTTATTTGGGTAGATGATAATTAGAATATGCTAGAAGGCAGTGTTATTTAAATAATTTCAAAATATATTTAAAAAAATAATTTTCCTAAAGAAAAAATTGAAGATAAAGTATTTTAGGATAGACTTTTACTTAATTTAGATTAGGATTTAACTTTAAAATTGTTTGAAACTTTAGAAATTTACTTATATTTAATTAAGTAGTTTTAATTTTGTATAGCTAATGAAGAATTCTTTAAAAAACTGATGTAGATCTACTAAAACTCATAAAAACCAGATTACACAACAATTATTCTAAAGATAATAATTTAAATGATAAAAAGTAAAAATATAATTACTGAATATCTTCCAAAATTACAGCAATATAATATAATAGGCTTATTACCTAAATATTTAGATGAAGTCGTGTTTATTATAGAAAAATTATAGTCATGTTCTCATCTTTCAGTTTTCTTCAAACAAAAATAATAAATTGAAATTAAATTTGCCAAATGCGTTATGTAAATAGTCACATTAATTTTGAAAAATAATAAACTAATAGATATTTTCAAAGCAGAGATTGAATAATTTGAAAGGGTATTTTTATCAGAAAGATGCTAAAACTTAATGCATTAAACTCAGAATCAGAAGATACAAGAAAAACTTACCTTACTTATTGAACTGTTATAAAATAATAAATCATACTAACATTATGAAGCTGCAGATAATAAAAAAATTAAATTAAACTGATATTCATTTATAAAAATATCTATTTCTAAAGAACTTAAAATTTATTTAAATATATTAATAAAATCATTGATAATATTAATTTAATTTGAAAAATTCTAACCTTCTAACAAATCCTTCATCAAAAGTATGAACTCGAATAATATTTTAATCTTTTCTCAAATGATCCAATTCATTTTGATGTTTCTTTGGCATTTAACAATTAGTTTAAATTTTCTTACCTTAACTTAAATCGTACTTTAATACATTTAGTAAACCTAATTAATAAAATACATTGTTATAGTATATAAAATTAAGTGATTCTTCTTAAAGAATTAATAAACTTCTTATAAGCTTTCCTGTTGTTGCTAATTTCAAGGAAAATCTATAAGTATCTCTTAAAACAATCAAAAATTTATTTTGGATTTCAAATCTTTAATTTTTTGAAGCAACTGATTTCCAACTAAAAATCAAACGATTTTGTTTGTAGATAAAATAATAAGAATATTTTTTTTCCCTCTAAGTTTAATCAATTTTTCCTATTATAAAGGACTCCCCATCTAAAAATTTTAATTAATCAAAGTATTTCATCGGTTAATATTATTTTAAAACCATTTCCTTATGTGTACCATCAAGTGAAATTTGAAAATACCTTTAAAAACGAGTGCTTATGATCGCAAATTCATTTAAATAACTAAATTGTATTTAAAATATTGAATCTTTTTCGAACTCACCACTATTAAATTCTTTCTTCCAAACCAGTTATTCTTCTTCACAATTTAGGAGACAAAGATAGGTTTTATTTTCATTAGATCTCTCTGAAAAAAGTAAAAATTTTGAGTCTGAAGAGAAGCAGGCTTAAATAATACCTGATATACTTAAAATGACTTTGCTTTATGAGTTAATAAAAGTATGTTAACTGTTAATTGTATAAGTTCCATGCCGATAAAAGATGTATTTACCATTTTATGAAATTGCCATAGTTTATGGATTTAATGCAAACGTATCATCAACCAAATCAAAGTATTTCTCAAATTTTAAATCGTAAGCTTCTTTTCCAAATTTTTATAGCATAACTAAATTTATAGTTAAATTAGTACTAATAGTGATATATATATTAAATAACTCAGGAATAGTATAATATTATTTGAAAAAAGCAATATAAAATTTGTTAAACATGATATTAATTTTATTTATTGATAACTTTTAATATTTCAAAAAGGTGAAATTTTGGCTTCAAATATTTTGTAACCTTCAAAAGAAGAAAAAAATAAAGTTTATTGATTATATTATTTATTTACATTAAATACTATTATTTATAAAATATTTCAACTTTAAGCAATTAACACCTTTTTAATACCCTAATTTAAAAACTCAACTTTGAAATTAGAATTTTCGTTTGCTTGATAATATGCCTAAATTATAAAAATTAAATACTTTTTCTGCTGAATCAAAGCTAAAGAATTTAAGATGGGCAGCTTTATCTTTTATTTTAATTTGCAAATTGTCAATTTTACCATATTTCTAATATATTATTTGAATGCTTACTTGGAATTCCTCATTGAGTACTTTGGTAACTGTCTTCTCTTTAAATAATTATTCAGGGATCTGTGTAATTAACAAAGTGTAATCATAATTTTCGTTTAACCATTGTAATTCTGCTTTGAGTTATTCCAGAGAATTCATCTTGGAAATCTCCTCCTTCTTTTAAGTTAACATTCTAAGTTTTAATTATAAAGGTTACTTTTTTAATTCATCGATTTCAGCACTTAATTAAGGAGAATAATTGTCCTTCCTTTTATTTAGCAATAAAGCCAATCTAACTTTATCTACAACCAATGTTTTAGCTTGTCCTTTAATTTAATCAATTTAATTATTTAGTTCTTGTTCTTCTTTGGTTTTTTTTTAATCTGTTTCCTCTTCCATTTTAGAGTCTTATTTCTATACAGCTTACTATTATTATGATTGTTATTATGATTGTTATTGTTATTATTATTATTATTATTATGTTTATTAGAGAGGTGCTGCTGGTTAACTCGCTTGATTAGATACCTTTTTTCCTTCTTTGTCTAATATAATAATCTTATGATTCTTGTTATCATCTTAGTGTTACTACTACTAATATTTTATTACTTTAATACTTTATTTAAACTTTATGTAAATTCAATTTTAACTCCTTTATGGACAATAAATTTATCAATCAAAGCTTAGGCATCACTGTGATTTTTAAATTGAACAGAAGGAACTCTAAAAATAGATCTTTAAATTACCGTCCTAATAGTTAAATTTTAATTAATTCTCCTCTCCCTTATAGTAGGGCTTCAATTTCAGTGTAGGATCTCATTTCCCTTGGAACATTTTGTAGAAAGACAACATTTTTATTATTATTATTATGCTATTATTTACGGTTATTAGTATTTGTAAGGGATGAAAGTAAGTCCTTAATATTCATGTCCTTTCCTATTGCTTTTTATAATTCTGATAATATGTTAGTATTTTTTTAATTTTTTTTTGATTTTTTATTCTTTTCCCTATCTCTGCTTCTATCTCTTTTATGTTTATTTTATTATCTATTATGACCTCTATTATCTTCCTCATCCGAACTGCCAGAGGAGCTTCGTTGCTTAAGGTTGTTTTTTTCTAAAGGATCATCACTTGGACCTTCAACGAAATCAATTAATCTCTCCACATATTTTTATAAATCTTATTTTATTCATAGATTTTCATACCTCCTTCCACTAGTTTGCTTTCATCATCTAGAACAAGATTTTCAACAATTAAATTCACTTTTTCTCTTCTTGATGCATCTTATTTGAATGAAAAGCATTCATTTAATAAATCTGCAAATTCATCAATTCCAGTAGTTGGGCTCAATCTAAACTTAAATATGAAGCATTTACTCGTCTTTGTATTTTTTTATGAAAGTGAGAATTCTTTGATGGGTTTTTGAACTCATTAGAAATTTATAAAAGAGATTTTAATTAATAAAATTAATCAATCAGACTATTGATATATCAATACAGAATTACTTGGCCAATACTTTCTGTATTTTATAAAATAGTTCTATTTAAATTATATTTCATATTCAACATAGTCATACTATTATATATTATATTTAGAGTGATATACTGATTGAATTGCTTTTGAATTTAAATTATGTTAACAGTGGAGTAATATTAACTTGAGTATAATTGGCTTTTGTTTGATTCTTTATTTAATTAAATGTATTAATTAAGCGTCTCTTAAATTCATTTCAAGTCTCTTGTCTAGACATAATTAATGTAGATCTCTTTCTAATGTGGTGTATATTCAGATTTAATTTTAGCTGATAAAAGAGAGCCTTTAAGAATTGTAACCACTTAAAAAATAATTAAATATTCTCCATCATGGACTTCCTCATTTGATATTGGAAGATTTGTAATAAATTAATAGATCCTTAGTTATAAATATATATAGAAATACAAGATGAAGAAAGTGGATTCATCAAAGTGATCGGATATGCAAAGTTAGAATTAAACGAGATCATGGGAAAAGAATCCATCTACAAAATTGATTTAGAGTACGGAAATTAGGTAAGTATATTTTTAAAATGCACCAATCCCAACGAGATTATTAGAAATTCAGTTCAAATGCAGTCATAAATTTCATGGACGAAATCTTTGAGAACAGAACCTATTGTATAAAAAAGATATGGTAGTCCTTAACCCTGCCAATCAAGAGCTCGTCAAGAAGTCAAAAAGGTTAATTTGTAAGATTTACAACACGTTAAAAACATATAATTGCCAACTCAGAGCATGCCAAATTTATCAGAGAGCAGAGCGAGTTTATAAAAAGGAAGGGAAAGCTACAATAGCAACTTTACTTATGCTGGGTATTCTGTAACCAATAAGTGTTCTTAATATTAACAAACAGAAAATACAGATAACAATATTAAATTCAAATAAATGATTAAAGAACTTTCATTATTATTAAATGTTCCTCAAGATTGCGATTCCATAGTATATGCTGTTTAGAAGGTATTATAAAATTTCAGATAACAAAGTGAACAATTAATCAAAATTCAATGTGATCACTAAATACTAAAAACAGAGTATTAAACACTATATCATCTAAAAAATTAGATTGAAACTAATTAAGAAGATTTTAAGATGCAAATCAAATAGAAATTGAAAAACTATAAGACTTTGTTCGAAGAGAATGTTCAATTGAAAAAGACATTAAAAGAAGATTTAAATAAAATTGTCGAATTGAATCTTAAAATAAAAGAATTAAAAAAAGATGATGCAGTCCTTACAGAGGTTAATTCTTTAAATCAATAAATCAAATTCATAAATTAAAGTGTTTAGTAAAGCTAATAAGACTTTGCAATATTAGTTGAGGAAATCAATTTAATTAAATAATGATTTTATTATATTATAAAATACCTATCAATAATTTACTTATGAATAAAGAATTACAATTAGTTCTCAGCTAATTTAGAGGTTAGCAAATATAAACTTGTAACTAGAGAAAATAAAGAAATTATTGATAATATCTATGCTATGATTTATTATTTGATCACACTCAATCTTAATCATCCCAGTGTCCTCTATCTGGCATCTTTGGTCCTCCAGCTGGTTTGGCAATAATAATCTAAAGAATATTGAATATTAATACTTAATCTACTCTCAAGATAGTGATGGCAGCATCTGTAGCTAGTTTGATAGCCCACCATTTGGTTTTAAGGTGATCAAACACTTTTAATTCACTTGAGGGAGTTAAGGTTCCATTCTAAATTATTGATGAAGATATACAGAAATGTTCAATGAATGAGGTTTCTCTGAATTCAATTTGTGCAATTGAGCCATCATTTCATTTTGAGCTAAACCAGCATTATCAATTAAGATTCTGGGTATAATTTCAAAAGCTTATGCATATTGTCTATAAGCGTATTAATCAATAGATTTAATTTTATTTGCCTCTTATTCTAATTGTTATGCTAATTTCTAAAATCATAGAGATATGAATATTACAATTTCTGTAGCTCCTCCACCATAAACAAATCTTGAATCCTTAATTAATGATCTATAGCAACTGACTCCATCATCAATGGCTCTTTCAATGTCTTCTAAGAGATTTTAAGTTGCTCCTCTTAAAACAATAGTTGCTAATTTGCAAGTGTCACTTTGCTTTTCGAAGATAGTAACTTTTTAACTACCAATTTCTTGTACATGGACTCGATCACATGTTCCTAATTCGTCTGGCATAGGTGCAGACAATGTTGATAAAGCACTAGCTCCAACTGCTTTGCATAAGCGTTTTAATTCAAATTTGGATTAGACCTTCACAATCATCATTTTATATTTTTCAACAAAGTGTAATACTATTTCTGATATACTTCCTCCAGCAACAATGAGGTTAACTCCTGCATCAGCAATGCTCTTGACTATCTTTTCAGCAAGATCTTCTTCAGTCTTTGTATAGTTCTTTAATTCGGTAGCATTTTTAATTAAAACAGTTCCTTTAGTTTCTGATTATTATGGATCTAATGGTGCATTAAATACACAAATTTTAGGATTCTCCAATCTGTTGATTTGTCCTTCCACATTTCTAGTTACTATTAATCCAGATAAAACATGACTATCCAAAACAGATCCTCCTAAGATTTTAGTAACTCTAACATATTCAGAATCAAAATTAGACTTTTCTCTTGGCAAACATCTAATACATGCTTTGGCTACAAGACCAGCAATCAAATTGGAATAGCTATAGTTTTATTTAAGAAAATACTCTGATAATTTACTACTCAATGAGGTTCTAATTGCTTAAAACACTTATTATTCTTCAGCAACATCAGTTATTTCCCATACCTTTTGTTCATCAAGTAAGTCCAATGCCTTTTTCAATGCGGTCTCATACCCAACCACAATTTAGCTAAATTAATAAAATATGAGTATTACCTTGGATGTAATCCTAGTTTAATTAAACTTTCAGCTTATTACAATAACTCTCCAGCTAGAGTAATAACGAAATTTGTAGCATCACCTTATTCAGTCTCTTGCATTTTGGCTGCCATAAGGATCATCTTGGCGGCAGGATGTTAGATTTCCATTTCTTTGAGGATTGTTGCTGCATCACTTGTGACAAATATTTTATCGATATGATTCACAACCATTTTTTTCATTCCATTTGGGCCCAATGAAGTTTTAGTCATGTTAGAAATTTCTTTGCATGCTTGAATATTTTTTAGGATTGCTTCTTCTAATCCTTGATAATGGCGAGCTCCCTGGGATATGTAATACTGTTTATTATACTTCTTTGAGCATAGATTGGAAACCTGCAGCTGTGGATAGCATAAATTAGATAATTTAATTTTTAAATAATTGCAAAAGAAATATTTAATATTAAATGCCAATTTAGAATACTTAATTTGTATTTAGTTATTTACTTCCTGCTTCAATAAATGTTCTATTTATCTGAGGAATGCCATCACAGTTCTATGATTTGCGCTCCAACATCCAAGCTCAACCACTCCCTTTTAATTATTCAATTATTTTGAGGATTAACACTGTTAACCTTAGATATTAGTAAATTTATTAACTACTCAGAGCTGCTGAATTGATTGAATTTATTCTAATGATAATTTAAGATGATCTTTAGAATTATTACATCTCTGGAGTACTCTTCACAAATATTTCAGTTGTTACACTCTAAATAATTATAAATTTTATTTAAGATTTGAGAACATGCTTTGAGTTACAATTAGTAATTAATTACCAATAATTGATCTATCAGAATCTCAAAGATGCAAAATATCTAATGTCAGTATTCTAAAAATATAATTTAGATTCGTAGAGCTTTTTTTGTTAACAATAGTGGTAAAGAAATAATGGAATATTGTTGATGGTGATATTGAAATTAAATTTGATATGTAAATATATATCTTATTACTTTAAACTATTATTGTAAGGAGCAGATAAGCAATAAAATTAAAAAACAGATTTCTGAAATCTTCCTTTATTATTAGCAATATCTATTAGAGAATAAATATTATTTTGAACAGCATTCCAATGACTTGTTAAAAATCAATTTCCTCATGAAAAATATATAAGAGAATTAGGATTTACTATTAATTCATTATACATAAAGATACTTTGATTAATAACTAAATTAGAATTGATAGCCCCTTGCTTTTTGGATTTCATTGAATTATAGACTTCTAACTAATTGTAGAAATGAAATTAGCTAATGATTCTCAAAATTACATAAATCATCTATAATAGCAAGAAAGAATCAATTTTTAAAATACATGATTTGAAGATGTGGTGAGAAATTCATAAGATGCTCATTTATGTTTGGAACTGGAGATAGGAAACATACAATTTGTAAAAGATTCAGTTAGTTTGATGATCTAAATAGTATAATAAATAGAGGTAGAGGAATATAAATTTTTATTTTCAGCTATCCATTACTTCTATAATTACCTTTTAAGACTATTGTAGCATTATAGAAGATCAGCCCAAATATTAGATGTATGAATTCTAATAATATTTGCTTGATCTTATAAAAGTACCAACCATTGGTGAAAATAGTCATTTGAGGTAGTTTTAAAAGTTAGAAGTTTTGATAATAATGAGAGTGAATCAGGATTTGGAGGGTCTTTTTCTTAATTTGACAGCATTTTGTAAAGATTAGATAATAATAATTAAGATTTAGAGTAACTGGAATATACGTCTAATAGATTGTGGTAATGAAATTATATAATATAAATCAAAATCTTAATGTTTAGATTCCATCGCATACCTAAATATTTCCTTTCTCTCCATGAGTATCAAACAGCTGAGTTTTTCAAGTCTTTTCAACTCCCAATTCCTCCTGGAAGAATTTGTAAGACCCCAGATGAAGCCTATAAGTCAGCCTAAAAAATCATATAAGAGGGATCAGAAAGAAACTCATTCACAGATGTGGTTGTAAAGGCTTAATGTCATACTGGTGGTAGAGGAAAAGGATACTTTAAAGAGAATGGATTTAATAGTGTACCAGTGAATATCTATTTAGGGAATACATATAGCCTCAACTCCTGATGATGTAAAAGAATATGCTAGTAAAATGTTGGGAAACACATTAATAACAAAACAAACTGGAAGTTTAGGAAAGAAGTGCGAAATGGTTTATGTCGTAGAAAGAAACTTTTTAAGGAAAGAATTGTATTTATCAATTCTCCTGGACAGAAACACAGGAGGATTGGGAATTGTAGCCTCCGAAAAGGGAGGTATACATATTGAAGAGAGTGATCCCAATTATATTAAGAAATTCTCAATTGAAATGCCAAGCAATGTAGATGACATTGATTTTTCAATTTATGAAAAGGTTTCAAAAGTGTATAAATTGAATCCAATTTAACATAATTAGATGAAAGATGTAATTATCTTTCTAATCATATTTAGATTTTAAAGAAGATGTTCGATATCTTTTTATAAACTGATGCGACATTGTTAGAAATTAATCCACTAGGAATTGATTTGTAGGGAAATTTGATTATTTGTGATCAAAAACTTAATATTGATGATAACTCTCAATTTAGATAACATGCCATCTTTCATATGGAAGATGTAAGATAAAAAGATTGGAAAGAAGTAGAAGCATAAAAACATGGATTAAATTATATTGCTCTAGATGGAAACATAGGTTGTATGGTTAATGGAGCAGGATTGGCTATGGCTACAATGGATTTAATCAAGTAGTATGATGGATCACCTGCTAATTTCTTGGATGTTGGAGGAAAAGCCACTGATTAAGAAATTGTATCTGCACTCAAAATTATGGATAAAGATCCAAATGTTGAAGCCATTCTTGTCAATATATTTGCTGGTATAGCCAGGTAACATTATAATAATTATTTTCAAGATGTGATTAAATAGTCTTGGGACTATTAAAAGGTTTGACAGTTTTGGGAATGAAGAAACCAATGGTTTTGAGAATGAAGGGAACAAAAATAGATGAGGCAAAGAAATTGATAGAGGAGTCAGGATTCAACATGATGTTTACTGAAGATTTAGATGAGGCAGCGAAGAAGGCAGTTAGAATGGCAGCAATTTTAAGATTAGCTAAAGAGGCAAATATAAATGTAAATTTAACAAGTTGATATAATTTCATTTTGATCTATACATTATTCAATTGCAATCAATAACGCTATATTAAAAATTGTTCTCTTATTTAAGTGTTTTAAGATTACTTTAACCATTACTTTCTCCGTTTACTGTTATTAAATTGCCCAACATATTGAATGATATTCTCCAAATGGTCATGTGAAAATCAATAACTTGACTTTCTAGTGCATCCTCATCTAATCTATGAATTCTAAGTTTCCCATCCTATAAATGTGATTGATTCTTACATCTCCTCCTGATACAAGGATGTTGTTTTCTAAAGGATGGAATTAAACATCCTTCACTACGTCCAAATGAGATTGAATTGTGTATTTCAATTATGGCTTGTTATTGATAGTAAATTCCCAGACTTTAATCAATTTATCAGCACTGCAGGTTGCTAATAATGAACCATCTTAATTCCAACATAATCCATGTATTATTGATTCATGTGCTTACCATTTCTAATCAACATCCCAATTTTTGTTATTATCCAATAAAATTACAAATCCATCTGAAGTACCACATGCCAAAAATAATTCTCTAGGCATAAATTGAACACAATTGACACTGCCTTCATTCTAATAGGTTGCCACTTTATTCCATTCCTTTTATTCCTTAAAAATAGAAATTTCTCCATCGTATGATGATGCAGCTAATACGTTGCCAAACCTAGGATGTGACCAAGATAATGAAAATAATGGAGAATCTCGACTAAAATGTAATATTCATTATGTACGTCTTTATTTAAGCAACTTAATGTTTTTTTGACACGTCATAGACATTAATATATCCATCACTTCCGCAACTTGCTAATTTATCACCATAGTAATCGTATTTAATATCATGGATCATACTAGAATGTCCTGAATTTATTTATAAGCTTTCTGTCAACATCACACACACAATAATTATTTTTATTTATTCTTAAAAATTAAACACTATAATTCTCATATTATACTTTTATACTAATGAATAAAAGACTAATTTATACATTCAGATAACTATCATTTTACAATAAAAGAACATTTATGACTATAGTAATCAACTCTACTAATTAGTGCTATTTAAACAATTTTACTTGATTGCTTTAAAATCGGATATATTCAAAACTATTGAACCTTTAATATTAGTCTTTTGTTATTTGTTATTTGTATATAGCTAAATAATAAATGGTATGAGAACACTATATAATGTTATAAACGTTATTATACATAAAATATCAAATAATAAGCAGAATCACATTTCTTTCGAGACTTCTTCGATAAGATTCTCTAAAATTTGATCACTTAATTCCATTAAGTATTCAGCACGATCATCTTCAATCAAAGTCCACTTGTATTCCTATTCCTTTATCTAAAGTATTTTTCAATAAAATATTACATCTTCTATAAGTAGTTTGTATAGTTACTCATCCCTAATTAAGGCCAAATTATCAAATTAAATATTTGTATCAATTAATAATGGGTTTTCCACTAGATTTAATTGCTACATAAGCATTAATATATTTTTCTCATCTATTATTTCTTATTTCTCCTATTTAATAATTTCAAAGTCTTCTGTTGGATAAAAGCCACACAGAACTTTACTCTATTTCAATACTGTGGATTTCACTTCTTCCATTATATGAACCAAGCTAGTGTTTAATATTTTTTCTAAACTATTTCTTTTTTATTCCCATGGGTATTTTATCCCGGAATCTTAATTTAATATAAAATAATTACTATAATAAAATGGTCTAAAACGATTTAAGACCTCATTACATGCATCAAAGATAGCTTTATTGTGGATATGCTATAGTTCCAGAATGGCACATCCAATTTCATCATCATTATCAGTTGCTGGCATTCTTTGGTTTTCATATTCTACAAAAATAGCCTCATCAATTGGGAATGCAATTTGGTCTTAGAGTTCCTTATTATTATCAATATCATCATCTTCATTTCCATGGATAAGCCTCAATCTCTGCTTAGGTGTAAATCCAAAAGGAGCACTCAAATTTGATATCAAAGACTATTGATAATTTTCCATAATATATTTAAATAGGTTATCAATATATTATGAGATATCAACCATTGAAGTAGGAACGCAAGGTGGTTCATCTTAATTCACCACAAGATTTGAAATTAATAGATAGAGATCCTCCCTTTTATTTAGCACTTCTTCAGTTAGTTCCATCATCACATCATTAAGAATTTCAGTAGTTACTAAATCTACAGTTTAGTGGATTTCTTCTTATAATTTATTATTATTCTATCTAGTAACTTTAAGACCATTAAATTATTCATCTATTTATTACTATATCTGTTAAATCTGCAAATTATCTTAAGGATCTGATTAAAGCTCTGCAGAAGCAATAAGTATGTCTCGTTGAATCTTTTTTAGTGTTGAGATTTCCCTTCGATGACCTATTTCAAAAGCTTTTCTTGTATTTTATAGATCTTCTAATTCTCTATTTAGCCATTCTTCAAGCAATTGATGATCTTTGCCAGTAGTATTTTTTTATTCAACATCATACCTTAGATATAGTACTTCTTCTCTATAGTTTAATACTAGGTTTTCTTCCTCTTATGATTGTTTTTACAATTGCAGTACATTAAATTTAGAGAGATCTTCACTCAATTATTTTTGATGTTTATTTATGCTTTTCTCTTATAGGACTTCGTTTTCGCTTCTTCTTTCTGAAATATTTTCAGACTTTTTTAAATGAGTTTAAACAATTGATATAATCTATTATTGCATTTATTTGTTGATGCTTGAAATATCTTTGTTTTTAACTATTCTTTAAGTAAATAGATTCCAATTTTCAAATTCTTAATTTAATTGACTAACAATAGGTGAGGATTCTTCAGAAATGATCGAACTCCTAATATTTGAGATATGAACTTATTTCTCTCCTCCTTGACAAAACAGAAAGCCATCTTCGAAATTGCTAGGAGATGTTTATTATGAGACTAATTATTGTGGTTCCCAATCTATGCTGATTTATTATAATTTAGATTGGGATGCTTTCTTATTTTACTAATTCTTTCTCTTTTTGTGTTCTTTCCAATGAATTTAAATTAATAAGGCTGCTTGATGTAAATAGTATTCATTAAATGCATCAAAGTCTTCTTAATTGTAATTGATTTAGGATTCAATTTCAGTCTAAGTCTTATAAGATTATTAATGTTTTGCAACTTCTTATTAGAATTTGTCAATCTAATCAAGTTGGACTTTTTCATACCTTTTAGATATTTCTTCAAATCTTTTTATAATTTAATCTAGTATTTATTTTTTACATTTCATTCTTTTTTTAGACGATTTCTTCTTTATTTTTTTAGCATTTTGAATTATTTATTTAGTTTCTAATTGTAATTTTTAGAGATTGCATAATCTAACAAATATGAATTTTATGAATATTACTTTTTTTATTGTTCATTCAAAACTTTCTATTGCAGTAGCTTTTCTTTTAACTGCTCTGATTTCTTTTTATCCTTCATATATTATTGTATAGACATTTTCTTGGAATGTTATTTTTTTTCAGTGGATAAAGGAGATCTTTGTTTGGGATTATTTGTGTCTTCCTAATTTTTTTATGTCTTATTACTTTTTCTGAAAGATTTTAATTCCTCAGGAGACATGCTCCGCTTTGTTTCGATGGTATATTTTGTTGTTTTTGTGGTACCAGTTATTGGACTTCGTTATGATAAAATTTGGTCTGTTGTCTTCATCGTTCTCTAAGTAGAAATAGGAGGAATCTCTAATTATTTTGATGTTGATTTCATTGACTTTTTTTACTTGTACGTTTTTCCCTATTTCCCCTGCATAGTAATAGGTGATTTTCTTGGAGAAGGAGTGCAATTGACAAATTACATATATATTAACGAACAAATTAATATTTATACAAATTCAAAATGAGCAAGGTTCAATTCATGGATCAATTACTAAGGGATTTCAGAGAAGTCAGTGCTGTTCAAAATAAGTCATCTGTTAATGAGTCTTTTTTGAAGGAGGAAAGCACGGGTCCTTAAATAATACTAACTAATAATAAGAATCGATTGAAGTTAAAGGAATACAGCAAAAAGTTAAGCCACTACAAATAAGAAATGGTAAACGTATCAAATCAGATTGATTTGGAGTATGCAAGATTCAAAGAATCCAAAATATCTATGGCCACAATCATAACAAGAGAGATTAATAAATTATAAAAGCAAGATGAAGATTAAATTAAGGAAATGTTAACTTTTGTAAGAAAATTGATAGAATTCAATCAGAAGATTACACTAGAAATTGAAAATGTGTTTGAAAAGTATTATTAATCAATATTACCTTAGTCAATAAACCGTGTCTGTTTAAGAAGTAGAGGCTGCTGCTCAGGTGTTCCAAGAAGTAGAACAATAAGTGCTTGCTTTGAAAGAGAAGAGATTAGATCTTGGGTCAATGGACTTTAAGTTATTGTCCATGAATGAGTATAATAGAATGACCTTATAATTACAGGAATAGAAACTTAACTCCTAAGAATAATAAAATAACCTATTTAGAAATGAGTAGAAGATTAATTTGATGTTGAGTCAATAATTAGAGGAAAAAAATTAAATCATTTAATAGTTGCAGAACAATTCTTCATGGGAATAATGGAGGGATCTTGAATAGATGATATTCAATCAATTAGAGAGGTTTCGAATTCCTTAGCCAAAATCAAATGGAAATTTATTTAATTATGTGTTCGATCATTTGGATTAAATGCTTTATAATCAAGAATGTGAAATTAAAGACTTACAAAATTAGATTTTCAAATATTAGAAGGAAATTGATGAAATAAAATAAGAAAATGAAATTATAATCAAGGAAAATAAACAGATCTAAAACTAAGTCAAATAACGAATTGATGAGAAACATAATGAAAAATTGCAACTTTAAGATGAAATGAAGAATATTCTTAATAACAGCATTGAAATTGAAAAAGAGAATTAAGTATACAATAATCAATTGCAAATGTATACTCATTAAATTAAATAACTCCAAAAGAGCAATACGAATTTGTATAAGGAATTACAGAAATACAAGAATGATGTGGATGAATTAAATGACATCAGAATTAAATTAGAGGATCAATGTGAAAAACATTTATTAATCATTGAATAGACTCAATAAATAAAATAATGAATTGGAATCAATTTTATATTAGTCCAAAAATGATGAAAGTGATGAAATCAAATAATACATTCAATTATCCAAATCTCAATCGAGTAGAATTTAACAATTAGAAACCGAATTAAATTCTACGTAATTGTAGCATTCAAAACTATTGGATTAACAAAAAGAATCAGATAATTTGTTGAAATAATTAAGAGATTAGGTTTAAGATCTTCAAAAATAAATTAGCTGTCAAGAAACTGAAATTAAGAAATAATTAAAGTTGAATGATGTATTATAAAAATAATTGAAAGAAAGTTATGAGCTTAGTAATACACAAAATTCAGATCTAAGAGAAATTGATGAGGACATTAAATATTAAATTAAATACAATGAAATACAAAAAGAATATAAAGAATATAAAGTGTAAACAGAAAATAGATTAAAAAAAGTACTAACATAATCTTAAGAATTATAATAAAAGGTTTAGATATAAGACTAGGAAAAATTGTTAGAGAGCCATAAAATGATTGAGAAAGAAACAACTTTAAAGAGCGAGAATCAAATTTTAAATCAAAAAATCAATTTGCTATAAGAATAATTGAAATAGTAGGAATTAAATTATTTGAATGAAATTAAAGTTACTAAACTAGCGTTAGATTAAACATAATTATAATATCAATAACAATCTTAATTATTTGATAAGTTAAAACTTTAAGCCTCTCAATTGGAATAAGTAAATATTATTTTAATTATAGGCGGTTTTGGAAAAAGAAGCACTGATTTAGGAACTTTAATAGGAACTAGACAGTAATTCAGCTTAATACGAATAATAAGCTAATGAAGTTCAATTAGAATACAATTCTATTATTGAAGTAAATATTTATAATAAACTTAGGAAAAATAATCATAAAACTAACAATTTTAATAGACAATTTCGAATCAAAAGCATGAGATTATGCTTTTATAAAGATAAATTGATCAATTAGAATTTTAGAAACAATAAGATTTATTATAATACAAAATTGAAAATGATAAAAAGTCTCTTCAATTTGCAAAAGAATTAGAGTAGGTAAAGGATGTGTTAAATTCTTCTATGAGCTTTTAGTAAATAAAAGAAAGCGAGAAATCCTTTTAGAAAAAAATGTAATAAGTTTAGGAAACATCAAATAAATCAATAGTTCAAACATAATAAAAATATGAATAAATTATTTAAGACTTAGTTTAATAATATGATAAATAGATAAATTATCTGCAAGACTAATTAAACCTTTAGAATAGGTTGGATTACTAATAAACTCGCAATAGTTAAAAACCTCCTAGAGCTTAACATAAGAGTCCTAATTGTTATACAAACTCTCCAGCTTCCTCCATTTAATAAAGTTTTTACAGAGAAGTGGCTAAATTTTCAAAAGATTTAGATGATTCTTAAGAGTCAAATACTTAAAAAAGGCCGACTGGGATCATTAAAAAAAACAAACATATATTTATTGAGGATGATAATAATACTAGTTAGGAATAAGCATCTTCAGTTTAAAACTATAGCAGTTCAGGAAGAGCATAAATAACTGATCATGCTGTTCAAACAGAGTAATAAAATGAAGATATCTTCCCTCCTTTTGATCATAGAATATGTTTAAGGTGTAAGAAAAACGATATGATTGCTCCAAACTTTTGTAAATTCAAGGAAGTGAATCAGTTTACAGATCTAAGCAATGTAATTCATATTTAATATTCTAATAGAGTTAAGGAAGTGCAAGTAGATTAAAATCTTCTAGAGTTTTAAAAGAACATATATATGGAAGTAATTTAAGTTGGAGATAAAGGGAAACAAATTCAGTCACAAAGTCAAACTATTTTTCTATTGGAGAAAAGACTTCTTAAGGAGTCAATACAATTTTAAGTTTAGTTAATATTGAAAGCACTCAAATTAAAAGAGCTTCTAGTTAAAGAAGAAATAAACGAAACTCAGAAAGTTTGTCAATCTCTTTTAGTTCTAAAATGGATACAAACAGAAGTAATTAATGATTTTTAATTAATCAATTTATATAAAAATCTGTATTTTTATTTATGATAATCCATATTTCAATCAACAAGCTTAATTGTTTCGATATATCTTTTTGAGATGAGATTTGTATTCTGATCAAAAACACAAGCTTAGTCCTTGATAAAGAAGAAGATTATATTTATGAAAAAATCAATAGATTTTAAAAACATTAAAAACATAAATAAGAGGAATTCATTTCTTAGTAAATTAATCCCATAACCCTTTAATACCGTTTTTTATATTTTTTAAGGAATCTTTGAGCTAATCTTCTTTATCTTAAAAAGATGATACATTTTGTTATCTATTTTTTTCATTTTACATATTTGACCTTTATCTTTCTGAATAAAATTTACCTGCCATTTCAGCAAGATTCATAAATGCATTGATCCTATTAAATTTAGGATCTCCTTTTGTGGCTTATCGAAATGCTTGAGACATTTGTGAGAATTATCCATTTTAAAACATATTCATATATTCTTAAGCTTATTTTTACATCTCATCCATTTATCTTTTGGAAAATTATTAGGAATTGTTGCTGCCTTCTTTACAAACAAATAATTACTTTTTTATGAATATTATTAATAAAACCCGTTTGAACCTTTTTAATTGAAAAAATCCTCATGATTTTATTGCTGTCTTTGTTCTTGGTTGGTTTTATTATTTGTTTCATTATTGTTATTTGTATAGGATCTTGCAGAATCATATTATTATTTTTTATCTTTATCAGATAGAACCTAATTAATATTTCGATTAATTACATTCCATGCTTCATTGATTTATTTAAATTTCTCTTCATTTCCTTAATTTACATCGGGATGGTATTTTTTTGCTAATTTATAATATTCTAGTTTTATCTTTTGTTCCTGATCTGTAGGTTATGAATTTAAGATTTTGTAATAATCCTTGTTAATATCAAACTATGGAGGTTAAAAGAAACAAAAACGAGGAGTTGGATGAAATATAACTTTACAAATTCTTCGATTAAAAATCATAATTTATTTAATGAAAAGATTAGTACATAGACGAAGGGAGGCAACTTAAACAACTACTTGTGTATTAATTGGACAAATTTTAGTTTAGCGAACATAAAACTGAATAAGTTGAACCAAAATAACAAGATGACAGACTTAAAAATTGGAATATTATGTTTGGCAATTTCTTAGGTGAAGGACTTGTCAGATAAAAGAAAAGGAATAAACACATTGATCCTGCTTTTTTGAGAGAAGCTCCAATGTTTTTAGGTAACAATGTCTACTCAAGTCCTTCAGTAAGGGGCAATTTTGAAAAATTCATCAAAGGTGAAATATCAGCTTGTGAGTTTCTAAAACTTAAAAACTAGTCAGAATTGCTTGATAGACAAAGACCCAATTCACCAAAAAAATTTAAACTTTTCAGAATTGAATAAGATGATAGTAACGCTAGAAATCAGCCTCAAAAATAGAAAGGATTCCTTAAATTGCTGAAAGACAAATCAGATGATATCTCAAAGAAATCAAGGATCGAATCTAGATTTGGTGTTTTAAGAAATTTAATTGAACATAAAATTAAATTAAAGGAGGAGGAAGAAATCATAAAAAGAAGTCGAGAATTGAAAAATGTCGGTGTTATCAAATAGATGTACGATATTAGCGATGAATATATTAAACTAATATCAAGAAGATATATGGAAAAAAAATCAAATCCAATTATATAGAAGAATATTGTTAATGGAAATCAACTTAAACTAATCTAACACTCAAATCCTTATTAAACTGTCAAAACAGCTACTTATGAAAATGAAACAAAAAATAAATATGATCCTCCCACTTAAACTTCAGCCATCAAGTTTTAAATAAATTAAAAGGCCAAATAATATATTGATGAATTGTAAGTAAGAGACTTCATCTAAAATGAAAAAGCAAAAAAGAAGATATTCTTAAATTCTTAATATAAAAAAATAGTTCATTAACAATCTTAGTCTTTGCATAGTCTTGGGAATGTCAAATAAATAGTTCCATTTATTAAGTAAAATTACTTAAAAAACTAATACATAAATAATGACTTAGAATTGATTAAATATATAACCGATTTTCAAGTTGAAGACCCTTTTCATGATAAAGAGATCTAATCTAAAGTGAAAAAGTCTTTGTTAATTTCCGCAGGGATAGTACCACACAACAAAATTTTTAAAATTCCATAGAAATTTCATAAATAATCATATTTGAATCTAAAAGATGGGATATCACAAAAATCATCAAGATCAATTGATGATTCTTTAAACTCAATGTATGAATTCAATGTAGATTCATTATATAATTAAAGTATTAGTTTATAAAATAAATTATTGGAAAAGTAGCATGAAGGATTTAGTAGAACTATAAGAACAATTCAAAAGAATGAAACATTAAAGAAGTAAAAATATAAAATTAATCTTTGTAGGGAAATCATTTAATAAAATGTCTCAAAGTTACAGGGCCTCAAAAGACTGAAAATTGGAGAGTGAGTGTCTTGATTAATCTAAATACATATCTTTTACATATGTTAAATTTTAGATATGCTAAAAGTTATAATATAAATAATTATTTTCAGAATTTATAATCATGAATTTGTCCGAAGAATCAACCATAACAGTGGAAAATAGGAGACCACGCAATAAAACTGAAACGAAATTCAAGTCTTAAAGTCCATAAATAAAACCTCAATTTACTTAATCACAATTACAACATAAAAAGAGCAAAACAAAAGAGAGAGTTTAATAAAAACAAGAGTAATTGCCTAATGTGACCAGAAAATTAAATCCTAAATCAACTAGTTTTTCCAAAAAAAGAAATCAGTTCAAACCAGCTCCGTAAGATTTTGGTTTAAAAGTAAATAAATAAAAATAATTCAAATAGTATTATGTCGGATGGGGCAACAATGAAGCTCTAGTTAAAAGAGTGATGTCAAAAAGGACTTAATGGAAAGAAACCACTGACTCTAGTTCGATGTTTGTTAATTTTAAATGGTAACAAAGTGAAAGAGGTTACAGATATGAAAGATTGATTGTAAGTTAAAATTACAAATAACTTGTTAATCATTTTGAACATCATAGAGAAATATCAAATAAATCATATCTAATTAAGAATCTCTCCTAATACTGTGAAGTAAAAATAAGTATATTTTTAGAAACATAAACTGAATGTTTTTGATTATACTCCATTAACCTTTGTGATTGATTTTAGCGATGAGAATTGTGACTAAAATATTACTCAATTCCTTAAGACTTATGAACAATTTGCCCCTAAAAAGCCATAAGCCAAATAAATGCTTGATGTTAAAAGAAGATTGAGAGGAAATTTCTGTAATTCTTATTAAAGGGAATCAAGTTCCTAATTTCAAAAAATTCAAATGAATAATACCTTTCTGTCAGAAGATTCAACTTATATGTGGTTATTAAAGCCTACTTTTTTAAATAGAGGAAGAGGAATTTAAATATTTGATAACCTAGAAACTTTAGTTAAATTAGTATCTGAATTTTAAGAAGGTTTAAAAGAAAAAACTCTGAATTAAAAGGATGAATCTTCTGGGGAGGAGGATCCACCAAAGTAGGTTTAAAGTGCATAAGGAACGAAAAAAGATCCAAATTAATATATTAGATAATAGCCATCAGGACCTTGCATTATAAAATCTCAATCATTTGTTATTCAAAAATATATTGAAAGACCAGCCTTGATTAATAAAAGAAAATTTGACATAAGAGTATGGGGATTAGTGACTCAAGAGTTGGATACATATTTCTTTTAAGAAGGATACATTCGAACATCCTCTGAAGATTTCACCTATAACATAGAGAATACTTTTGTTCATCTAACAAATAATGCAATTTAAAAGTATTCAAAAAATTACGGAGAATTCGAAGATGGTAATCAGTTATCATTCAAAAACTATTAAGAATATTTGAAATCATAAAACATTGTATGTAATGTCGAGGATGTAAAATAATTAATATTTTAAGCTTATAAACAAAATGAAAGAAAGAATATGGATGGTTTTTAATTCAGTTCGCAGTAAAATTAATTTTGAAGACCGAAAGTATTGCTTTGAGATTTTTGGATTTGATTTTATTTTGGATGCAGATCAAGAAGTGTGGTTAATAGAAGTTAATACAAATCCATGCATAGAAGAATCAAGCCCATTATTAAAAATGTATATTCCTAGAATGCTAGATGACGCATTCAAATTAACACTTGATGTTTTATTTCCCCCATAATAGTAGCCACATAAATAATCATTGCCATCCATTTGTAATAATCAATTCTAATTCAAGATTAACTACCTTAAATCAAGGAAGAAATGCATTCTGACTATCCAGTTATTGGTTATCCAAATGACGAGAATATGTGGATGTTATTGGGCTCTTTAAATGATAGAAAAGTAAAAAAAAAAAAATGATTAATTATACTAATTAAATTATTAATATTTCTATGTTCAATCCTACAGGTTCGAAAGACAAGCCCTTATGTATGGAATTTTAGAAGGATAATTGCATTAAACCTCAATGCACATTAGAACATAAATATTGGCCATGTCCTGATTATGACAAAGGATTTTGTTATTTGGGTCCTTCATGTGATAAGTTAAAATTGTATCAAAACTTTTAGAAAACACATAGTAAGGAAATTATGCATGGATTATGTATATGGATTTTGTAAGGATGGACCTGAATGTAAAATGCAACATGTCAAATTATTCGACTTGAATGATAGAACTTAAGAACTCAAATTTACAGAAAAATTTTACTCAAAATTAAAATAAGAATAAGCTACATTCAAATAAAGTGAAATAAATGTTAAACCAGTCATCTGTAAATCTTGTTAGGAAGTTGGACATAAATCAAATGTATGTAAGAAAACTTTAAGATTAAGTCCAAATAGAAAAATATTATGCGGTATTTGTGAAACTGAACATACCATCTTAGAATAGGGTAAGAAGCAAGATTGTCAATATAAAATCCCATTGTCATAACAATAATAATTATTTTAACAACAATCATCATAGTAATGAGAGGTTTATGCATATTTATTTTAAAATTAAAATTAACACCTTTAGCTATTTATATTTTAGAATATTTGTATATTTACAATCTTCTTCAAATTTTGAAGATTACAAGATCATTTTCTTTTTATTTTAATGAGTTTACTATTAAGTTAATGGAACATATAGCATAATCTATAAGAGAAGCTAAATTTATTCTATTTCTATATATATATATATAAAACACGGATAAAGGAAACAAGAATGGCATTGTCTTAATGATATTTTGAAGGAACCTTCTAAATTTAAAACTATTAAGAAATCTATCTTTTCCATCCAAAATTAATATATAATTTAAATATAAATTCATTATAATATATTAATTTTACAATAGAAACATATAACTTCAAGTCAATCTATTCCAAATAATTATATTTTCCTTTGAATTATTTAATTAAATGATTAATAATTGGATAGAATTAGTAAAATATTAAAATATGAAATTAATTCATCTTTTTTTATTAGAAAATTTGAATATTTTTTCTGGAGTACATTCAAGTTCTATAGATTCATCTTCCTTTGGACTCATTCTACTCTAGAGTTCATCTGCATATATGTTAGATTCCTAATTATTGAAAATCATTACTTAATCTCCATTAGCAGATTATGGAATCGATAGATTAAATTGTTAAGATATAATTTATCCTTTGATCAGCTAAGGTTATTTTTCAATTTTAATAGATACGTTCTTTTTGCCTTCTGAACTTTCTAAATAATTTTTGTTTATCAACTTAGGAAAAAAAGCATTCATGAACAATTAAGATCGCTAAAAGCATGCATCTTTTTCTTCTTAAATTTCACTAATTATCTCATTAAATGAGCTAATTAAACTTCGAGCACCATCAGCACCTTTTCTCCAATAATGTTTTTTTTAGTCAGAATCAAATGAGAGAATTAGTGATTCATCTCCAGTCTCAAATTTATATCTTAATTCTCTTATTAAACGATTGGTTATTTTGATGGTTAAGAAATATTCAATCAACTTCTGTTGCAATTAAACATTAGTTTCTAGGAGATCAAATAAATTTTCTTTGAGCAATTCATATAAATCATCTATTCCTTAAGATTCAGAAACTAATTTAAAAATAGCCACTGAGACTCGTATTAATATTTTTATGCCTTTTAATAAGAACATATTCCAAACTTAAATTAACTAAGATATTTGTATATTATTACTAATTACTGAGGTAAATCATAGCCAAAGATCACCAAAAACCATCTAGTTGTTATGATTCCAATGTCTATTTTGTTTTATAACTAAATAAATGAAAATATTTACAAATTCATCAGATAAAAATGGAACATAATTCCTTAGAAAAACTGCAACAGTAAAATTCAAAAATTTAAGTTCATTAAATTAATCTTCGAAAATTGTAGAATATTTCATTTTCTTTAAAATATAATACATTATCCAAAATGTTTGTTGTTCATTTAGACCATTTATTAGGAAACAACCTGCAATTTAATTGAATCCTTAAATATAGCCAATTTATTCTTGTATTTTAGATAAGGCTATAAGAATTCTTTGCAATCTTTGTCGATTATGAATTTGTTTGAAGTACTAATGTTATGAGAAGGTTCTATCAATATCTTTTTATATATTAGTTGCTTCAACTGATTGCTGACATGAATACTACTTATATTGTTGAGAATATTATAAGTTTAACCTTTTAAAATCAATTACCCAATCCCAGAAAATAAATTAACTACACCTTTGATCGATGATGAATTAAGAGATTAATCTATGATCCAATGGCTTGCATACTCTTCCAAATATAAATTTCTTAAAGTTATTCTTCCAATGTCTGATTTTAAACACTTTTGATGATAGCTAAAAATTAATGAGACTTGTAGTATCAAGAAAGGATATTAGATATTAAAAAAGATTCTAATCTATAATTACATCAATAAGGGAAGTTCCAAAATTAATTTCGTCTCTATCGTCTAAGACCTTCGGATTTAAGTTGGAAGATGTATATTTTTTATTCATTATTTTTATTAAATAATTTAAGACAATTACTTAGTTTTCCTTCTACTAGTAATGGATTCCTTCCCTTGCATGGCCTTTATCCTTTCTTCTAATTGTTTTTTCTCAATTTCTGCTCTCTAAAGTGCTCTTTCTTCCGCTCTGTTTAATTGTCTTAGCATTTCCAATCTAGAGTCGATTTGGCCCTTCCGAACATGTCTCTAATCCTTTAAACCCCTTATTTCTTTTTCTAAACGAGTAATTACTTAATGACATTCAGACATTTTCTTTTGATACTCATTCATCTCATCATCCATCTTAATCAAATATATATTGGATTCATTATCAAATTTAATTTTGTCAATATCCATTTACCTTGATTATTATTATATTTATATTAATCTAGCATCCATGTCAGTAGTCTTTTATATTTGTTCAATCTTAACTCTGTTTTTTTCTTCAATTGTTTTTTCCAATGTTTAAAGAGATCTTGCTTTTTTTTATTGATTTTCATTTTAATCTTTTTCCAAAGTTGGCTTTTATTAGATAATGTTATTAAGTTTAACAATCTCTCTTTTATACATAGGAACTCTATCCAATTCATATTTCAATCTATTGGTTTCAATAACCTTATTAATTTAATCAATGTATTTATAACTCAAAGGGTTTTCACATATATCTAAATTTAATCTAATTATTCCATAATAATTACATTGATGAATTCACTCTAATAGCTTCACATATTACAATTCCTGAAGAATCATGAAACCCATTATCAGGTAGCAATAGCGTTGTTAATTAAGTACTTTGTTTAATCATACTGCATAAACCCAGTACACATTTATCAGTAAGATTGCATCTCTTCAAATCTAACTTCTCAAAAAATAGTCCTTTAAATATACATTCAGCCCCTACATCAGTCAATCTATTATCCCTTAATATAAGTGTTTTAAGTGTTCTATTTCTTTCTACTCCATTGCCTATGAACTCAGCTCCTGTTGCATTAATACTACATTTAGCCATTGATAGGTAAGCCAATGGTATTCTGGATGTCAACACATTTTCAATTTCATTGACTCCATTTCCAGAAAAGTGATTTTCATCTAAAATCAACTTTTCCAAAAATCGATTCACAGATAAACTTTGAAAAAATTTCAAAATGCCTAATGATTTGATTTCACATCCTGCCAAATTTAATTTTTTTAACATAAAACTGCCTTTATCAAATATCCTTGACAAATAGTCCATTCCATTATTACCCAAAGGATTGTAACTTAAATCTAATTCAACCAGATTACAAACTGAAATATATTAAACCATATAATTGCAAGCTTCCTCATTTAGATCATTGTTAGAAACATTCAAGTAGGTTAATGTATTGTTTGTTTACAATCCAGATAGAATGCATTCAAATCCTGCATTCTAGATTGAAGTACCTCTCAAACCTAGAAATTGAAGAGGATGATTGTATTTTAAAATAGTTTCAATTGGTTCACATCCTTTGACAGATACTTTGTTTCTATTCAAACCATCTTTACTTGATAATTCAATAGAGATAATCGAATGTAAAGGGACTAACTCATTAAATAAATAAAAAGCGCCATCTGCTGTTAAATTGTTACTTGATAAGTCTAAATGAACTATATTGTTATTGACTTTCAACATCTCTAACAACTCTACAAGACCTTCGTCTCCTATTGAATTTCTTGCTAATCTCAAAGTAGAGAAATGATTGTTATAGAGTAGGATGTCTCTGATTGTTTTGGCACTCTCCAAACCTAGTTAATTGTCTTCACAAATGAATTGCTCATCTATGCATAATTTCTTAAACTTTTCGATAAATAGAACACCATGTTCTGGTTAATATTCAAGTTCACGATCTTTACACTTACTATTGTATAAATCTATTATTTAATCTACATCTAAAGTGTGTATAACTGTTGATGAATTCAGTTCCTCTTCTGAAATATCCCCTTCCTATTCTTCCCTATAATTATACTCAATATTACTTTTGAATATGAATGTTATCGAAACCATACTTTTTATAGGGTCTTTGGTTCACTTTCTTTCTGAAAATCTTTCTTTAAGATTATTAAATTGTTGCTGTTTTCTCTTAATATTCAACAGGCTTCTTCATTGTTATTGCAGTTGAAGGTCTTGTCAGTCCAGTCAAAGGTCTTAATGATTAAGCCCTTTGTTGCTAAAGTTCAAACCATTCTCATACTGAGTGATAATTTGAATAATCTCTCATCATCTTTGATGTAGGTGGCCTTGAAATTATTGCAACCTGCTCATTTTCAGGCACTTAAGCATCAATCAAAGCCTTCTCCAAATTGAACCATGCATTCAAAATAGAAACATTTGATTATGTCCTCTACATAATAATGAATTCTCTCTGTATATTTAATTAATGTATTTATATTATTCTGATACCAAAATCAATTAACAAATTGCCACAAGATATTTTGAAAACTAGATTCATAATAATGAATAAAACTCTATTTGAGATTCAGATATTCTTTTAACATGATAGAGGTAAAGAGAATAATATAACCGAAAATAATAAATAATAAATTTACATAGATATTCACACTTTATAATTACTTTTCAACAAAAAGTGGATACCTGTCATATCTCTTTAAAATACATGATCGAAATTGAATAAATATACAGAACATAATTTGATAAGGAAGAATAAGTAAAGATTTATCAATTTTATTTGATCTATGTAATATTGTAGAAGCTGCAAAAATGCTTTGAAATAGAGTTAGAGAGACAGTTAATTAAAGAAGAATATAAAATAAAATAAGAAAAATTAATTAAATAATTAGTAGAACGCAAATTACTGATCAAAAATTAATAGAAAGTGAATAAATTAGTCTGATAATTAAAATATATCGAAGGATTCTGATAATAAATTGTAATTATCAATTTAAAGATCCTTCCTAATTGTTTAAATTATTCTCATGATAATTTTAAAGATAGAACCAATTTTCCAACTGCCAATAAAAATAAAAGAGAAAATTGTTTGATGATTTGAGTGTTATTAGAAAAAAATTGTAAAATATAAATAAAATATAAAAGATAGATTGTATTTGTGAAATCATTAGATTAAAATCTCATAGTTGATGAAGGATAAGGATGATGGAGATGATTGTTTCTTTAAATATATAAATTATATCTAAATCCATAATTAAGAAAAGTCATGTTAGGATTGAATATATTATGGGAAACTGAACTAAGGTTAGAGCAATATAATATAGTAATAAAATAAAGTCAAATTACACCAAATTTAGTTTTAGATAAAGAGAAGGAAACATAAAGATTGAAACGGTTAAATCAATAAGAAAGATAAGAATAAGATTAAGGCGAAATGCAGAATTATAATTATTTCAAAGCAATTTTGATGATCTATGCCACCTAATGAAGAAAAAGAGGAGAAAGATGAATAAATAAATAATTTTATATGATAAATATTTATATATTTAAGTTAATATCAGAATGATATGTCCATTATACTTATTGGATTCCATCAATAATTGCAATGAAAGAGTAATAAAGAGAGCATATGAAAGACTGGAGGGTAAACAAGTACAAACTAAATTAAATTAAGAATCTAGTAGAGGTGTGTTAATAATTGAAATAATCTCTAAGGACACAATTAAGTTTACAAAACGTTCAGGAAAAAAAGACGGATAGTAAATTTCTATTAAATATTTAACAGATACCAGTTCGTTAGCATTATTGCTATTAGCACTTTGCAGCTATAAATTAAATGATTTTAATTTAAGTCATTTGATCTCTTACTTCGGATGTTCTCAAGAGACTCCATCAATAGATTCACAAGAATTCGATTAGGTAGAATGGCTCAAATTAGAATTAGAATGGATATCGATACAATCCTTATAAAAAATGAATCAGTTATAAGAATGCATTGCCAAAATAGAGATTGTTTTAAATTAAATATCAAAGAGCAAGAATAAAAAAACGTGGGCTTAATTAGAGAGTATTTTATAGTAGAAGAAATCCTATTTGTAAGATTATGTTGATAATAAATTGAAATAATTTTAAATGTATACTGATGAAGAGAAGGCTGCTTTAGCAAAAAAATTATAATAATTATTAATAAAATAGGAATAGGATCGATATTTTGAATAAGAGGGTTATCCTGCTTATTTAGTTAGTTCTCAATGGATAGCACGATTTAGTTTATACACTAAATATTATGAATTAACAAAGGAAAACCCAGATCAATTGAAGTCCTTCATAGCTAAAAAGAATGTATAATCTCATCATATTATATAAAGAACTCAATGGAAGATGAAACATTTGTAGAAATATTTAAATAATACTGTAATCAATAAACATATGAAGAATTGGAAAGAATATCAAATTCAACTCAAAATAATAGTGACATTCATATCTGTCCAATATATAATGATGATTTAATTGATATATAAACATAATTTGAGAAGGATCCATTAAAAGCAAAAAGCTATTCCAATTATGCTTTAAACAAATCTATTAGAGAGAATTAGAATTTCATATTTGTAAGCAGTTAGATATGGAGATTATTATATGCATTATTTGGAGGAGTTGAAATAAAAAGAATCATCTTATGTAGAAGTAGACATGCAGTTGAAACCCACTTATTTCAAGTTAGATGCTAATTATTCCCATAAGTATAATAAAGGATAATAAATTTATAATTTAATGGAAACGAAAGAATGGAAGACCTTGTTAATAAAGTAAATAGGATAACTAATTAAAAAGTCAGAAATATTTGGAAGATTCCTAAAGAAGCCAACTAAGAGGAATTAATGAAAATTTAGTTGATTGTTGGTACAAAAATAAGTAGAGATAACATATTAGAAGTATTCTAAATTATTACATTAGTAAGCTGAGATAGGACCTGAGGAAGTGTTACTTTTAGAATTAGAGTAAGACTAATATAGATTAGAAAAAAAAGAGAATTTATAAACAATATCAATTCCTAATAAATGCATGAGTTGTGGTAATCAGGATTCTCAACTCTATTTATGTGAATGTAGAAGTGTTAAATATTGTAATGAAACTTGTCAAGCTCAAGATTTAAAGAACCATTAAGATATTTGTAAAAGTAATATTAAATTTCTATTTAGAAATCATTGAAAAGGATTCCTTAATCAATCAATTAGCTAAGAAATATAAAGTGAAACCCCCAGCTAAAATAGTGAAAAATTCAGCCAAAGGAATCTGCGGATTAAGTAATTTAGGAAATACTTGTTTTATGAATTCGAGTTTGCAATGTTTGAGTAATGTCACTGAATTGACTGAATATATGATATACAATACTTTTCTCTAAGATTTAAATGAGAAGAATCCCTTAGGCACAGGAGGGCGATTAGCATGCAATTATGCTGAATTATTGAAAGAACTTTATGAATCAACATCAACCAGTGTAGCACCTTGGAATGTTAAAAAGATAATTGGATAACAAGCTCCTCAATTTAATGGTTATAGTTAATAGGACTCTCAGGAACTACTCTCATATTTATTAGATGGTTTGCACGAAGACTTGAATAGAATTAAAAAGAAGCCTTACATTCCAGATGTAGAATACAAGGGTTAAAGTGATTAGGAATTTGCAGATCTCTATTGGGATAATCATAAAAAAAGAAATGATTCTAAAATTACTGACCTCTTTACAGGATAATTTAAATCCAGAGTAGAATGTCCTGAGTGTAATTTTGTGTCCATTACGTTTGATCCTTTTGTTACAATTTCATTGCCTATTCCAAGTAAAGAATTTGTTTAATTCCAATTTTATTTAATTTTCAGAGATTCTAAGTAAACACCACTGAAAATTTAACAAACCTTGTAATCAACATAGACAGCTGGTGAAATAATAGAAATTATTTCAAAACTTAAGAATATCAAGGCTGAATATCTAAAATTCTATTCATTACAAGATTCAGCTATAATCGACAACGGAATTTCATCAGAATAAACCATCAAGTAAATTAAAGAGTCTTAAGCCACAACATTTTTATATGAGGAATTTGATGAAAAAATAGATAAACCAATCTCTAAATATGATTCCAAAATCAAATCCCCGTATCATTAAGTACTTTGTAATGTTAGAAAATTCGAAGAGAACAGACTGAATCAATAAAATTATAGAATATCTTTTACAAGGATTTGTTATGTCGATAGTCAAACAACATATTAAGAACTACACCTGATAATATATTAGATCTTTAGAACTCATATATTATAGATTAGTGACATCACTTCTAATTTAAATTTGAACAAGGAATTTGAACAGTTCTTAAAGAATATAAAAAAATGCATTTACAAAGATGAATTTGAAGAATATTAGGAGTTATTAAAATTAAAAGAAAGTATATATTAACTCCAAGATGATAATAACAAACTTTTACCATTTACAGAAAAATAAATAGAAGGAAATGGAAAGCCAATAATTCTAAACGCATAATTTAAATTGCGTGCCGAACTTTTAAAACTCAATAGATGTGTTGATGCAGAATTTACACTCTAACTTCCTAATCAAAGTTCTATGTAAGCAATCACTTTGAACGATTGTTTAAATCAATTTTGTTCAGAAGAAGTCTTAGGAGCTGGGAATGAGTGGTATTGTTCTAAATGCAAAAAACATTAGAAAGCAAAGAAGCAAATGCAAATATATAAGGTATTATATATATCATCTGATGCAGGCACCCTAAATTATGATTATGCATCTAAAAAGATTTCGATCCTCAAGAGTCACTTAATTTTATGGCACATATTCAGTTGGAGGTGTGACTAAGATAGTGTAATATGTAGATTTCCCTGTTGAAAACTTCAATATATAACCATTTATTTTAGAAAAGGTATTATTATGATCCAAAATTTAGGAATCTCAATAACCATATGTTTATGATTTATTCGCAGTTTCCAATCACTATGGAGGGATGGGAGGAGGGCATTACACTGCCTATGCCAAGAATCCAATGTATAATGCTTGGTTTGATTTTAATGATTCTCAAGTGAAAGAGTTAAGATCAAGTCCAGTCACAGATGCAGCATATGTTTTATTTTATAGGAGAAGAAAAGTAAAATGATATAAAATGAAATATTTATAATTTGATACTTATATATATATATATATCACCAAGTGATGTTAATCACTTATTCATCTCAATCAATAAGACATGAGCTTTGCCTTTTGGTTTGAGAATGATGCTTTTGAATACCTTCACTCCATCATGCTAATTTACTAATTAGCTTTTGACATCTTGCAAAGGTAAACATACATCAACATTCAATTCAAAAGAACCTTCAACACATAGAAGGTAAGCTTACCTGCCTTCCTTGATCTATAATTTATTGATATAGTAATACTTCAAATCTTTATTCTGTTGTAAATTCGTTTGTCCAGATATTAGCATCTTGATTAATTTTAGCAGGAGCTTAAGAATTTTATTACAAATCTCCTACTAAATGGAACCACTTATTATCAGCTTAGCCATCCTAGCCTCTATAACTCTTGTATTAAACTTTTGTATGAGTTTGTCTTGGCATAATCCAAATTTATATGAATCTGCAAACTTCATTTTTTGATAAATTGAATTCAGAGTGGTATACTCCTGAGCCTGCACTCATATATTATGCTGAGCCTCTTCCGAGTGATTCCTTATTTCCTTTTGAATCCCCATGTGTTAGTTCTCCTTAAACAATGTAGCTAACAATTTCCATGTTTGAATGAGGATGCTCTCCAAATCCTCTGTTAGGTTAGACTAAGTCATCATTCATTACTCTCAATACACCGAATTATTAATTCTAAGGATCACGGTATTCTTGAATATTTGTAATTAATACCTGCAAAACTAAAGTGGAATCTACTCTTTAACCAATTAACCTTGGGATCATCGTTTTTGGGGTTCCCAAAATAGCGAGGATCAGGTTCGCTAACGTACAAGTCTTTCGCTGGTATATGAATAAACATCAAATATATTTATAAAAACATATGTTTTTTTATTTTTAAAGGACTTTTTGGAATTTCCAAACTCTTAAAATAATCCATAATTCCAAATGTTATTTATAAATCAAATATATATAATAATAAAATATATATTAAAAATATGATGAATTTACAATATTTCAGTTTACATACGATAAGCATTATTTATCATTTAAACTAATAGAAAATAGGAGTATTCTATAAATATTAGTATTAAAATCTTTTTAGGTAATAGTTTTAGAGATTCAAATCTATATTGCTGAATATTTGTAAAGAAATACAAATATTCAAAAATATATAATTATTTTTACATATATTAAATGTTTGAACCCATTTTTTCTTTCTTTGGAGGACTAGCAACCAAAGCAAAGTCAAAAATTATTGAAAAAACATTACAACCCATCATAGACTATAATTTTGAAAACATTTTTGAATAGAAAATTGCTATTAAAGATTTAAATAAAGGAATTACAAATGTTAAATTAAACACAAAATATTTAAATGGAATGATGAAAACAAACACCTTAAAAGAATTTTCCATTAGTATTTTATTTTTCTTTAAAAATAGAACTTATAAAGCTTGAAAAATTGTAATTGCTAGTGAGTGATGTTGACTTAACCTTGGATTTAAATACTTAAATTAAATAAGAAGAAGCTTTAGAATCATTAGAAGTTGAAGATATAATGAACAAAAGTATTCAAAAGTAAATAGAGCAACTAAAAAATGAATTCTTAGTAATAATTATTTTTCAATTTAGAATTAAAATGACGACACCTTTTTTTAAGAAGAAATAATAACTCCACCAGCTCAATAAAATGAACAAAAATAACCTTCATCTAAAATTGTTTAGATTTTAAGAATAATTGACAGCATTTTTGGGAATATTAAAATAGATATTTAAAATTTAAGGGTAAAATTTACAGGCAAAATAAAACCAGATACAGAATCTAATATATCCTTTCGAATCAATAAAATCGATTGCACTATGTAAAAACCTTAAAATAGCAATTAAATTCTTTTTTTAGCATTTGTTGATTAAATAAAACTATATCTCGATGAAAATAAGTAAATTGGTTAAATAAACAATGCTGTAAAATTAGATGTCTTTTTAACTTAAAATACAGAACCAAAAATAAAAATTTAAGCTGAATAACTTCAAATAGTTGCTTCCTTAAGTTAAATCGATTAAATATCTTCATTATTTGCTTAGAGTGCATAAGTTTTGGAATAAAGATAAACTGTTCTAAATGAAGTTTTAAAATTAAGCTCCAATGACTTAAGGACAGGAAATCTTCATAATTAATAATCAGAATAACTTAGAAAAACTATAAATTTAAACAAATATATGTTAGAAGAGTACTTTAAGAAATCATATAATTTGAAGTATACATTCATATAAGAAATTGAAGAGAGCAGAATTATTGTTTAGGATATTTCAGACACTAAAATTTAAGATTTCTGTTCTTCAGTTAAACAAATGAATGAATAATAAGAATTTTTGAACTTTTCATTCAAAGGTTTAATTCTGTATATAACCTCTACTGAGGTTGATCAAGAATTTAATTATTAATAGCAATACTTTAAGGTTAATTTAGAAAACTATTACTCAATTTCATTATATGATATTAGAGCAATAAAAAATAACAATAAATTAAATATATTTGTTAATTCTGCGTTCATTTATGAGTTATAAAAGTTGGACCCTAGATTCAAAAGCATAAGAGATTCAGTTTAGTAAGTGGAATAAGATTTTGATATCATTGGAGATTAAAAGTGTTTATGCAAGATTATCTTGAAAACAGGAAAAGATTAGTACTCTGGTTAGGATTTATTTAAAGATGGTTGCGAAATTCTAATTGAAGAACCAACTATATTTGTATCCTAAATTCAATTTGTTAGTCCAATTAAACTAGAAATTATGGATTAAACCATTAATATGGATATGGCACCTTTTAACTTGATCTTAGACTAAAATTAACTTAAATTTATCATGAGCATTGTTGATATTATCAATGATAACTAGCCTAAAACTAAAAATCAAAATATATCAAAGGGCAAATTCTAACTATCTAAAACGAAATTTTCTGCCTATTATCATGTTAATGAATCCTAGTCAATTATTAGTAGTACTCTACAACCTGGAAATGAAGATTATGTGGAATTAAAATTTTTTGATTTTTTCATAACCACTCCAGAAGATGATAAACAGCAATCCTCATCATATTAATATAAGAATTAATTCAAATTTGGATGTCCAAGGATTTCTGGAGTAGATAATTAAATATTAATAAACAATTTGAGTGGTTATTTTGGATCATTACTCAAAATTTCAACTGAAAGATTAAAGTAATTGGACGAATAAAATAAACCATAAATACTTAAATACTTGAAAGAATGTAAATAAAGGTAAGCGCTACATTTTGAATTGGAATTGGAAAATGTCTATTTAAAACATGATTAATTAGATAATGTCTATACAATGATTGCTTAGTTAAACTAAGTATTCAATGGTAATTAGAAATAATAATAAAACAATTAAAAAAAACAATAAAATATTTATTTTTCCACTAAAATCAAAACGATTGAAGCTACGATATTTGATACTCTAATTTTTTGTTTCAAGCAATTCAAATATTATTTCACTATTGATTACCATTTTATATTATTAGAAGATTTAAATGCTTCTTTTAAAAATAATCCTTTATTATTGCTGCAGAATTAAGTTTAAGATAAATGGGTATTCAGTCTAATAATGAAATAAAATCGAATCAAACTTGAATTCTCAGCTCTCAAACTAAACTTACTAGATTTCAATTTTTAAATATTAAGTTCCTGTATAATAAGGTTAATAAAGTCAGTATAATTGATGAATCCTCCTTAATAACCAGAAGGTGAAAAAAAATAAATTTTAACTTCCTTTAAATAAATAATAATTGATGCTTTGCCTTTTTACAATGAAGAAGTTATCCTATAGAAAAAAAGACAAGCGAAATTAAGATACTCAAATGAATAATATCCATCTTGGACAAGATCAATTTTCATAATTAATAACACACTTATTACGGATAACTTAATTCAAATTGAAGAAATTTAGCATTATTTTCGAAATAATAATACTGCTATTCGAAATGATGAATTAATAAATTTAAATCAATACTAGAAAATAGGGCAGATTCAAAAAATTGAATTACAAAATAATAAAGTTATGAAAATCAATTCTATTCAATTTTTCCATATTTCTAAATAGATAGTGGTCAATCTTATAGATCATTTTGAACACATAGCTAAAGATTTTAAAAAGGATTAGGTTAATGAAAAGAAAAATTATGAGAAAATAGATAAAATTGAAATGAAAGCAACAATTTTCGAAATATTCTGTGATTAATTAAATCTAACTACTGAATCTCATTCATTTGAATTAAACATACATTATATTTAATGCAAATTGGGAGATAAGTGTTGTCATTTGAAATTAGGTAGAGCTTATATATTAGATTTGCATTAGCAGAGTAAATTTAAGTATATGCTTGATGAGGAAGACTTAAATGAATTTGAAGAAGCCAAAAATGATTTAATAAAGGAGAGTCCATTTTTAGATTTATTAATGTAATTTGATCAAAATAGCCTTGTATTCAAATTATAATTAAAACCTGTAAGGATATGTTTATCGGGATATTAATTTCAAATATTACTAAAATCCTTCTCAAAAAAAGAGAAGGAAGAAAATAGTATATTTACCAATAATAATGAAGAGGATGATGAATCTTTTGAAATTATAAAATAAGGAGAGCCTTTTAATTTACAAGTTGAATTATTTCCAATATAATTTATAGTTTCATTTGACTCAGAAGGTTTAGATGCCGAGGGATTTAAAACTCAAGTCTTAAAACTTGGATCATTCAATAATTTAATTTTAGCAACTAATCAGATATTGCACTTTTATTAGTAAAATTCAACCTCAAAATAAGAATTCATTTAGTTTTTAATTAGTTAATAATTATCTACTTTTAGGATCATATTTTAAGCATACAGTACTCTTGATATAACTAAAGTTGCTAGTTCATTTACTGATGGCATAATTAATATGTTTAGTAAACCCTTTGTTTCAAACAATGGCTTTGTAATAAATAATATGATATTGTAGTTGTATGGTTTAATTGAGGGAAGTTATGATTTCACGTGTGGAGTCACATCAGCAGTATTATAATTAGCAGCCTTACCTGCTAGTGCTTTAAATAATGTTGCAAATTACATTGGATTCGGAGCAATTTCAATTCCCTTCTCTTAATTAGAAGATTTTTGTAAAAAATTGTATTATAAAGTAAAAATTAAATATAAATTAGATTAACCCAGAAAAAGGAATTCCAACTAGGTTTTTCAAAGATAAATACTAATGAATAATATGTATTTCATAAAATGCTCTTGAGTTCTAGGAATTTGTCATTATTTAATAGTTCTTCATAAGTTCCGCACGCTTATATTTATCCTTCTCCCATCACATACACCTTATCAAAATATTAAAGGTTTTCAAGTCTATGGGAAATAAGGAGTAAGGTTTTATTTTATACAAAATTAAATAACTTTTTCATAATTTTATTGTCTAAAATAATAATTTATTTATAATACTAGTTTATATGTCCATATTTGAAGTAGCTTCATCCATCAAAATGATGCCCCTATTCAATAAAATAGACTGTACAAAATTGACAATTTGTTTCTCCCCATTTGATAAATTTTAAGTATCCTTATTCAGGTCGATTTAAAATTCTAATTCTTTGAATATATCTTCAATCTCTTAATTACTAAATTATTAATTAGGATCTATGTTCTATCTTATTGATCCTGGCAATATAACTCCTTGCTAAGGAATTACACTCATAGTGGATCTCAACTAAGTTGTTCCATAATTGGAGATTGGATTTCCAAAAAAGTAGATTTAGCCTTTTTAAAATTCGTACAAAGAGACAAGTAAATTAAAAAGACTTGATTTACCTGATCCTGTTCTGCCACAAAAAGCTACCTTCTATCCTTTAGAAATCTGAAATGAGACCCCTTTAAGAGCATAATCTGCAGATGCCAAACCCTTTGCCATTCCATAACTAAGCCAAACATTATCATAAATAATTAAATTATCCTTGTATTCTTGAATTGATGCTTTTTATTCTTCAGGAAAACTTACAATTTATTTAATTCTTTATAATGATTGGCTGACTTTAGTAATCCTTCTCCAACTTGAAACAGATTTAGATAAAAACTGATTACCAAATAGTAAATATGCATAAGTATAGCTTAATTTATTTCCTGTGATAATTAATAGCACCAAAACTGTAGACTCTACAATAAAATTACGTAATTTAAGAGTGTATTCTAATTAACTTTAAGATAGAGCATTAGCATATTTATATAGAAGAATCTTTTAAAATTAAGATTGGATTTTATTTTCTTATTTAAAGTATTTAATAAATTTGTGTCCTTTTTCTGTCTCTATAATGAAGGAATCAAAGTCTTATGTTTCAAAGTACCTATTAATTTCAACTTATCTTGACACTATAAATTTTCTGTGTGTCATTTAATTTTTAATTAATAAATAACCACTTATAATAACATAAGGAATTATTTCAATTTGCATAGAACTAATAAGGATGAACAAACCCAAAAATTCTAGAGAGACAGTGAAAAAATAATTTAATGGGAGATCATCAATTTCATTCATATCATCAAATAATCTCCTGATATAAAAGGAACTTGAAAAAATATCATAAAATTTTGTAGGTAGATGTATGAATTTCTACATCAATAAATCAAATATATTTTTGGCGGATATTATTGTTGCATATGAATAGCTGAATCCTCTCAACAAAGTCAATCCTGATAAAATCAAAAATACATTTAAAAATTCCGATTTGTCGAAATTCTTTAAATTAGAAATATTATTATGAATCCATAATTCAAATCCCCCTTTCATGATTTAATGAAGTAGAGAACTTACAACAAAAAATAAAAGAGTCTTCAAACCTAATGCATTTATATAAAATTGATAATTTTCTTTTAAATTTTACTCAGTTTCTTAATCAATCTCTTTTTCAGGTTAGGCAGGTTCGATTGCATCTGTGATCGGTTTAGGAGTAAAATGAACACTGCCAACTTGAAAATTTTGCATTTCTTCAAGTGTAGCTATATTATTTTCAATCTTGATAACAAAGTCAACATATTATAAATATTAGAGTTAGTTTAATACTAAAACTACAGTCTTCCCTTTTAAATAAGTAGTAATTGATTTGAACATGTGATCAGCCACATTTTCATCAACTGCTGAAAATATATCATCAAAATAATATGATTAAGCTTCGTAATACAATGCTCTACAAAATGTTACCCTTTATTTTTATCCACCACTTAAATTAGTTCCATTAAAACCTACTTATTTATTATCATCAAAGTCTATAGCAGCTAATTTGAGACATTATTAATATCTTTATTCATCAAATTTTTATCCGAATAAAATATTTTATCTTACTGTCCCAGTAAACAACCATGAGTTTTGACTTACATAAGATCCATCACAAAAATACTCAAGCAATAAGCTTTTTCCTGATCCTATTTGACCTATTATACAAGTTAATTTATTTCTCTTAATTTCCTTAAATGTAAAGGTAACCTAAAATCTTGTTTATGTTGCCTAATTAAATGAGTCTCCCTTGATAAAGTTGATTACCCTATCGAAAATTCTAATTTTTTTTATTGAACTCACTTCAATAGTGTTTTCTTTAATAAGCTTAGCTTCAACTTCTGTACTTTTAAAATAGTCATAAAGTTTTATTACAGAAAAAATACTCCCTAAAAATTCACCGAAACACCAAGGAAATGAATTAATAGGGCTTACTAATTTATCAAAAAATATCAAGATAGTGTAGAATTGTTCTTTTTCCAACTCTTAAAGTTTATAAAAGGCTACAAATAACAATACAATTTAGGTCATTCTTCTAAAAAAAGTTACGAAAGTATCAACATATTGTATTCCCTTATTCCCTAAAAACTCTTACTCCCTAACCTTACTAATTAGATTAAGCATAACATTTTCCCATTATAAATATTTAATGCTTTTAATCCCACACAGCATATCTTAAGTAAGTCTCAGTCTTTTATCTGAAAAAAATTAGATTCTCCAGGCATATATCTGAGCCACAGAAGCCGCTAATAAAGCAAATAAACTCAAAATAACACCATATTTGATTGAATCAAATAAACTCTCATTCTTCAACAAGTGATATACAAACGGTAATTCAAATGCTATTGCCACTAAATCATAAAATGAACGAATTGCTTTTTCAACTTATCTTAATTCTTTTAGCATTCCTTAAAAGGTTGTTTAATTATGCACTTTTAAACACTGAGAAAATAGCTTTTATGACAATTTAGCATTCACCAGATATTAAAATTCAGACAAGTATACTCCATAATATTTCTAAGTAAAAACTATTATTATTATATCTTACAATCAACATACAATGCAAAACTTATTAGCAAGTATTTTTCTGCTGATTCTTCATACTAAGTTAAGATGAATGGTGGAATGTATTCAAAGCTCACCGATGCTATTTTTAAAAACAATAACAAAATCCCTCTGAGAAGGAAATTTGCTTTATAGCCTTCCAGAAATCCTTTTATAATGTTTAGACTCAAAATTTTCTTTATGCAATCTTCCTCTCTCTGAATAGGAAAATATTTCATATAATAATTTAAGTATTAAACTTAAAATACCTATTGAAAGTATAATATAGAAAATTATTATTACTATTATTATGATCAATTAAGATTATAATATATATCTAAATTAATATTCAAAATTTATGAGAAAATAAATTCTTTAGACTTTATTTATTAGCTTAGTGCATTTTTTCTATCAAAACTTAATCATTAAATTGCGATTTTTATTTAGGTTCATTTTATTTTCTCTTGATGCTATGATTAAATATCTATTAGAATAAATTTACATAAATCTGTTTGGAACAGTTTCTGTCTTATATAAGATTTTTGTTTCCACAAGATTTGGGATGTCAAACTATCTCTTATCATATAAATTCTGTATTTCTATATATAATTGATTTTATTCGTCCTCAAATTTTGCTGTTCTATTCCTAAAATGCAACAAATTTGCATCCTTGGATATATCAATTCTATTGGCTCCTATTGTAGATCTGTATTTTGTTTCGGGAGTGTTGAATTCAGCAGCCCATATGCTTGAGAATTTTCGGCATTCTTAAGTGGAGAGATCATAATCTTAATCTTTAAATTAAGGCGAGAGCAAGGCCTCTTTATATCGTTCTTGCATTTTATTTAATTTATTTAGTGTTAAATTTATAAAAAAAAATTAAATATTTATTAACGCAATTTAAGAATATTAGTGCAAAAACAAAAGTTCTCCCATTATAAAGAGTGTATTGGATTTTAATATTCAATTAGGAGTATTTTAATATTTAATTTTGTCTTATTCGATCAAAAAAAAATAATTAATTCCCATAAATTTCTTAATTTTTTTAGAGAAAAATCATCAGTTTATTCTTAGATGAATTAGAAATAAATTGAGATATTTAGAAATTAAACTTTTTCCATTTAATCGAAATATATTTTCTTTTCATTAAAGCAAAATCAATATGAATTCAATTATAATTTCTCGCGTGATAATTCCCGATAGAGTGTTTTTTTGTTTTCAATCAATAGATCAAATTATTCTTTCTCAATTCTAAACTATTCCTACAACTTGTCTACCTCGATTCCTTTGGCATTTTGTATCATTTCCATTCTTTTTTATACTTTCTCATGCTCTTCATCCAATAGCTTCATTTTAAATTATAAGAATTACTTTATTCATTTCACGATTTAATTTAATTTTTTCTTCCATAACAAATTCTTCCTTTGTTTTGATATTCAACAGAAGGACTTGATTTACATTTTATTATTTCAATTAGTTTTCTTATATTTATTTTAACTCTTTATTCATCTCTTCTTTAAATTTAATCTTCATTTCTTCCTTTTTCATTAGGTTCATTTTCCTATTTTTATTGCCATTTTATTCTAATTCTTATTTTTATTTAATCAGTAATTCGTTTTTCTTTTTTTTCTATTGAATTTTGTTCATAATAAATTCTTTTTCTACTTCTCTCTTTCTTTATTATATCATAAAATTTTCTTCTTAATCTATTTTTCTAATAATATTTTCAAATTTTTTATCTTTTTCTTCAATTTCTTATTAATGCAACACTTATTTAACCTTTTCTTCTTAAGCCTTTATTCTTTACTGTATATAAATAGTTTTTTCAATTAGTTTATCATCAGTCAATCTTAGTACTTTCATTCTAGTAATTTCTGTAAATTCTCTAAATTTTTCTAAATCTTGGAAGTCCATATCTTTATAAAATTAGTTGATCTCCAATTTTTCTTCAATTTCTTTAAATTTGTCAAGTAGCTATTATCTTTTCTCTTCTTAAATTCTCTCATTTACTTTTTTATATATCTCTTTTTATTTTTACTTTTTTTCAAACTTTTTTTTCTTTTATTTGTTTAAAAATTCAATTTCTTGTTTCATAGCCTCCAATCTTGATTTGGCTTCTATTTATTTTCGTTCATTCATTTTTTATTCATCCAAATTTTGTTTGGATAATCTCTTCTTATTTTCATTGATTCTTTATTAAAGTTTCTCTTATTTTTCTAAAAGTTATTAGTTATAAAGTGTTCTTTCTTTAGCAATTAACTTTTAATGAATAATTTCCTTTGCAACCATTTTTTTAATTTTTTCTTCATAAACTTTTTCCATCATTTGCATTCTATCTTGTTGTTATTTTTCTCTTTCCTCCTTAATCTATTATTTTTGCTATTCTTTCTAAAACTTCAACCTATCGAAGTCCTTAAGCTTTTTCTTATACAATGCCTCTGTCATGAATTATCCACTTTTAACCTTATTTTGATATTCTTCTTCTTTTGCTTTTTATTATCTTAAAAACTCCTAATATTCAATATGAAATTCTCTTTGCTCTTTTAAAAGTTGATTCTTTCTTTATTACTCTATTGTTTAATTTTATAATTTAAATTCTTGTTCCTTAAAAGAAGATTCTTTTTCACTTAACATTTTATTCAGCTAAGTTAATTAAACGTCATACTCCATTTACAAATTAATATGGTTTAATTATTTCTTTTTCATTTGATCTTGCATTTCTACAGTAATAATCTCTGATTATTGTTTTTATATTCTTCTTAATTCACTTTTATTAATCTCTTCTTCTATGATCTTCTATCTAATTGTCAAAACAATCTTGGATTTAATATCTCTCTATTACTGTAATTACATGCATATGTGTTATAAGATGTTATTATCATATTGTGAATATTTGGGTTCTAGTTTCAATTATTCAATTGAAATATTTTATACATCAATTAACTTCCAATTTTGTTATCTTAATGCTTCAAGAAATCTTGGAGAATTCTAATTAATATTATTAATCTTGTCCTATTTATCTGATGTATCAGACTTATCCATTTGAGAAAAAAAATTAAAAATATGTAAAATTAAATTTAAAATTCTGGATAAGTTGATGTAATCAAAAGAGTTTAGAGAATTTGATAAATAAAATTCAATGATATGATGAGATTGGATATGAATCATTTTAGTTATAATAAATAATTTTTTTTATTATTTGATATATTAGGATGTCTGCAATGGAACTTCCAGATGTATATATTCATATATGATTAAAATAGATACGTCTATATTCTAATAAATCTAATACAAGATAAAGTAAGAAGAGTGATTACGAAAAATATCGAAAGTTAGCTGTGATTAAGTCTGTTGATAAATTAATAAAAAAAAAATGATCTTTAATCAGTGCTGGGTTTTGATGATGATTATTATCCTAAATAAATTGAAGATTAAAAAGTTTTATGCTTAGTTATTGTAGAAAGTCAACGAAGCACATGAAGTTCATGTCAATCTTACAGAATTAAAAAAAAGCTGTGATTCGATGAAGATAACTGGAAATAGGAAGGAAAAGGATATTGAGAATATGAGAAAGGAAATTGATTAAATGACAATCCAGGTTGATCAATATAATTCTACTTAAAATAACTTATTAGCAAAAGAGAAGGAATTACAGCAAAAATTAGAAGGCTAACATAAACTGTTAAGTGAGAGTTAATATGATAGGAAAATCTTTGAACATACGCTAAATAGAATGAAAAAAGATCAATTAATTTATTAACTTAGAGCAAATTAATATGAAAGACATTTACAATTGGCTCTTTAATAATATCATAGCAGCACTTATAAGTAAGATTTTTATACAATTTCTTAGAACATAACAAATTCAGGAAATATATAGTAAGACCTTAATGGCTCTTAAAGATGTCACTGAAGGGATCTAATAACAAAATAAGAATAGAGAGAAGAATTTGCAAAGATTTAAGGACGATTTAAGATAAAGATAAGACATAGAATAAAAAAGAGATGATAGAATAAAAAGGTAATAAGAAATAGCTGAAGTGGCTGCAAAGGATATTAAAGATAGTGCACTTAAAAAATGGAGGAAGTTGCTTTTGGTACATAAATTTCTCAATTCATTTTTAAAAAACAAAATGCAAAGAGGAATCGCTTAATATCAAAATTTAGAAATGACATTTTAAAAAATTAAAGCATCTACAGGCATTACTGACGCAAATGATATTGTTTAAAAGTTTTTGGGTAGAGAATAAACTTATGCACATCTTTTAATTTCAATATCTGATTATGAAAAGAAAATTAATGCATTAAAAAATGAAAATTAAGAGCTCCAAACTTAATATTCAAATTTAAAACAATAATATACAGATATGGATAAAGAATTTTAAGTTGAAACTTATAGATAGAAGGAAGATTTATTCGAATAAGATAAATTAGTTCAAGAAGTAGAAGAAAAAGCTACTGTGGCCGGCCTATTAGAGAACAAACTTAGAAATTGGATGTCTCGAGGATTGAAAAAGCTTGGGTTATAAAAAAATTAAGGATTTCAAGCCATCATTGATTCAGTAAGAGAAAAATTGGTAAATCTGTCTACAAAAGTACTTTTACAATTTTATTATAGGATTAATAAGATTTATTAAATAAATCAATGCTAAATGCAGTTTCTGATATTAAAGATTAAGAATTCTTAAAAAGAAATGTTAGAGTCAAACCAAAGAAATAACTCACTTAATCTCATACTAATCATTCTATGGATTAATCTTCAATTAAAGATGACGAAGATATGTTTGATGAATTACCAATAAAGGAAGATGAAGAAGATGAATTGGAAGAAGAAAAGTTGATAGAATAATTAAGAGAGGAAATTAAAGTTAAAAACCATAAAAAATGACATATCATTTATTTCTTAGAAGTAAATATAATTATTCCATCTGGTAATAAATTATTTAATTATTTATCTCGACATATTATTATTACAATAAATGATTTAATTTTTTAATAATATTTTTAAAAATGGATTTTAGTTTAGATAATGTTATATTAGGAGGATTTATTATTCTTTCATTTCTCTTGAAAAGTGGGCCCAACCGTTATTATTATTGGTTCATATTTAATGGCATTTGGATCCATTTATATTTAGATGGCACAGTTGGATATTGGTAACAACATTAATGGTAATCCCTTATTATTATTACATGAGGCTTTTCCAAAAGTACAGCGAATTAGATTTGAGATATCCATTATAAGAGCCAACACTAATGACTATTTCAGCAATCGAATTCTTTATTATGGGTCCCCTTTGCGTTTGGATTGCTTTAAGAATAAAATATCAAAGAAACGAGATTTTAACAAATTACTTGATTGGAATTACATCAGCTATCCAAATAATGGGAACAATATTCTTTGTTGCTAATGAATGGTCTAGAAACTTTAAAGATGTTTGCCAATAAAGTTGCTTCACCTATACTTTTGAAAATATATTTTATTTTTGGATATTTTTTGTTGCTGCTAATCCCGTATGGATCATTGTTCCATTATTATGTATAAGAACAGCATCTATAAATCTCTAAAATAAGCTTGAGGGAAAAAGTAAAAGGGCTTGAATTGAGATTTAATTATTTATTCTAAAATATTCATATGTTTAATTTGATCTAATAAATAATGTTATAAAAACTAGAAGAGTAAATAATAAATTATAAATATGTAATATACAAGAATATTCTTATTGAATGATATATAAATCAAAATTAAGGGATTATTTTTTTTAGAAAGCTTCCTAATATAAGACATAGAACACTAGCTATAAGTATATGCCAAATAAAGTAATGTTATTGGTCGTAAGAATTGCCATTTTTATTATTGAACATAACTTTGAATTCCAATTTTTTCAGTTCTTATTGCAATACTCCTTTGTTTATTTGCAATCCGGTCTATATTTTCTATCAAATATTTACAATTTATTTTTATAACTAATTCTCAAGTTCCTTGAATTTACTTAAAATTTATTAATTTTAGATTGTAAATCTTGGATGATTGATAAAACTTTACGAAACTCTCAACTTAGGTTTCTCATTGAATTATAATCTGCTTTGTTAAAGGAATGATAATTTTCTATACCCGAATCTCTAAATGGAAGTAGTTTCACTGATACTCACATCCTACTAAGCGTTATCGGGAATGTTTATATATGAATGTGTTTAAGACTGCTATTGAGAGGGAGTTTAAATTTGAAACGGACTATTCGAAGAGTCAATTTGATCCAAAAAATTATTCAAATCTTTCGGCATTTTGAGGATTTACTATTAGGTTTGTGTTGTTGATATGTATCCATATGATTCGAAACTACTTATGGAATGTTTCCTTTCTTATTAATATGATTGATGAAATTTGTTTTCTTCTGCTATTTTGGTTGATCCTATTACTTGTATTGATTATTACGAGTTTATGTGTTACTTTGAGTTAAATTAATCGCTTTAGTTATCATGAATGCTGCTGTTTTATTTAAGCCACTTAGTATGAAATTTATTTTAGCATACATTAGTATTATTTTAGACTTGATTTTGATCCTGAAATGTTTGATTCATTGCTGGAGGCCTATCATAAGAAACAAAAGAGCTCGACTCGGAAAGATGCAATGATTAAGATAGTGTCTTCAGGGAACCTTTTACTCTTTCGTTCCAGAACGGTGGAACAGACTTACAATTAGAGTATAATCAAATTACGAACGTGTCAAGTTTGGTTTCATCAAATTCTATGGCTTCAATCTTTATAAGGCTGTCAGGTTTAGTATTTAATCGATGGAGTATCTAAAAATTTTTTCTTTCTTTTGATTTCAATAATGAAAAGGATGGAATAACAGTATAAGAATTGTTTTCTATGATCCTAACCAAAATTGGGAATTCTGCTTCGTTTGTCAACAAAACCTTTTTACTTTTTTTTATATTTATGCAGTCAATTGTAAATAACATTAATAAATAAAAAATAATTAAACAAAGAGATTTAATTCATATTCTGAATACACTTATTATTATTCCAACCTACTCCATGTTTTTAGATACTTAAGCGCTTTTTATTCAAAAAGTGAAAATATTATTATTTTATAATTTCAGTGTATTTGATGTTTACCAAGTCGAAGCTAAATCATATAGATACATAGAATTAAATTGACATATGCTGTAGTTTTATTTTGGAATTATGGAACGATATACAATTCTTCTAAGTATTGTCTGTCTATCATGAGAATAAAAAAGGAGATAAATATTGTATGCAAACTAATTTATCCTATGAGTTAATTGATAGTGATTGAATAAATAAATGGATTTCTTCTCATCCAAAAAAAAAATCTTTATTGAATTCTTAATTTTGATTGTAAATTAAATGAAAGTAACATTTAATGAGTATCGGTAAGCTGTTATAATGATAGAAAAATATTTTAAATCTGAAGTATTGATGTTTATCCATTATCCCAGAGTTTAGTATCAATGAATAAGAATGTAAACCATTTACCAGAAGTTATGACTATAATTCTGGGAAGAATCAAATCAAAAATATAAGTTAAAAAATGAATAAGTCCACCTTTTTATTCTTTCATGGCTTTCAATAAATTAATCATCATTTTCACAAGAGGAAAATGCATACACCATTAATTAAAATAAAGATAAATCAATCGTTAGGTTAGTTCTAACAATAAATTATATTATATTTTGATCTTATTTATTTGATAAAAGATCTTATAAATTTCTTAAACTCTGTTAATTATATGCTGCTGCTCAAATCTAATTCAGTTTTTGTCCATTTTCATGCTAAGTTAAAAATTTTAAAGGTTTATAATGAAGCGAAAATTGTTTCCTTAATCGAATAATTTATCTTCTTTTATCAAAATATAAAATCAATTTTAAGGGAATCTCTTAATTATTATTCTCAAAATTCTTCAATTTAATGGTGATAAAAAGAAATATTCTATTTCTACAAAATTATACTATTTATTATTGAAAAAAATTTTATTATAAGCCAAATTTACTCATAGTTTTCTCTTACTAAGGTAGTCATTATTCCTGCTACATTATCTTTAATAGGTATGATTTAATATAAATCTTTCTCCAATATTTGATATTATCTAGAATTCTCTTTTAAAAAGCCCTACATTTTTTGTACAAATAACAAATAGGTGCATGATTAACTGATGAATATTTTTACATTTGGATTGAATTAAAAATTATAACTCTTGAATATTCAAAATATTGAAATGAAAAACTTTTGTGAATAATTATGGTACAAATTAATTCAAATAGGTCAATATACAATATTTAAGATTTGATTGGCCTTAAGTTTTTGTATCAAATCAATCAACATTTACCTAATTTTCTCTTAATTTGCTTATGCATTTTAATCCTATTAATATAGATTTAATATCAATAGTTACGAATCTACTTTCTAGGATTTACCATAATTTCATCAACTTCATTTTTAAGCTAATCTTACTTTTCAGTAATTAATATAAAAAAACGTTTTCGGTTTGGCGCAACTCTTCTTGGATGGTTCTAATTTCCCAATTTTTAAAAGTTTGTATATGATTAACTATTTCAAACTTTTACCGCTAGTTTTCTTCTAGACATATTTTACAACAGTCTCCTTCTTAATTTCTTAATATTTTTCTTCTTTTACAGAGAAGGCATCCATATAAATTTCTATTTCTATGATAATCCCTCTTTTTTTGAAAATTACAATTTTATTTTTGCGCATCTTCAGCCTATCTATTTTGTTGCATTTCGAATCTTTAGAATTTTTGTCCTTAAATTCCTTTTTGCCAAATCATACATCTTTATAACTTACCTTTCCCTTCTTACATTTTCCTGCCTTATTACATATATATTGTTGACAATCCAGTATTGTCCTCTAAAACCTTTCATTTCTTTTCTATTAGATCTATAGACTAGTTTTCTCCTTAAATTTTTCCTTTAATTTTGAATGGATCTAAGAATACAGTTAAGATTTCAATTCTCAAATATTTTTATTTAAATTGTCTTATTTTATTTTGTCTCAATATTAAAACTTGTTTTATTATTCAGGCAAAATAAGAGTTGGGTCCGCCACCAAGCTTTAAATGAATTATTATATATGTTTATAGATACGAGTTATATTTGGAGACCATTACATAACTATTAACTCTTCTTTGTTTGATTAATTAGAGAATTACTGTTTGATTTGTTGATTCATTATCAGAAATTTAATTAATCTTAGATTCAACAAGTTGACAAAATAGATAAAAATTTACACTTATATTATTTTTACCTTCAACTAATTATCAGTATATGAACTATAATTTTAATTCATTAAATATTATTGAATTTAAAAATAATTAATAACATTAAAGAAATTCTTATTCTGAAATCCTAAAATGAAATTAAAAAATTTTGCTATTTTATACTAATAGAATATAATATTTCATATTTGCCCTTTTAAAGTCATGAAATTCTTGCCTTTCTATTTAATATCGTATGGGAGAGGATAATGAAATTTTGTTGATTGTTTTTTTATTTGATATCAAACATCTCTATAGGACTCATAATAACTGTATGAAAAGTAAATAGTTTATAAGACTTAAAATTATAAAAAATAACCAAATAAGACTTTATTATTCATCTTAGAGAAAAAGAAATAAAGTGGAATATTTAAATTGTTCTCCTCCACATTTTTAATGATTCTCAAATGGTTTAAAAATATGATGGTATTTTTATACTATCCAAAATACTGGAAGTCTTTATCACAGTTTAAATGCTAATTATTATTTTAGACTAGTTGATAAATATTGTTTATATTGTTCTATCTATATTGAAATGCTTAGAAAGTCCATTCTAAAAAATAGATGCTCATGCTTTTAGTGTTGAAAGAATCTTGATTAAGAAATTATTATATTTTGTTCATTGAGAATCAATAGAAAAGAAAGAAAGATAAAAGTTATTAACTATATATTAGAATTATTCATTGAGATTAAAAAGAATCTGGGGGAGGATAGAACCTGTTTAATTTTTAATTTTGATGAAGGAGTTTCAATTCAAAGATGGATTGGTTCTGTCCCAATAGCTGTATAATTAAACAATATAATTATTTATATTATTTAATTAAAGATAAAATAATTAAACACTATATTAATAAAAATGGTTTCTATTTATGTTTCATGAAAGATTGTTCTCGAAGTTCTTAAAAATAATTCTTTTAATTTTCTGCATTTATAAGCAAGTAAGTTTATTAAATAATATTAACAATAATGAATTAATAAAACAACTCAGAAGAAAAGTAGGAAATAATTTCAGATAGCAGTCCTGGTTTTTAAATCTAATAAAGTGAACAAAAGAACTAGGGCAAGAAATACTTTACAACGAAATGTAAATGGATTTCTTTAAGTGTATCTTTCTTTGTGTTATCTGGTATTGGGATATTTTTAGGAATATATCTAAGTTAAAACAAAAGTTCGGCCCCAACGCTCAAAAAATTCCAAAGAGATGAGTTCTCATAAGTGGATGAAATTTGTATATCACATCAATCTAACGGATTTTATAATTGTACTTAAATTTCAATGAAAACCAAAAGAGTTGTCTATGATGTAAATCAAAAAAATTCCTCAAGTTTGTTGATTCTTACGGGTTTGAAAGTCTAAACATTTTAATAAAATTCTGAAGGAACTAGATAATATGAAGAGATGATTGATTAAAATACAGAAATAGAATAAAAAATTAAGAAACTCTTAAGGATATTACAAGCAACATCATCAACTGGAGGTCAAAATTTATGTGAAGGAATTTCAACAGCTGAATGTGGAAATGTAAATGAGGTACCATTAATCACAGTAGTTACTGACTAATAAACTGGATCTATATAATAAATTGGGGTACCATATGAAGTTCCAAATGAACTGCTTTAACCTTTAGTTTCGAATGTGATACACATAGCTCCTACTGTAGACCCAGCTGATAGTATTGGAACTGATGGAAAAAGATTATTAAAGGAAGATTATACAAATGCATATTTTGTTGGTTAGGAAGTATTTATTCCGAAGATAAGTATTACAACATCATGGCTTGGCAATACTAAAATTACTAAAAAAGTAACAAAATCAGATAAAATAGATGGTAGTAGTTCTAAAGGTATTAGTTTTTTAGATATGTTTGAATAATCTTAAGAGACCAGTTTAGATAATAATAATTATTTAGTATCCTCACATATAACAACTAATTCTAAATTTAGTAATTTTGTATCATCTGATAATTCTAATGAAAGTTATGATGAAGAAGATTTAGCTGGAAAATCATAAACATAAATTAAAAATT